>RJWJ010000033.1:0-597946 GCA_004363605.1 Indri indri
TTCCTGAGTTCTAAGTAGATTCTAGTTATCAGCCCTTTATCAGATTTGTAGCATGCAAAAATTTTCTCCCATTCTGTAGGTTGTCTGTTTGCTCTTGTGACAGTTTCTTTGGCTGTGCAGAAGCTTTTTAATTTGATCAGGTCCCATTTATTTATTTTGGTTGTTGCTGTGATTGCCTTTGGGGTCTTCTTCATAAATTATTTGCCTAGGCCAATGTCTAGAAGAGTATTTCCAACTTCTTCCTCTAGAATTCTAATAGTTTCACTCCTCAGGTTTAAGTCTGTTACCCAGCGTGAGTTGATTTTTTGTGAGAGGTGAAAGGTGTGGATCCTGGTTCAGTCTTCTACATGTGGCTATCCAGTTTTCCCAGCACCATTTATTGAATAAGGATTCTTTTCCCCAGTGTATGTTTTTGTCTACTTTGTCAAAGATTAGGTGGCTATATGAGGATGGTTTTATATCTGGGTTCTCAGTTCTGTTCCCCTGGTCAATGGCTCTATTTTTGTGCCAGTACCGAGCTGTTTTGATTACTACAGCTTTATAATAAAGTTTGAAGCCTGGTAAGTTGATACCGCCCATTTTGTTTTTATTGCCTATAATTGTTTTTCCTATGCAGGGTCTTCTCTGGTTCCATATGAAGTGTAGAATTAATTTTTCTACATCTGTGAAGAATAATGTTGGTATTTTAATAGGGATTGCATTGAATCTGTAGATCACTTTGGGTAGTATAGACATCTTAACAATGTTGATTCTGCCGACCCACGAGCATGGTATGGTTTTCCACCTGTTTACGTCCTCTGCTATTTCCTTCCTCAATGTTTCATAGTTCTCTCTGTAGAGGTCTTTTACCTCCTTAGTTAAATATATTCCTAGATACTTTATTTTCTTTGTTGCTATTGTGAAGGGAATTGAGTCTTTGATTAGGTTCTCGGTATGACTGCTATTGGCATATATGAAAGCCTCTGATTTGGACTTACACATATATTTATATAGCACAAATCCTTTCAACAATCAAGTATAAATATCATATTTTGATGCATTGAATGTTGAGATCAATGCAGATGGTCTCCTTGTACACTGATAATTCTTCCAAAGTAATCCCTGAGTTATTCTCTCTTTGCTCCATGTGGTTCTGCAATCAAGTCCCTGGGAATACAGGAAATCTACAAGACTAACTGGGGGCAGGAGGTACCCTTCTGACCACCTGCACACCTGAACTCACACTGAAAGAACATCATAGAGAATATGCAGGTTTCAAAGTCTGCCAAAAGTAACAACAAATGCAACATTTTGTATTTTCCCCGCAATAGGCAGAGAGACAGTTATTAATAAATTTGCCTCTGACTTCAGTTTTATGGATTACTACTTAATGAATAGTTATTTTTACATTCAACCAATTATTTCTTTCGCTATTGCTGTTATCATCTGTGTGACTTTTACTTCTGATTCATTTCCTCTGAATCTCTTTCTGGATTTTTATTTCTTGGTCTCTTCTACTTATTTTGTTTTTGGTTTAAATCTCTCTTTATTGCTTTTTTTTTTTCTTAGGACTCTGGATACAATCCATTTCTATCATTCTGTTAGATTCAATTTGACTTGCTTCTCTTGTATCACCTAGTTTAACTCTCTTGTCTCTTGGAGAAGGACAAAAATCTTGGTCAGGTTCCCTATATATAGACATAAAACTTCTTATCTCATAGAATAATTTATTCTCTCCTGGCTTCCAAGAAGGCTAAGTAATACCCTTTAATTACTGAACACTCTGTAGGGAAAAAGTTGAGTTCACATAAAACAGCAAGATGATACCTCTCTCTACACTGCACATCCCAATGGTCACAGTTAAGGAGAGAGGATTCCTTAGCCGAACTTTCTGTTTTGCTAAATTTCGCATAAAGTAGATACACAATTCGGAGAAGGTTAATCATAGCCTGTTGAAAAGAGGTCAACTGACTCCAAAAAATCAGGGTGAGGGAGAGGAATGAGAAGGTGATTACAAAGCTCTGGGAGAAAACATAGATGTGGAAGCTGCCATGAGAAATAAATACTTGGGCTGTTTCCCATGCTGCAAGATGTCCAGTGGAAAAGCAGAGATGTCGGATACTAATGAGAAACCTGAAGCCTAGAAGACTGATGCCAGTAGCAAGGTTAAAAGGGTAACCTCAGGGCTAAAAAGCCCAAAAGGGGAAGCCCCACTACAGCCAAAATCCTGTTCTTGTCAGAGGAATTGGCAGATATTCCCAATCTGCTACATATTCCAGAAAGGCTAAGCACAAAAGGAAATACTCAGCCACTAAATCCAAAATTGAAAAGAGTAAGAAGGAAAGGTTCTTACTACTGTCACAAAACCAGTTGAGAGGGACAAGAATGGTGGTACCAGATGGTAAAACTTCACGAAATGCCTTGATACTACCCTACTGAAGATGTTCCTCAAAAGCTGTTGAGCCATGGTGAAAGAAAAAACAAAAACAAAAAACACCTTCGGTCAGCATGTGAGAAAGCTTCCACCTAGCATCACTCCTAGGACCATTCTAATTATTCTAACTGGTGCCACAGAGAGTGCTTTTCCTGAAGCAGCTGTGTAGTGTCTGGCTGCTTTGGGCCAGACCTCTGGGTCCTCTGCATGGAACATACCAGAAATCCATCATTGCCACATTGATATCAGCAATGTGAAACTCTCAAGACATTTAACTGATGCTTACTTCAAGAAGTAGCTGAGGAAGCCCAGACACAAGGAAGGTGAGATCTTCAACCCAAAACAAGAGAAATTTGGGATTACAAATCAGAGCAAGTTTGATCATAAAACTGCAGACTCACAAATTTTACCAAAAATCAAAGCTATTCCTCAGCTCCAGGGCTACCTGTAATCTGTATTTGTACTGACAAATGGACTTTATCCTCACAAATTGATGTTCTAAATTTCTTATCATGAACCTATTCAAATAACTGATACATCAATAAAAGAAAGAAAGAAATGAATACCTGGGAATGACAACAACGTTTAAGAGGATTATGAGAAGTGCTTTGGTGTGTTGTATAAAGTAATCTCCTCTCCCATCTTTCTATAAGACCCTACAAGCTATTGATATATCCATTAATCAGTACACATGTGCAGGTATATGTTATGTGACAGGTTTTATCAGACAGTCTTCTAGGTGGGAGCTGGGTATAAAGTAGAATTCAATATCTCTTAGATCTCTTTTCTACCAACACATAATCTACATGCTATAATAAGCATAATACCAATGCTCACTTATGCAACACATATTAACTGTCTACTGCACACATTTTATTATTTTTAGGTGCTTGGGATATATGACTGCACAGAACAGATAAAAATCATCATCCTTGGGGAGCTTATATTTCAGCTGGGGAAGAAAGATACTAGATAATACAAATAATAAAGTAATCAGCAAGGAAATTATACAATGGCTTAGATGGTTATAGGTGGTGTGGAAAAAGAAGGAGTGAGGCAGAGGCAGGATAAATTGTTGTGGGAGGAGAAGATGGGATCAGTTTTAAATAAGTCCTCAGAATTGCCCTCCCTGAGGTGGCCTCTGAGAAGATTCTTGAAAGTTGTGTGGGAGCAGGTGCTGCAGATATCTGGGAGCAGATCCGCTCCTGTGAGGAAAGTCAGTGTCGAGGGCCTGCGGTGAGAGTGAGACTGATGTGTTTGAGGAAGGCATGGAGGATAGCGTGGCTGGAGTGGAGTAAGAGAGGAAAGAGTAGTATGAGAAGTTAGAGAAGTAAAAGGGATGCTGGAGGGCAGATTATATATTAACCTATGGGGCATTTGAAGAACTTTAGCGTTTGTCCTGAGAGAAGTAGTGAGCCAGCACAGGTTTTTCAATAGAGTGGTGTGACCTGGCTTACATTTTGAAAGGATCTCCATTCACTAAATCATTGCAAGGTATTCCTGGCTCAGGAGACACCATCCCAAAAAACGACTGGAGGAGACCAGAATATGCCACCCCAAAATATAACTTCTTTGGCATAAGCTGGTTATTCTGAGAAACTGCAGACACAGGAGTAGCCCTGAAAAGCTGTCCTTTTGCAGAAGACATTTACGCGTGTACTGTAAAGGTGTGTGTGGCTGGGTGGGTGGGTGTGTGATAATCAAAATGCTTTTTTCTCCTGTGAATATGTCTTATGTTGATTTAATTTGTAGCCCAGGCAAAGAACATAGAAGGGAAGGAAAGCCATTTTTCCCTCCCCTACAGTAATGACCTGGCTAATAGGTCCCAAATTATTTGCTGAATTTTCAAACAGCTATGCAAACATATGCAATATTAATCAAAGCAAATAAAACAACGTGATCAAATTTCTATGTACTTGCCTTCCTAGATCAGCTAGCACACACTATGAATCAGGCAGACTGGGGTTCTAGTCTTTACCTGGCTTCTAAATAGCTCTTGAATTGATCAAATCCTTTCACTTGTATAGGACTACAACTTTCAGTTTTATAATGAGAATGGAAGGCTAGATGTCTCCCAGGACTTTCTCACTCTCACACAATATTTATCACAGACTATAAGCTCCATGAGGTCGTTGGTATGGTGAGTGTTTGTGACTGTGTGTTCTGGGCTGTACTCATTGCTTATCAGCTTGCAAGCAGTCATGCACTTCGTAACGACCTTTTGGTCAATGGTGGATCACATGCAACATGCCACAGCAGTCCCATAAGATGGTAGTGCTGCTGAGAAATTCCTATCACCTAGTGATGTTCTAGAACAACACATTACTCAAGTGTTTGTGGTGATGCTGGTGTAAACAAACCTGCTCTGCCAGTCATATAAAGATCTAGCACATACAATTATGTACAGTGCATAAAACTTGATGATGGTAGTAAACAACTATGTTACTGGTTTATGTATTTACTACACTTTTTATCATTATTTTAGAGTGTATGCCTTCTACTTATTAAAGAAGAGTTAACTGCAAAACAACCTCAGTCAGGCCCTTCATGATATATTCCAGAAGACAGCATTGTTACCATGGGAGATGACAGCTCCATGCCTGTTACTGCCCCTGAAGACCTCCCAGTGGGACCAGATGTGGAGGTGGAAGACAGTGATATTGATGACCCTGATCCTGTGTAGGCCTGGGCTAATGTGTGTGCTTGGGTGTTAGATTTTAACAAAAATGTTTAAGAAGTAAATAAAAATTTAGAAATTCTAAAATAGAAAAATGCTTATAGAAAAAGAATATAAAGAATGTTTTTGTACAGCTGGAGAATGCGTTTATGTTTTAAGCTAAGTGTTATCATAAAAGATCAAAAAGTTTAAAAAGTTAAAACATTTGTGAAGTAAAAATTTATAGTAAGCTGTTAATTTATTACTGAAGAAAGATTTTTTTTAAATAAATTTAGTGTAGCCTAAATATAAAGTGTTTATAAAGTCTACAGTAAGTAGTGCATGGTACTGTCCTAGGCCTGACATTCACTCGCCACTCGCTCACTGACTCACCCAGAGCAACTTCCAGTTCTTTAAGCTCCATTTTAAGTGCCTTATTATAGGGGTGTCATTTTCTTAGTGCTTTATACCTTATTTTTCCTGCACCTTTTCTATGTTTAGGTATGTTTAGATACACTGATACTTGCCATTGTGTTACAATTGTCTACAGTATTCAGTACAGTAACATGCTGCATAGTTTTGTAGCCTAGGAGTAATAGACTATACCATATAGCCTTATTGTGTAGTAGGCTATACAACCCAAATTCGTGTAAGTACCCTCTATGATATTTACAACAATAAAGTTACCTAACAATGCATTTCTCACAAATTATCATCACTAAGCCGTACTCAATCATTTTTGTCTAGTGGACTTAAGGTTTAGCTATTTAATTAATATTTAAGAGCAAGTGAATATGCATTGATAAACATATTTTCCTTAATTATGTTTTTATAGTTGTTATAATTATTATCCATTGAAGAATATAATTTATTTAATGAAATATTTAAAGAAGTTTAACAATTTTTTTACGAATGCACAGAATTTTGACTTTCAATTATTTTGTGAGCTATGTTAGTATGCATATTTAATCATGCACTTAAAAGGAGAAACTGTAGAAGATACAGACAGTTTTCATTTTCTTAATGTTCTTCTGTTTGTGGTACCAGGCATGTGTGCCCAGTAGAAAAAAGTTGCCCTTAGGCAAAAATGGAAATAGTGAGTGTGAAAAATTCTCAATGTCCTCCTGAAACTACAAGTGTACAAGTACATGTCTCCATTCAAGTTTAACTGCTTGTTCACTACGCATAACTTTAGAAAACAAAGATTAGCTAGCATATAACACAGATAGCTTGAATTTTTATAATTTCAATTATAATCAGCCCTCTGCATCTGTGGATTCTGCATCAGCAGATTCAACCAATTTTGGATTAAAAATACTTGAAAGAAAGACCCAATCAAACAACACTATAACAATAAAAAATAATACAAATAAAAAATATAGCATAACAACTATTTACATAGCATTTATGTCATATTAGGCATTATAGGTTACCTAGAGATAATTTAGCTTATCCAGGAGGATATGCATGGTTGTATGCAAATATCACACCATTTTATATAAGGGACTTGAGCATCTGGAAATTTTTATATCTATGGCATGTCTTGGAACCAATCCCCCTGAAATATCAGGGGACTGGACGACTATAATTAATCTTAAAGTCATGTGATGAATTTGTGATGTAAGGTTACAGAGCCTCCAATAAAATCTGCATCTTATTCATGTACTCTTTCCAGTTGTGTAAGATTTATACAGTGAAGCACCAACAGGAAGAAGAAGAAAAAAACCCCTAACACTTTAACTCTTAATAAAAGCATTAAACTGTAGTAACTCTGCAGCTTCTTTAAAAAGTGAATAAATGCCAAAGACTTTGTGCTTTTTGAGAGGTGTCATCTATCAGGAACCTGACTGTTATTTAAATGTCTTTAAAACATTAATTAATATTAAGTATATGTGTGGTCTCTATAGTTAAAAAGCTCTTCACATTTATTATTGTTTTGATTCATTATAGCAGCAGTTTGGAGCCTATTAAATAATATCTGCTTTACTTGCTTTGAAAGATTATAACTCTCATGGTAATCTATCACAAAGATACATCAGACTTACAGAGATGAAATGGCCAGCAAGACACACTGACCATAAGTCAAAACTCTGGAGTTTTTTTAAATTTTAGTACAACAATTTCTAATTTACAGATGAAAACGTGGAGAAACACCAAGTGATCTTAAATAATTTACCCAAATATAAAAACTTGTTAAAGTTGAAGTCACTACATAAACCAATATCTCCTTATTTAAATACTTGGGACTTGCTTACACTGGAAAGACAGTCTTAGGTGCTGAAAAAATATAAGGATGTTTAATACATGGCCATGTCTTCTGAGACTTTCTTATTTCTAATAAGAAAATGTCTGTCAGTGATCTAGAAACACAGCATATTTTGACAGTATAAATAATAATAGTATTAGTAGTAATAATAATAATTTGAGTGAATTGGACTTGTGGAAAGTATTTTAAATGTTAATTATAGTAAAATTAACAAGTGTGAAAATTGCAGCATGCTTACAGAATGAAAACATGTTTGGTGGAATAAATCACGTGGTTAGCAGCTATTTACTTACAGAGCCAGATGGTAAATATTTTAGGCTTTGTGGGCCAAGAGGCAAAATTGAAGATATCATGTAAGTATTTATAATACCACTAAAATGTGATCACTTAAAAATATAAAAACTATTGTTAGTTTTCTGGCCATACGGATGCAGACACTGAGTCAGATTTGGGCTCATGGACAGGAAATGGTAAATAAGAAGATGTTCATCTGATATCAGGCAATATTTCCATTCCTCTAGTTGGGGTTTGATTGCTGCCTTTTAAGCAAAAGAATCAGAGGACTACATTTTCCACACTGTTTTGTTCTAAAATTGTATCTCCAATTTTTTCTGCTTTAATCTGCTGGCCTTGGCTCACCTTTATCTCCACTGGGGAAAAGGGAAATGCCCTCTAGAACTGTCTGTTTCTGGCATATGGCAAATCCTTCAGAAAGATTAACTATTATTTTTATTTTTAGTCACATATTGGTTAATGTCCCTATATGGAAACTGCTGTGAGAGATTCTTTTTCAGCAGTAAGTATTAGGAAGAGTTTTGTTTCCTTGGAGGAAGTGATGGCTTGATGGGCATGTGACCTGTGAAGTATCACAGGACCCCACACTTATTACAGAAGGGCTCTGCTCTTGAATTAATGTTTTGCTGTTGCTGTTTTGAAATTCTAAATAATTTTTGAGCAAAGGGACTTGCATTTTTTATTTTGCACTGGGCCCTGCAAATCACATTGCCAGTTCTGGATGGTCCATCATGGACAATGTACCTCCTAAAGAGAACTATTTTTTCATTTTTTCGTTGGTTACCATGAAACTCAGAGTGAAATTTGCAAGCCAACATTAATAATAGTTTAGAAATCTATGAGCCTTATATGAAAACAAACTTTCCTCTTTGATACTATTTTCTTTTTAATGTATAACTTCTTTAACCTTGATATTTTACTTTTTTTATTTCAGCATATTACAGGGGTACAATTGTTTAGGTTACATATATTGCCTTTGCCCCACCTGAGTCAGAGCTTTAAGCGTGTGCATCCCCCAGACGGTGTGCACTGCACCCATTAGGTGTGCCTATACCCATCCCCCTCTCGCCTCCCATCTGCCCGACACCCAAGGAATGCTATTACTCTATGTGCACTTATGTGTTGATCAGTTAATACCAATCTGATGGTGAGTACATGTGGTGCTTGTTTTTCCATTCCTGTGATACTTCACTTAGTAGAATGGGCTCCAGCTCTATCCAGTATAATACAAGACGTGCTAGATCACCATTGTTTTTTGTGGTTGAGTAGAACTCCATGGTATACATGTATCACATTTTATTAATCCACTCATGTATTGATGGGCACTTGGGTTGTTTCCATGTATTCCTGAAATAAAAAATTTTTTAAAAAAGATGTGAAAAGACATTTCTTCAGAGAAACCATACAAATAACCAACAGGTATATGAAAAGATGCTCATCGTCACTAACCATCAGAGCAACACAAATCAAAACCACAACGAGATATCATCTCATACCTGTTAAGGTGGCTATTAATTAAAAAAAAAAGCATTGATGAGGATGCAGCTAAATTGGAACCCTTCTGCATTGTTGGTGGAAATAAATGTAAAATGGTGCAGCCACTACGGAAAATAGTGTGAAGGTTCCTCAAAAAATTAAAAATAGAACTACAATATGGTTCAGCAATCTCACTTCTGGGTATAGATTCAAAAGAATTGAAATCAGGATCTTGAAGAAATATTTGCACTCCCATGTTCACTGTAGCATTTTTCACAATAGCCAAGATATACAAACAACCTAAATGTCCACCGATAGACGAATGGATAAAGAAAATGTTACACACACACACACACACACACACGAATATTATTTGGCCATAAAAGAGAAGGAAATCCTACCATACATGACAACGTGGATGAACCTGGAGGATATTATGTTAAATGAAATAACCAGTCGCAGAAGGACAAATACTGCATAACTCCATTAATATGAGGTATTTAAAGTAATCAAACTCATAGAAACAAAAGGTAGAATAGCAGGGACTGTGGGGAGAGGACATGAGTAGCTGCTAGTCAGTGGGTATAAAGACTCAGTTCTGCAAGATGAAGAGAATCTGGAGACCTGCTGCGTACTATCGTGCCTATTGTTAACAATACTGCATTGTGCACTTAAAAATCTGGTGACAGTAGATCTCATGTTGTGTTCTTAACATAATAAAAACAAACAAAAAATATTTGCTTTAACGGATGCACATTTTATTACTTGATTTTAATTAAAATCATTAAAGATGCTTCCTTTGTGTCGATAACCTCCTGCATAGATACATAGAGATGCTGCATAACATCCATTGTTTAATCCTAATGGGCACATTAGTGACTTCTTTACAAATTAATTTTACTACCAAAGATGTGAAAATATTTATCAAAAATTTTACGATTCTGCACATTTTCCTTCTTTTTCATTTGAGAAATAACTTAAAATTAGCATTTGAATATAAAAACAAGTCAATTATTCTTAAATGCAATCATTTAAAAGGTAAATGTCCGTTTTAAGTTAAACTGAACTTTCTTTTTTAATAACAGGAAAAGGGGTGCACTGTGGCTGAAGAGTGTATAATTTTTTAAGCAGATAGTGAAAGCTTAATAAATGTTCACATTGCTTTCCAACAAATCAGCCAATTTGTATGAAGACATTCAACAAGTATAATTCATTCTGTATATTGACTTGAATGCCTTAATTTTTATAAAGCAAAGTTAGCCTAGCTAACCAGTCATTTAAGCACTGTAAATACAGATTCTTCAAAGACATTTTATTTAAATCACTGTTAACAATTAGGACTAAGTCAGCTAGTCCATTTTATAATAGTAACTTCTCTTATAACACATTAACATGAATTTGAGACTCTTAGAGGACAAAGAACACTAGAGAGTATATACGAGTAAGTTAAAAGTAAAAAGTACACATTTGTTCCTGGGCACATCTGTGTTTTGTTTGCATCTTCTACTCAGTATTGTGTGGGACTAAAACATACTTTCCACTTATAAATGGAACAAGAGACCTGACACAATCATTACACAAATTTCAGCCTGGAAGTGTGCTAGTTTCATGTTTTCCATTTCCTCTGACCTTTTCCCTTCCATCAGCACTATAAGTGGCTCACAGTATGCTTATTTGTATTTGTTTTACTGTTTGAGGCTTTTGATTTTCAACCAAATTCATTTTATGTATAACTTTTTAAATCAAAATTAAGGAATGAATTTTAATGAGAAAGGAACATATAATTATAGGAAATGAAAGAATTTAATTAAGAGAGTTCAGAGATTTCAAAATCAAGAAGAAAACAGGATAATATGAAAATAATAAATAATTTAGCAAATGAAAATTTCCACACAATTGAGAGTGTTTAAATATTTCAGTGAAAATAGGTAAAATGGAAAAATAGTATTTGGAAAAATCTAGAGAAAAAATAAAAATCAAATTATTTTTAAAAATTTCAGAAAATGGAAACCACAATATACAGAATTTCATGTTATTTAAGTGGCATGTTCAATGCAATTGGTAGAAGGATGTTGTCTTAATACCTATCTGGGAAGTAGATATTAAGATATTATTACCATACTTTTCCTATTACTATTAGTGATAACACATTATGAAAAAACTAAAAATGTTACTACCTTGTTTGGAAACATAAATTGCTAAATTAATTCTATCATACCCATTCAATGAAAATTATAATTCATATATAATTCAAAATAATGAAATAACAATATTATAATGTTATATAAATATGTAAGCTTTGCTAATATATTTTGTTCAATTGATTAGGGAGGAGATGGGGGTAGGAAGCAAGTTTCAGAGTAATATGCACTAAGTGCAACCATTTGTGTAAAAAGCTTGTCTCATATGTATAGAATTTCTCTGGAAGAATTTATAAATGCATATAAGCACATACGCAAATCTGCACATGCAAAGCTCGTTATAGTAGTTGACTCCTGGGTTGGCTGGAGGAGAAATGTAAAAGATTTTTGATTTTTACTTTGTAACCTCTTATGGTCTTTTAATTTTCTTCTCAGTGCAAGTATTACCTTTTTTGGGGAGGCGGGGCAAGAATGCAGTGGCATCATCAGAGATCACTGTAACCTCAACTCCTGGGCTCAAGCAATTGATCAGATCCTCAATGCCCCATCCTCTGGAGGAACTGGGACTACAGGAGTGCGCCACCACACCTGGCTAATTTTTGTATTTTTTGTAGAGACAGGGTCTCGCTCTTGCTCGGGCTGGTCTTGAACTCCTAATCTCAAGCAATCCTCCTTCCTTAGCCTCCCAAAGTGCTAGGATTACAGGCATGAGCCACCATGCTTGGCCTACTGTTTTATACAATAGATTAAATATTTAAAATCTCACTGCTATTATAACACACTTGTATTTATTTTGCTATCAACATTGTAGGTAAATTTGCAAAAACTTAGCTTCTATTTTATCATTATGGCGAACTATATTATACTAACAGTTTTATAAAATAAAGATTATAAAACATAATAGTTTCTATAAATTAAGCCCTTTAATGAATTAGAAGAGTTCTCTGATCAAAACATACCAAGGAACTTTTGGGGAGATAAATATATTTACAAAATATAGCATCTTCATTAAAGCAATTGCTTAAATTACAGTTAGAATATGAATTATGGATATTTACAAAACTGATCCCACCTCTTTGTGTGGCTATTTTTTTTTTTTTTTGATGACCAATCAAATAATTTGTGTTTTTCTAGAGGAACAGAGTTGAGTTATGGATTTTCTAAATCCATTGATCAGTCAATAAGCAAATATTTTTCCATCAGCTGTGAAATACTAAGCATTATATTAGGTGCATGGGATAAAACAGTGAACAAGATGCCCTCAATCCCTGCCTCTGAGAGATTACATTCCCCTAGGTGGGTGGTAAATTCAGAAATACATCTATGTAAAGAGAGTATATAGGTAGGAATTTAGACAGTGTGATAAATGCTCTGATCATTTACAGAAAATCAGGGAAAATAGTTCTAACGTTTTTTATAAGCCAGGAAGGAGGGAAGACTTTTTACACTGAAAGATTCTTTGGTGCCTTTCAAGGCCAGCTTCCTGAATGGTTTCTGCTCAGCCTTCACAAGCCCAGGAAAACCTTGTCTACCACCATTTGGTTGTGTTTGAGTCAATTAGTGCCTCTCAAAGAAGGACCACCTCATCCCCAAACTCTTAAGAGAATCTTTTGTTGAAAAGACTTCTTTCTCAGGTGAATTGTCTTGGCAACCATACCAAAACCAATTAAAGATAAGTATATAAATTTATTTCTGTATTGTCAATTACATTTCACTTATCTACATATTTATCTTCATGCTAATTCTACAACATCTTTATTAATGTAGCTTGTAGTAAATTCTGAATCAGAAATTGAGGGGTCTCCAACTTCATTCTTTTTCAAGATTAATTTGACTCTTCTGAATCCCTTATATTCCTTATGAATTTTAGTATCACCTTGTGAATTTTGAAAAAATGAAACTTGGATTTTAGTAGGAAATGCATTGAATCTGTGGTTATTTGGGGATTTCTACCATTTTAATCATAATCTTCTTATGCATGAACATAAGATGACTTGCCTTTTATCTAGTTTCTTTCAACAATACTTTTTACTTTTCAGTGTGCAAGTCTTTTATTCTTTTGATAAATTTATTCCTAAGAACTTTTTTCTTTTAGATATTATATCTGGAATTTTCTTAGTTTTCGAATCACTCATTGAAAGTGTATAAAAATATAATTGATTTTGGTACATTCATCTTTTATCCTACAATATTACTAAATTCATTTTTAGTTATAAGAGGTTTTTATGCAGATTCATCAGGATTTTCTATGTCCAAGATCATGTCATCTGCTCATAGAGATAGTTTTACTTTTTTCCTTTCCAATCTGGATGACTTTTACTTATTTTTCTTGCCAAATTCTCCTGGCTAGAACCTTTAGTACAATGCTGAATAGAAGTTGTGAGAACATCCATCTGTGTTTTTTTTTCCCTGAATGTAGGGGTAAAGCATTCAGTCTTTTACCCTTAAGTATAATGCTGGCCTTTGTAAATGTCCTTTATCAGGTTGAGCTAGTTTCCTTCTATTCCTAGTTTGTTGAGTGTTTGTGTCATGAAAGAGTACTGGCTTTTTCTGTTTCTATAGAGATGCTCATATATTTTTTTTCTTTTATTCTATTGACATCGTATATTACACTGAGTTATTTTTGAATGGTAAACCAAGCTTGTATTCCTGGGGTAAATCTTTCTTGGTTATGGTAAATAATCAATCCTTTTTTATATATTGCTTCATTTGGTTTGCAACACTTTGTTGAGAAGTTTCTCATCTGTATTCATAAGCTATTTTGGAGTATAGTCTCTTTTCTTATGATGTCTTTCTCTGGTTTTTGGTATTAAGGTAATATTGGCCTCGTAGCATAAGTTGGGAAGTGCTTGCTCTACTTTTTAATTTAATTTTATTTTTGAATAGTTTGTGAAGGATTGATGTTACTGTTTCATAAACATTTGGTAGAATTCACCAATGAAGTCATCTGGGCTTGGACTGTTTTTTGTGGAAATGATTTGATTACAAATTCAATTTCTTTAGTTGTTAATGGCTTATTTAGATTTTCTACTTCTTCTTAAGTGATTTAATTAGATTGCATTTTTCCAACAGTCATTTTAATCTAGGCTATATAATTGGTTGACACATATGTGTTCACAGTACCCCCTTGTGAACTTTTGTTCTTTCTTGGTGCCTGTAAATTCAGTAGTGATGTTCTCCCTCTTCCATCCTGACTTCAGTAATTTGAGTCTTTACATTTTTTTTCTGCTCCATCTAGGTAAGATTTCGTCACTTTTGTTGACCTTCTTCAAGAATTATGCATCTTTTATTTCATTGGTTTTCTCTATTATTATTCTACTACTTATTTGATCTATTTCCAGTCTAATCATTATTTCATTCCTTCTGCTTATTTTAACTACAGTTTGTTTTTTTTCCCCCCAGTTTCTTAAGATAGATTATTATATTATTGATTGGGAATTTTTGTAAAATTTTTTAATATAAACATTTGCAGCTAAGCACTGTTTAGGCTTCATCCCCTAGTTTTGGTATGTTTCGTTTCCGTTTTCTTTCATCTCACAATACTTTTTCATTTGTCTCTGATTTCTTCTTTGATTCATTGGTTATTTAGGGAATCTGTTTATTTTCGCATATTTGGAATTTTCAAAATTTCTGCTGTAATTGATTTCTAATTTCATTTCACTGGGTCCAAAGAACAAACGTACTTTGTATGATTTCAATCTTTTACATCTAATGAGTCTTGTTTTATGACCCAATGTATAGTGTATCCTTGAGAATGTTTCAGGTGTACTTGAGAAAAATGTGTATTCTAATGTTTTAGGGTATAGTTGGTCCATAGTTGTCTTTTACTTCTATTTGGTTTTTAATGTTGATCCTTGTTAATCTTCTGTTTAGTTGTTCTATCCGTGATTGAAAGTGAGTTATTAAAGTGTGTGTTATTGTTAAATTGTTCATTTTTCAATTCAATTCTGTGCATTTTTGCTATATATGTTTTATTTTTTTATTTAATTTCAATTGATACTTGAGAGATATACATTTTAGGGGGTATATTTGACAATTTAATGTATTTATATAATTTGTAAAGATTGAATCAGTATAAATGGTATATCCATCACCTTAAATGTAATATCTTTTTTATGTTAGTAGAAACATTCAAATTATTCTCTTCCAGCTATTTTGAAATACACGATAGATTATTGTAAACTAGAGTTATTCTACTAATTTATATAACACTAGGTCTTATTTCTTCTGTCAAACTGTATATTTATACCCATTATTCAACCTCTTTTCATTCTCTCCTCCCGTCTACTTTCCTGGCCTCTGGTAAACCACCAATCTATTCTCTACCTTCATGAGATCCACTTTTTTAGTGCCCACATATGAATGAGAGCATGTAATATTTGTCTTTTGTGCTTGGCTTATTTTATGCAACACAATGAACTCCAGTTACATCCACATTGCTGCACATAAGAGAATTTCATTCTTTTTTATGGCTAAATAACATTCCATTGTGTATATATACCACATTTTCTTTATTCATTCATCCATTGATGGGCACTGAGGTTAATTCCAAATCTTGGCTCTTGTAAATAGTGCTACAATAAGCATGAAAGGGCATACATCTCTTTGATATATTGATTTTCTGTCTTTTATCTATCTATCCATACAAAGACAGATATCATTTGACACACACACACATCTCTCTCATCAGCAGTGGAATTGCTAAATCTAATGTTAGTTTCTGTTTAACTTTTTTGAGGAATCTCCATAGAATTTTCCATAGTGGTTGAACTAATTTACATTCCCACTGGTAGTGTATAAGCATTCCCCTTTCTGCACATCCTCACTGACATCTGCTATTTTTTGTCTTTTTAATAATAGCCATTTTCACTGGGGTGAAATGATATCTCATTGTGGCTTTCATTTCCATTTCTCTGATGATTAAGGATGTTGAGCATTTTTATATGCCTGTTGGCCATTTGTATGTCTTCTTTTGAGAAATGTCTATTCAGTCTTTCACTTAGATTATTAGTTTTGTTTTGTATTTTGCTATGAAGCTGAGCTCCTTATATATTCCAATAATTAATGCCTTGTCAGATGAACAGTTTGCAAATATTTTCTTCCATAGTACCATACCTATTTGACTACCTAGCTTTGTAGTAATTGGGAAATGTGAGCCCTTCAATTTTTTTTTTTTTTTTCAACATCGTTTTGACTATTCAGAGCCCTTTGCGTTTCCATATGAATTGGAAGTCTGGCTTTTGCACTTCTGCTAAAAGGCTGTTGGAATTCTGATAGGGACTGCAATGAATCTTTAGATCACTTAGGGTAGTACTAACAGCATAACAATAGTAAATCTTCCAATTTTTCCATTTATTTAGGTCTTCTTTAACTTCTTTTAGCAATGTTTTGTAGTTTTCAGTGTGAAAGTCTTTTATCTCTTTATTTAAATTTATTATTAGTTATTTTATTCTTTTAGTTAATCTTATAAATTACATTGCTTTATTAATTTCTTTGTTGCATCTGTATTCATGAGGGATATTGGTCTATAATTTTCCATTGTTTAGATGTCACCATCTAACTTTGTTACAAGGATAATTCTAGTCTCATATAATGATGCAGAAAAATGCTCCCTTCTCTTCTACTTATTGGAAGAGTTTGAGATTGATTAGTATTAGTCTTTTTTTTTAAATGTGTGATAAAATTCACTAGTGAAACCATATGATCCTGGGGTTTTTGTTGTTGTTGTCGTTGAGGAGTATTGATAAGTGGTTCAATCTTCTTATCTGTTATATGTCTGTTAAGATTTTATTCTCCTTGAATCACATTAGGTAATGTATGTGTGGCTAGGAATTTGTCCATTTCATCTAGGTTATCTACTTTGGGTGTGTATAAATTATTCCTAGTATAGTTACAGCCTTACCAGATTCATTGCCCACTGCTCAAGAGAAAGCCAATACACTGAGACAGCAAATGTTACAGCAGAGATAGAATTTAATATCTCAGGCACCATGCGAGGAGATGGGAGAAGTTCTGAAATCCATCTGTCCAAGAATTTGGGGAGAAAAGGGGTTTTTAAAGATGGTTTGGTGGACAAAGGGCTAGGCAATTGGTCTGCAAATTGGCTGGGTTCAGGGCGGAACAATAGGAGTGTAGAAATCATCTTCTTGTGCTGAGTCAGTTCCTGGATGGGAGTCACAATACGAGTAGAGTCAGTTCCTTGCTATGGGCCACTGGTCTGGTTGGGTCAGACATTCCACAGAACGAAGGGCATAGAAGATATCTCAAAAACTAGCCTTGGTTTTCACAAGGGTGATGTTATCTATGGAGAAAGTTAAGAATATTTATGACCATCAGCTATGTGACTCCTGAGTAGCAATTACAGGAAAGCAAACTGGGGAACAATGGCTGGTATTATTTTCATCTATGCCTGTGCCTTTGCAGAGTTTAGGGCCCTACCAGAGTTCCTGCCTTGTACCCCTTTATTAATTCATAAAGGGCACTTTCACTATCTTCTTATAATCCTTTCCATTATTAGAGAAAAATTAAATTAATTAAGATAAAATGTGGTATTTTTCTATTTCCACAATAGTCAAGAAGAAATTCTTCAGCTATTTATTTTTAATATGTCCTCACTCTGTCAACCTTCACTCTTAATATTTTTCCCTCTCAGGGGTCTTGGTGAAGAAGGGTCATAAACAACTTCAAATTGTAGAATCTAATTTTGGAAAATTTTAACAAACTCTGACTAGTTTCAGACATTTGAAAGCTTTATTCTGAATAAAATGATTCATGAATTCTCATCTTTCTTTTCCTCTTTTTTTTTTTTTTTTTTTTTCTGACAGAGGCTTGCTCTGTTGCTAGAGTGCAGTGGTGTCATCATAGCTCACTGCAACCTCAAACTCCTGAGCTCAAGCGATCCTCCAGCCTCAGCCTCCCGAGTAGCTGGGACTACAGGCCCACAGGCATGCACTGCTACCTGGCTAATTTTTCTATTTTTAGTAGAGATAGGGTCTCACTCTTGCTCAGGCTGGTCTCAAACTCCTGAACTCAAGCAGCCCTCCTGTCTTGGCCTCCTAGAGAGCTAGGATTACAGGTGTGAGCCACCATGCCCAGCCTTCATCTTTTACACTAGTACAGTTGGTACTGATAAGCAATATGATAACTGATGCCCATTTTTTGGTGACCAAAGATGAAATCTAGAATTAAGACATTTTTGACTTTCAGCCACCATTCAGGGAACCATGAAAAAAACCCATGAGACAAATCTGTCTTATAACCTTACTATTTGATTATGCATTACAAGCTTCCCTGCTTCACTCACACACACACACACACACACACACACACGCATGCGCACACACACACACACAATCACTCACAACTAACCCAAATCAGTGTCCTAACCCAATAAAAACTGTCCTTCTTTTGAAGATCTTTAACATGTTGCAAGGTAGAAAATTTTAACACTACATGTAGAGGTTATTTCTCTCTACAAAAATGTGGCAACATTTTTTTATGATGTTGAAACAGTTACCTATTTTAGAAATGGTAAGACCATGCTTAACATAGATTTGAAATAATAATAAATAATATAACTAAACATTTATATCCATGGATATGCCTTGGAACATTGGATACCTCTGTGATGAGGAGCATTAGACATTCAAATGTAATGACCTTTGTCCAGCTAGAGAATTTGTTCAAATGCTTAAACCTGCATCTATAGAGTATCCTGCCATGTCCCTAAAATGTTCAAACCCAAGGTGACCAGTACATTTTCTACTAAGTGAAAAACACTGAACTAGATGATGACTCAGACTTTCTTTCAATCTTAAGTTTCTATCATTTAAAATAAGTCTGGGTGTCTAGAGTTATGAGATCAAATTGTGTTTCCTTGTCATTGGAAATCCCCACTTTAAACCTCAAGAAGGAGCCATTCACGAACTTGCACTGAGGCAACACACTCAATAGAAAAGCATGACTTCATTTTGGCATGAGTCGTCTTCAAATCAGGTCAGCGATTTAGATGTGAATGAGTGGATTGTTCATGGGCACCGGATCAAATTAGACTTTCATTTATTTTAAGAAATTCATTAGACCAATTATGACAACCACAAAGGGATGTCTTATGACTGAGAAGTGCAAATTATAAGAACAATAATATCCATTGTTAAGTGTGAGATGAAAATTTCTGTGTAACTTGCTCATTAAAATCTGCTTCCTTTTACCGAAATGTTTTTTATGTAATGTAGATTGCAGGTAAAAAATACTGAACCAAAACATAATTACTGAGTGTATAACATGCTGTTTAGTTCAAATTGTTTGTAAAATAAAATCAGGTCAGAATTTATAAAAGAAACTGAAAATACTAAGTTTCTCTTACCATTATGTCCTCAATTGTGGAAATACACTAATTAGATTTCAAATATGTGTAAATAGGAATTAAATTTTTATATGCTTGACATTTGTATACCCATGTTTTCACATTCAGATAAAAATACTTACTACATACCCTAGTCTGTGAAAAAGGGCATGGCATTTGGGGTCTCACTTGTTTATGTCTCACCCATTACTTTTTGACTTTGGCCAACTTTCTTTAACTCCGTCATCCTTAATTTACTTATTGATAAAATAGAGATAATAGTGTTGTTTTTTTAAAACAAAATCCAATTAAATGAAAAAAAGATGCTTGTAAAGTACCTGACATAATATTGATTCTCTATAAACATGAGTTCATTTGAGGTAATATCACATAATTATGTAAATATTTTCAGATGGAAAAATATTATATTAACATTTATTTTCCATTTTTCTTTACAAACTTTTAGAAATATTATAAAGCAAAGGTACACTATTTGCAAAATTACTTTTCATTTACTGTGGTTCACCATTCCCTAATCACTTAGTTCTCTCCTTTATGAACAGCGAAGAATGTAAAAGGATTTTTACAAACAAATAATATTGGCATTGGTTTCCTTGGAGTTTATATTTTGTTGTAACTGAAATCTTCCATTTAGGGAGAAAACTTCAGTCATTTTGCCAGACTGAAAAACAACCTACTAACAAATTCACAGCCCTCATGAGAGTGCTTATTGGTTAGAGAACTTTTTTTTTAAGTTTGAGTTAGCAATTTAAGTTTCTTGCTGCTCACGACATTTAATTTACTGAGGCAACTAGCAAAAAAACAAACAAACAAACAAAAAAACTTCTTATAGCATTGCTCCACCTTAGCTAGTATTTCTGATTATGGAGACTTCTTGATACTTTCTTAATAAAGAGTCATTTATACAATAATTCATTTTTTCTATTTGCTGATTTCAGTGAAAATGCCAGTAGAAACATCTTTTACTATACAATTACATCATATACATTTAATTCGAATAACCCTCTTATAATCCGATTATTGTGTTTGTAAAGCAAATGTTTTATTTTATCTCGAAGAAGCAAAACCATGCAGCATTTATAGAAATTGTTTGATTTGTAGCCAATAACTATATAAGGTAAAGTTACCAAGTGAGATTGCCCTGGGATCTCACAAATACAACTCTGCATACCGGTTCCTTTAATTATGAAGCCTATTTTAGATTACTATTAATGTTTATATAAGTTTTGATGATATTGTGAATATAGGCTTTACAGAAGATCAGCATGATTTCAAATCACAGGTTGGAAGGGATTCAACTGCTATCAGCTTTCATTTTTCTGAAACTGAATAAACTTATGGTTTTATTGAGGAGGAGGATGTCGATCATGATAGAACTGTGAAAGAGGCCACAGACAAAAATAAAAAACAAAACAAGAGACTATCTGAGCTCCTTTTATAACCATAGACGACTGTTCGACTTCCTTTTTCTCAATGTGTTGTTTATGAGTGAGTCAATAATAACCGTCACTAAGATTTCCGAGGCCTTCACAACTAACAAAGAAGCTGTGGTTTCCATTGATCATACCCTTGGGTAAGCCAGTAAAATTGGAAAGTTGTTAAAAAACAAAAAAACAAAAACTGCATGAGTAGCCAAGACAGTAACCAGAAAGCACATTTGTATGCAGATTTCTCAATTGGATTAACTTGTTAAGAATGTACTAAAAACCAAGCTACACTCTCATGAGATCTTTTTTATAGAAACCAAGTAAGATCTTTAAACAAAGAAGACTCAATGTCCCTGTTATACCTTAGGACCTTGTCTGCTTACCGGTAGCAAAACAAGGCAGTGTGGGAAAGACCAGGAGGTCAAGACCCTACAACCTGTAGAACAGAAAGAACTGCAGAGGCTGACGCTGCCTCTTTAAAAAGTCTCACATTGGATGACAAAGTTTAACAGAAGTTTGCATTCCGGAAACTTTGCAGTCAGAAACTCTGAGACAGAGTGTAGAGTATTCTAGAAAAGAGAAGGTATTAGTCAAGAACACAAGGCCACAAAGAGAAACTGAGACTCTTCATAAATGTCAGTTCATAGATGAAAGCAAGTGAGAAAAGAAAGCAAGACACTCCTCATTGCAGTATAAGGGTGCCGTACACTTTACTAAAATAGGACCTTTGACATGAGGTATAAGATTGAGCCAAGGGAAAATTTATAAAACCATATACTGCCTTGTATGTCTTTGCTGATGAGGGAGGATTGCATACTTTCTGTAATTTAGACAAGGGGTTGGCAAACTTTTTCTATGCAGAGCCAAATAGTAAATATTTTAGGTTTTGTGAGCCATACTGTCTCTATCACAGTAGACAGTTTGTAAATGAATGGTCTTGGCTGTGTTCTGATAACAATTTATTTACAAAAACTGGAGGATGGGCCAGATTTTGCCAGTGGGCCATTGTTTTCAGACTCCTCATTTAGGTGTTAGAACAGAAATGTTACCAGTCATATGACAAATGAAATCAGTGCCAGTTAGGCTAATGTGGTCAGCATAATTCTGTGCTGGATTTTAGATCCAGTGGGAGTAAGTGCCTGGATTAGTGAGTCACCACTCCCCTTTCTTCTCTGGCCTCACTGTCTACTCCTTAACCTCTTGGCCACTCCATTTATCCACACTAGCCTCACTGTTACTCAAACATCCAGGCAGACTAGAACCTCAGTCCTTGATCTGGGTGTTACCTTTGTACAAAACGCTTTTCTCAAAATTTTCTCTTAAATATTTGTTCAAATATTCCTATATTTGTCAGGGATGCGTTACAAAACAGATTTCATCCCAGATGTTCAAATGAGGAGAATTTAGTCAATAATCTACTTACATAATTGTGGACAAGATTAAAGGAAGAAGCAAAACATGGCACAAGAGCAAGACAGGAGGCTCAGGGGAAGAGTAGCAATGCTCTGGGATAAAAGAACAGTGGAAGAATCACAGTAGTTGAGTGTAAATTAAGAGTGAAGCAGACGCTATTGTAGGGGCACAGAGGTGTGACACTTTTCCTCACTCACCATAAAGGTCACAGCTAACACTCTAATGCCAGAAGACAGGTTAACAAGAGAAAAGCAAAATAATTTATTTAATCAAAGTTTTGCATGACACAGGAGACTTTAGAAGTAAGACCCAAATAGCCAGGGAGAACTATTTATTTTCATACTTAGGTTTGATGAAGAATGAATGGGAATTCTCGTAGAAATGTGATTGGACAAAAGGGTATGATCTAATGGCAACAGACTGTGGGGGGAAACACAGCAAGGCCTGTCTGTTCAGATTCCTGTTGGCCTCTCTGTGTAGCATTCCTTCCTCCCAGGTATGGGCAGGACCACTCCAGATAGAGGGTCTTCAAGGGAGAAAAGAGAAGGTATAGAGTGAACTTCCTAGGTTATATGGATTGCTTTATGGAAAGGAATTTTAGTTTCTAAGATCCATCTTAGCAAAGACAAATTCTGGTTTCTACAAATAGCTTCAGGGAAGAAAGAGGGGTAGGATACAGGAGGATGGGAGGTCAGAAAGCCCTGGCTCCTGAGGTCATTCCCATCTCTTTTAGTTCAAAGTACAAAGCACACTAAGGCATCGTATTTTTGGGTATCGTGTTCTGGGCCCCAACACTGACCTTGAATGAGTTGATTTCTCTGATTTGGGGAAAAGTCATATAGATGAACACATGGAATCAGATAGAAAGAGTGTATTATTATCTCACATCAATGTGCATCAGAAGACAACCACTGAAGAGCAAACCCTAAACAGCTGGGTGGTTGGGTTCCTTGTTCAGCAAATGGCAGCCCTCTGCCTACACAATGGGCTTACAGTAGAGGTAGCCATGGTGGGTGCTGGCAAGGTCAACAGCACGGGCTCCCTCTCACCAAGGCCGATCTAGCTAATGTGTCTGCAGAATGTCCATCCTGCCCTCATCAGAGACCAAAACTAAGGCCTTAACTTGATACCACTTTGTGGCAGGGTGATTATTTTGGGCCCTTTTCACAAAGGGCGGCAGCTGGTTTTGAGTAGGGCTCATGTAAAAGTTTGCTGTCCTTACCTATAGTGCCAAGGGCAGTACCACTTCCTAAAGATTCACAGATATACTGACATGGGACTTTGTATTATATAATGTCAGGCAAAGAAACCCATTTTATGGAGAAAAAGGTGTGACATTGGACATAAGACCATTGCATACTAAGTACCGTATCATCCAAAAAGATGAAGCCTGAGAAAATTGAAAGTGAAGCTAAGAACAAGCTTGGGAATAATATACATGAGATTGGAGTATTGTCCTTTGAGATGCAGAGTGTACATTTACCTAATGGACACTAACGGCTAAGATAGACTATATGAGTGTAGGAACCAAAGGGTAAAAGTAGAGCGTAGAGTGTGTCGATTTTCATTACTCTCGGGAGCTCAGTGCTTAAGTTTCCAAGAGCTTCCTAAGGACCAGTCCTGAAAATAGAAATTTCTTGGGAATGTGGAGGGATTTAGCAACCCACACCTATTGAGTTAACCCTTTTCTATTTAGTTATTTAGAAATATGGAGGTAAATACCAGGTGCATAACCCTCCCCACCCAAAGGAAAAAAAAACAGCTGGAAAATGTGAAAGTGTTTGTCTCTGAGTGGTGGAACTGGGAAGATGTGAAGGGTTGAGCACAGTCCTACTGGTTTGGGTAATAACTCTTATGAAAAACACGGCCAGAAGTCATGCAGTAACGTTTAACCACACATATACACAGTTACATATTTCTCTAATATACATGCTCTAAATTAAACTATATTCACTTGCATATTGTTAATTGGAATTGATATCTTCTTTAAAATGCCTTTCTTATAATACTTAAATTTAAACTAGGAAATAACATTTTTCCCTGCCAAATTATTTCAATATGTTTACCACATTGACAATTTTCTAGATGTTTTCATATCTCATTCTTGGTTCTACTTCCATTTATGCACAGTATACTATTTTTTGGAAGATCAAAGTCATCCTTTAACATATGCCTAAACTTTCCAGATATTTCTAAACAAGTAGTCAATTTGTGCTGTTTAATTAATCTTAATTTAATAATATTGGTTTTCGATGGTTTTTAAACAAAATTACTTAAATATGTAATATTATCAAAGTTAAAATATGAATATTTTTTCAAGACAATAAGCAAACAGAGTGTCAATAAAAAAAAATATGCCATTCTAAGTCTCTTCTTTGGCCAAAGCAACCTATAATCCCAGACTATGACACACTAACTACTTGTCACAGTTTTAAGCATTTGCACCTGAAAAGGTAACTGATTATGTAGAAAGATAAAAGAATGGAAATGTAACTATACACATCACACTGTTAGGAAAAGAACCTTCTGTTGTGGTTTTTACTATCATATCCATTTTCTTTGCCAGCAAATCTTATTTGGCATTAGGTAATCAAATCTACATTTGCCACAAAGGAGATAAATGTTTTTGCTCTCTTAACAGTAAAAGGATTCTGGTCTGTAATGGAGTCGAGCTCTAATTAGATCCCAACAACGATGTTATCAAAGTTTATTCATATCCCTTTTAAATGAAAAAAAGACATAGAGAACTTCCATTGTGGCTCGATGATATATTTTTAAATGGTTTTTATAATTACCAATGTTTCTTTTGCAGTATTTTATAGGATTTATTTGGCCTTTTCCAAGAAGACTAGAGAGACTAAAAAAATGGCCTTCATCATTTTAATATTCATATTCACATGAGAATTAATAAGGCTGCATCTTTTGAAAATGTTGGAAAGTATTTTATTCTTCTGTTATATGTTAAAATAAATTTCTAGAGCCAAATATTTATTGAAGAAAATAATTTTGCCATAATTCAAAGATAGAAGTATTAATGAAAGAGACATTTTCATCTAATTGCTGCAAAATGCTAAAACTCATACATATTAAAATAACAGCTAGATTTTGTAAGGGAACAGGGTTGCCGATATGCTGGATAAGTTTTGTATTTTTGTTGGTTCTTTTATTTTTCTTACTTTTTGAATTAATTTTCTCTTTCTCCCAGGTATTCACCTGGTATCTGAGCTAGTGAGTATACTAAGAATAAATACAAGCTTTAGGCAAAAGTGGACTCTGAGAAACTACACAAATGTTGGTATGCCTTCATTCCTTATGAAATGATTAAGCCACCTCAAAGCAGAAAAACAGATTTATTGGAATTTCAAATGTAAAATGCTATCCCAGAAACAGCAAATGTAATCCCAATTTAGGTAAATATACCATATCTTAATTCCAAAAGATGCCCTTATTTGAAGGAAAAATATAAGCATTTTAGATATGTTACAGAAATTAAATCTCCAGTAATTGGTGACTTCACAATGTCAAGGTTAATAAAGAATAATTTCATTTTCTTGGTGCATGTGTCAATAAATAAATGATGTTTCTCTTCATTTTATGAGGGAGGTGAAAGTAGCATACAATGGAATTCAGAAAAATAGAGCCAAATTGAATTTGCATAAAATAACCAAAAAGTCCCCACTGTTGACCAATATTTTGAAATGGTCGAATGTAGCATCATTCTGTTCTTATTCTTTCAAAACTCTATTTTAGGAAGATAAATAATTATTTCTCTTTATTTCCAGTGGAAAGAAGCGTTCATTTTTATATCAGGACATTGGATTGCTTTCTGCCTGTGGGCCTCATAATACTACTTACTTCAATTTTAATGTGGCAGACATATTAAAATATGACTCTTTACAGCAAACTAAAACTAATTAGATTAAATTTTGACTGTAAAAGATGTTTTTGCTTTTGAGTATTAAGAAGGGATATGAATTTGAAAAAAAAAGCAAAGTATGTCAAATAGTATTGTCCTAACCAATCATCCCAAATTATTCATTTAGTTTCTAATTTGTTTTCTGTAAATGTATATTTTCACTGCATTCATTCTCCCGAATCACATAGTAGTAGCACCTCTAACACAAAGCATAGGATTGCTGATATGTTAGGACAAAGTCTTGTTCCAAAAAATAGTCAAATTTCACTTGCATAATTTTGTTTACTTGTTCAATTTATTTTAAAATATTGTGTTTATGTGTGCAAGAAAACAGGATCTCCCAAACATTGTATACCACCTAGTCTAGTTATAAATCAATGTTAGTTAGGAGTTTTTGACTAAGTATAAGAGATATTTTATTTAAAAATAACCAGCGATAGCTGGCAAAATCACAGAAATGTCAATATTTTTACTGTCTAATGACTTATTTTATTTTTTTCTTCCTTTGTCCCTCCCTCCCTCCACCCTCCTTCTCTCTCTGTCCTTTCTCTTTCCTTCCTACCTTTCTCTCTCTCTGTTTCTTTCTTCCTTTCTTTTTTTTGCACATTATAATCACACAATAAAGCAGCAGTACCCCGAAGGCTATATCTAAAAAACAAAATATAGGCAAGTAAACGAACATTTTGTGGTATCATTGAGTAAGTTTTGGAATCATGAAAAAGATTGATACAGATTAATATCATTATAAATCACCATAAATAGCAAGTCGACCATGTCACTATGCATAGTTTTGTTACAGCAAAATAAATACAGCATTTATAAATTCTTAGGGAGTTTTCATATCTTTTGAAAAATAAACACAGCAGGAAACAAGGAATAAACATTCTTAAGTAACGTTTACCCTTCATTATTTTACAACATCACAGAATTAAACTTCCTCAAATAAAGATTGATAGTAAATGTAATCTTCATTTCAATTCATGCCATCATTTGTAGTGAATTATTTGAATATATGATACATGCTTGAATAAACTGTAACAGAACAATTACTTACATGACTGATTTTTGCCCTTTATAACATTAAAGGGCACCTCCATCTAATAAAGCTAGTCTAACAGGGATTTTTCTCATTCTTTCTTTTATAGAAAACATTCTTAACAGTCCATATTCTTGACAGAATTATTTTGCTTTTACTTTGTATCAGTCTTTATAACATCACAAATCTCCTCTCATATTGTGCATTTATGGGAAAAAAATTGCACAGTAAAATGTACTGTTGCCTTGGAGTGTGTAAATGAACTTCTCTCCCTCCTTAGAGAACATTATAATATTCAGCTTTAATAGCCTCTCCCCAGAGTGAAAGAAACCCTTATTATTTCTTACTATAAAAGAAAGAATGTGTCTATGTCAAGATTTCTTTAATAACCGAGACCAGTTCTCACTGTCTTTATATGAACCAAGGTCAAGGTTTCACGAGGTTTAATAGCACGTGACATTTTCTCTTACAGACTGAAACAATGAAAAGTTATCCTCAGCAGAAAATCAACTTTATGTTCACTTTTAAGGTAGTCTTGAAAGTATCTTATCCTTGTCTCATCAATCAGAGATAATAAGGAAATTTACACTGAGTTTACTTACCCTGCATGACTCTCATGAATTTTACTCCAAGAAAGAATGTCATAATTCATTTTATTTTCCTTTAGAAAGATCACACATTTATTCCAAAGTATACCTGTCATCCGAAGCAGCTATTGAAAGATTTGGGGAATCGGGGATTAAAATTATGACAAAATTAATACATGGGTGAAAGTAATAAAATTTGAAATAATATTTAGATTATTTGTTAAATAAGCATTGTGTGTCTCTTCAGCTTCCTCATATAGTATAGGAATTAACTTTAATTAAATCTTTCAAACTTGTAATATTTACCAATATTCTAAAAACCAGATTATTCTGATGATTTTGTCAGCATAAGAAAATTTCAAGAGACAATAGAAGCAGCCAGATTAATTTAGAGCAAGAGATTGTCAACTAATAATTGTATTTTTTTCCATTAGCAAAATATCTTGCCCAAGTTGCTACTGATCCACAAAGGTAGTTAATTTTCTACTTGCTGTAATTGACTAGGGGAGGTTTCTAAAATTTTTGCTTGGAAATTCCAAATATCTAGCTGTTTTAGACAGGGTTCTCCAGAAAAACAGGACCAATAAGATATATATAAATATGTAGAAAGGGATTTATTATGAGGGGTTGGCTCATGTGATTTTGGAAGCTGAGAAATCCCACGATCTGCTGTCTGCAAACCAGAGGCCCAGGAAAGCAGGAGGTATAGTTCCATCTCTTCCGAGAACCAAAGGAGCCGATGGCAAAAATTCCATCCAAGTCTGAAGGACAGGGAACCAGGAGAGCAGATGTCTGAAGAAAGAAAAAGATGACATCCCAGCTCAAGCAGAGAAAACAAATTTTTCTTTGCTCTGCCTTTTTGTTCTATTTGGGCCCTCAATGCATTTGATGAGGCCCATCCACATCAGTTTATCAATTTAAAAGCAATCTCTTCCAGAAACACCCTCACAGACACACCCAGAAATAATGTTTTACCAGCTATCTGGGCATCCTTTAGCTCAATCAAGGTGACGCACAAAATAAATCACCACATCAGCTATGGGTGTGCACATTTCAAAGGCCTCAAGTCCTGGAGGAAGTGAGATGTTCTTGTCTGACATCATGCCAGATTAATTTAATAGAAACTTTATCTTTTACTATTAATATGTTTATTTTAAAGCTGTGGTTACTCCATATACAATTTTAGGGGCAGAATGAACAAATAACAAACCGAAAATGCAGACTTCTGTGGGGGTGAGGGGAAACTTCCCCTTTCCCGCAAAAGTTCCCTGAAAGATCAACTCACAACTAAATCGGATTAATAACAGAAGTCAGGTTTATTTACCATGCACACGGGGAGAATCACTGAGTGATTACCCAGTATCCCAGTGGGATCCAGATATTTTTATACCTTCCTTTTAGAGGGGAGGAGGAAATGAGGAATAGAGGTAATTTCTGTTTAGGGGCCATAAATGGTTGCTGGGAGGGTAAGTGGCTGGGGAAAACAGATTGACTTATAAATTATTCTCTTTGCAAATTATATTAACCTTGAGAGACAGGTATTATATTTAAAATGCTTTGGGCCAGGTCTGGTTGCATTCTTGAATTTCTTTCCTGCAATATAGTGACAGATTTTTCTTTTGATGGGTCCTCTGGTTACGCAGATAGAGGGAAAACCCCTTCCAAGAGCCTGTTGATCTCTAAGGGCCTTTAATTCAAAACACTTTTTATACCAAAGAGTTATATTTTGGGGTGCAATTTCCTGAGCTCCTTCACATGGCCAGAGGGAAGATGTTTGATAGGGTTTGTAGATATATCTTATCCACGTCTACCTCAATTTTGGACTTTGCTCTTAAGAAAGTAACTAGTTAGGGGAAAAACATTTCCCTCTTTTTATCTCTAAAGAAATTGAAGGTATCAAAAACTTTCGGGTACGAGATCAATACCCAGTAGATTTCCATGGCACAGTAATAGCCATGCATCTCTTGCAATGACCCACACTTTCCCCACTACCCTCTTCGTTTGGGGTTCCCTTAACTTACCCATACCTAGATTCTTTCTGCCAAAGTGGTCCTCATCAGTTGTAGGCTCTTTGTTGTAATTTATGCAACAGGGGCATCGTGCTGGGCTACTGTTGGTAATCTTCAGTTAGTTTAGACTCCTGGTTCTGAAGCAACGATTTTAATAATGTTTATGTTATTATAATATATATAATGTCTAATACATTATAGCATCTAATATAAGATATAACAAAATCATTTCAGCCATTTATTGCATATATATGCATAGGCTGATATATATTAACATACACTAGGTACTCTTAAAAATAACCTAGGCATACTTTCATAATCTTCAGAGCAACTTTATAAAGAAACTGTTGTCTGGAGGCAGTGAATCATACATAAGGGAAGCTAATAGCTGCGATGGATACTGTACTATGTGTTTCAGTCTTCTGAAGAACTTCTTTGTCCAACTACTGGGACTCCTGTCAGCATAAAACTCTTAGCTGTCAGCTTTCTCCAAAAATTGTCCTCAGCGGAAGGGTGTTATCTTGTCAAAGATGGCTCCCTTTCTTAGGGCCAGACCACGTGCAGCGAGCAGGATGATGCAGTGATACAGTGGTTCAGAACCCCTTGTTCCAAGTAGAACAACTCTGAAGGGCAGTTCCAGCTTCAGAGCTCTCTGTGGGGTTGAGTGAGGCTTTTGGCCCTCCCTCTGGCCAATCTTGATTCCTTTTTATTCCCCTAGGGTGCAGATCCAGAGGAGTATTCCCAATTAACTTATGGAAAGCTAATGTCTGACTTCAGAGCCAGCTTCTTAGACAACCCAACCTGCAAAAGCGACCATCAAATTTATTGTCCAAAGTGAAACTTTTGTGAAAACGAAAGAGTGTGCTAATCAGATGGAATGCAGGAACCACAGGGATAAATTAGAATAGTCCCAGGTGAACTGAAATTTATGGTCACTCTAGGTTTGAGATAATATAAACATGGGTTTAATACCACCTTACTAGTTGTGGAATGTTAGGTTGATTATTAACCTTGTTAAGTCTCACTCTTCTGACGTGTAAAAGCAAACTAATAATACTTGCTCTACCAGGGAATTCAAAGATTTGATTATGATAATATGTATAAAACATTGATATATTTCCTAGGACTTATGTGATAGATCTTATCATCATTATACCCTACTTACAGAAGAGAATGTGAAATTCAATCTTGTTAAATGGGACAGCCAGTATTCAAACTCAGTTTCCTGACTCCAAAACCCATCCTGATAATCAATTTGCCAGATCATCTTTTTCTGGATATTTTAAGAATTTATGCTTTGTGACTTAATACACTACTCCTCAATTATCTGAGGTATTGAGTACTCTTTCAATTGTAATTGATGAAACACACAGACACACACACACACACAACTCAAATGAGCTTAATCAACGACGGAATTTATTTACTCATGTAATAGAAAACTGCTCTGTGTACAAGCCTGGTTGCTTCCAAGTCTGCAAATGGTAATATGAGAAGTTTACATCTCTTATTCCATATGTGGGCTGCTCTTTTCTGTGTTGACTTTCTTTTCAGTCCCACTTTTCCACAATTTTGGAAAGATTGCTCTTAGCAGCTCCAGGCCAATATAGCATGCAATTTCAGAGTTGAGCAAAGCAAAACCCTTTTCTTTTCCATCATCCATACTATCCCATTATAAGACTTTTGGGGTCCTATTTGGAACATGGTCCTAACCAAGTTTTACACTTTCCCCTCTATCCTTAAACCTCCAACATTTTCTTTCCTTCCTTTCTCAGCCAATGTTCTTGTTTTTCATTTCACTAAGAAAATGAAAGCAATCAAAAGAGAATTTCCTGATGCTTCCACCACCAAATCCATCAGCATACCTGCATCTAAAATCACATTCTTTGTGAGAGGGGTTGGTTAGTGCTCCTACCAAAGACCAAACCACATCCCACCCTCTTACTAGACACCATTTTCTTGAAAATGATCCTCTATAGGTTCTTCCTCATGACTTCCCCTATACTAAATCATTCCCATTATCATTTGTTTCAAAAGAACCATGATTCAAATATCTCCTTTAGTGCAATGAACGAAAGAAAAATCAAAGGTTAAATTTAGCATTAAGGATTGGTTCAGAAGGATTGGTTCAGAAGAAAAAGTTCTTTCTGCACCTAGTTTTGATCTACTGAAATACTATCTTCAAAATGTAACTCCCTATGTACGCATTTCATTGCTCCTCAATTTTTCTACCTTTCTCCTTCCAAAACAGTACCTGATACTGTCCTATTTTCTATTCTCTCAGGTCCTCATTTTTCCCTAATTGAGAGTGAACAGTAATGATAATTAAACAATTGAGTGAAAACCAACTCTTGTGATTGTGCTAGGTGCTTAATAGGTAACATCTCCTGCTCAGGTTACCGAGGCTTAACCTACTTTAAAACTACTGATTCCAAAAGAAACTTAAGAAATAATTACTGAGGAGATGATTTTAGGTAAATGTGGTGAGTCCATGAGGCAATGTTGCCCAGGAAACTCTTAGGTTCCTATTTTTACCCGGTTTGAGTCATACTTGGTATAGAAAAGATGGTGGGGCCGGGGCGGGTGGGGGTGGGGGGTCATTAGTCAGAGATGGCTGTTTTGGAAAGTGTGTTGAATTTTAAGATGTCTCTTCAGTACATGTAACAATGAAATAAAATGGAGGTAGAGGATGAGTTCATATGACAAATTTGACCTCAAATGTCTGATTTCTGAGAATAAAGAAGGTATCAGTGAAGAAAGGCTTGGTTTTCAAAGAGAAGAAGCTAATATCCCATACCAATATTAATACAAATTTAGATAACAATTTAGGGTTTGCAAAGTCCATTCATTTTGGTTTTCTCATTGAAAAATGACACAACTTTCTAAGGTAGCAACTGCTATATTTTAGTAAGGAATGGAAACCAAGGTCAGGAGAAATTGAGCAACCTTTCCGAGATCATCCAATAAATAGGTCAAACCCAGGCTATAGGTAAGGAAAGTGGTCACTCAGTTCTGGAATCTGTATTCTCACCATTGTAGAGTGCTTTCATTTTTGGAAAGATGGCCCCAAATGAAGCATGCCTTCTAGTAGTCAAAGTTTTGTGTAGTTTTCATCCATAATAAATTGGCACTGACCCTATGTAAAAAATAGAATGCAGCATGCCTCTTCCTTTCTCTCTTGGAATGTGAATTCTGTAGGAAGCCAGGTAACGTTTAAGAAGTTCAAGTACGGTGAGACTCTAAATTTGAGAAAGCCCAAGCTACTCCTGTGGAGAGGACACATAAAGAGAACTCTAGTGTCAGCCCTTGCAGCAATCCTACCTGAGATGTCAGATATGTGAGTGAAAAAGCTCTCTTGGACATCCAGTACAATTGAATTCTCAGATGACTCTAGCTCCTGCCACCATCTGACTGACACGTCAGGGGATATCACAAGTAAAAATACTCAGTCGACCCCAACGAATGCACATTTTAATAAATAATTATTTTAGGTTTCCAAATTTTGTGGTGATGTTCTGTGTAGCATTAGATAACCAAAGCCCTGCCTATCTCCAAAGTTGGGAAAGCGGCAGAAATAAAAGGATTGTATAAGGTAATTAAGGGGAAGTTGCTTTGCAAGTTTTGAAAAATGCTGTTTAGAATGCATGGATATAGTGAAATGCACAGGATTCGAGGGTCATAAGCCCTGAGTTTGAATCCTACTCTTGACATCTTCTCACCCTGTGACTCTTAAATAGATCACACTCAACCTTTCCAAGCCTGAATATACCCATGAAAATCTGATTTAAAAAGCCTTGCTACATTTAGAGTCTCAGGTGAAAAAATTTAGTGTTTAGTATCAAAATCTTAAAAATATATTTTTATTATTATTATTATGGGTAAAAACACAGAGGCAGGAGAGTGTGGTCCTGTGCACAAGAGGCAGATTATGTTTGAATTCATGGAATAAAGTTTGAGCACGGCAATCATTTACTCATTTATTCAACGTGCTATTTAGCACTCACTGTGCATCAGAAATTGTGCTCAGATCTGGGGATCTGGCGCTGAAAAGACAGATAAAAACCATCGCCTACATGGGGCTTACAGTTTAATGCCTACCAAATAAATGGTGTTCATCTAGACAGCTATTTATTATTAACATTAAAGGAATCCATTTTTCTTCAGATTATTAGCAGTCATCATGGAGCCAGTAGTGGCCAGGTGACATATGTTGCAGTTATAGTAGGAGAGAATTTCTATTTTGATACAGTCATAGCATGATTAATCACTAATTCCCAAGAGAAAGGGTGGAAATCCCATCACTCTGTCTGATTACAGGCATGAGGGGAAATAAGCACCATAGTGCTCTTGCAGATAACAACTCCCTAGGCTGACTCTCATTTACAAACAGTGAAATACAAAATTTGATGTTGCTTATGGAAATGTAATGAAACAGATAGTCATCTGAAGAGATTACCTCTCTCTTATTATAAGCAAACCAGGAACTAAACAAGGACTTGTTTTTCATGAAAATCATTTTCTTTACATTTTTGGCAGTGCCTGAAATGAAAATTATATTACCAAAGCGGGTCTATCAAATAGAAAAATATACAAAAGCTACTTTGTGGGCATATGAATACTGCCTTTTTAGGTTTACAACATACAATTTTAGAAATCATAGCCCTTGAAAAAATTTGAAGCTAGTATGGTATGATGTAGCCAGAGCAAACAGTATCACTTACATGCCTACCCAAAACCTGCAGGTCTGATATAAAGAAAGGAATCCTGCTTTTGTTCCATGGAATAATACTTGGCCACTATGTCTCATATGTAGGTGGTCAATATCTAAATACTTACATGCTTGTAAGTATTTATCATGCAAAAGTATGCAATTTTTCTGCACATCATATGGTTCTGAGCATCACATCAAATATGTGAGAACCATTTCCCCAGATTTATTCCATATATAGATTTCAATACTGTCGGATGTAAATTATGTTAATTGGTAAATTCTCTATTGAATGTAGTCTATCTCTGCAAGTATGCCCTTCAGGATATCTGTCCTTCTATTCCTCAACACCTCCATTTGGAAATTCATCAGAATTATAGGCTACACTGGTGTTTAGGTCCAGACACTGATTAGGTCCATCTCAAGGTATGTAAAATAAATAAATTCTAAAACGTCATAACAATAGGACCATGTTTCTAAACATACCTCATGTCCCTTGCAGAGGGAATGTATGTTACTTCAAATTGACCCATGTTTCCAGGAACCTGAACTAGACACAACAAATAAGTCTCTTGTGAAATGAATAGGTCGTTCTGGCTTTAGAGCAGGTTAATGTAGATATGACTCTGCTAATATCATAAAAGTTCTTTCCTTAGCAGCTGAGAAATAAAATGCCCTCAAACTCTGTAATGAGAAAACTAAAGTTTTAAAATTCAAATATCTTACAGAGGTATGAAAGACATTCAGAAATGTCAATTTATTGACATCATTACCTTTTATCTTTTCTTTTTTTCATTTATTTCAGGATATTATGGGGGTACAAACGTTTTGGTTACATGTTATGACTTTGCCACACCCAAACCATGATTTGAGGCGTGCCTTTTCCCCCCTGCGATGCTCACTTCGCCCATTAGTTGTGAGTTTACCCACCCCCAACTCCCAATCCCTGAAGAATATTACTACCATGTGAGCACCTTAGTGTTGATCAGTTAATGCCAATTTGATGGCGAGTATATGCGGAGCTTATTCTTCCATTCTTGTGATACCTCACTTCATAGGATGGGCTCAAGCTCTATCCAGGAAAATATAAGAGGTGCTAGATCACTGTCATTTCTTACAATTGAGTAATATTCCATTACCTTTTATCTTTTAACAACCGTATCCCAACAGAGGAATTTTAACCCTTGTGAAATATTCCCCTGGGAATGTTGAGGTGTGAATGGATTTTGAGGTATGGCTTGTTGGCTGACAGATCGCTGCTTCCCAAGGCATTGCCCATGCAGTGTTTGACTGACATGGGATCCTTTGGAACTGACCTAACTGACAACTGACAGTACAAGAGTCTAAGAATTTCTGAACCAAGTCACTTGTATTAGCAGGGGGTGAAATTATGAAAAAGATAAAAAAGGATTCTGAAAAATCTCTCTAGGTTGAGGAGTTGAGGAGGAAAGGGCTTATGCATACACTCATTCAGAATGTGTGAAAATAAATACCTTTTAATAACTTAGCAGGGAATCAAATCTTCTTTGGTCAGGGAAGATGGACAAGAGTTCTCAGCAAAATTTTAGAAAGGGACACGGAAGGAGATTTGGAGCACACAAAAATGTTCAAAAATAAGAACACCATTGTCATGGACTAAATCCCAGGTTAATCAAATTGCTGGCAGATCCACTTTCTCCTTAATAACCTTACATTTCCCATTAGACAACAGGCAAACGTTTGTTAATTGCCAGCCTTGGCTACCTTTTCTCTTTGAGTTTTCCCTACAAAGGTCAGATGTTGGAATGACATCGGGGTAGGAGGAACAATTTCAAAATCAGAAAGTAAAATAAATTTCTCTTCCTTTTTAAAATTTGCCCTTGGTACAGTCTTGAGTTGCTAACTATAGTGGATTGAATTATGGCTCCCAAAAGGTATGTTTACACGGAATCTCAGAATGTAAACAAACCTTTTTGGAATAAGAATATTTAAAGATGTCATTAAGGTAAGGATCTCAATTTGGGGTCATGCTGGATTGGGATGAATCCTAAATCCCATGATGAGTTTTTTGTTTTTTTTTTCCTTTCTTTTTTTTTAAGAGACAGAAATGGAGAATATAAAGAGACACAAAGGAAAGACGTGTGAATACAGAAACAGAGACTGGAATTATGCTGCCGTAAACCAACCAACACCTTGAGTTGCCAGAGCTGGAAGAGGCAAGGAAGGGTTAGAATTCTACCCTAGATCTCTTGGAAGGAATATGGTCCTCTAACACTTTGATCTCAGACTTCTTGTCTCCACAACTGGCAGAGAATAAATATCTGCTGTTTTAAGCAACCCAGTTCATTGTAATTTGTTATGGTAGCCCTAGAAAATTAAAAGACTAGATATGTGGTCTTATTGGTAAAACCAACTAACAGACAAACAGTACCCAACATGGTCTCATATTTTCTTTGTAGACATAGTAAAGGAAAAACACGTAGAATGAATTGTCCTGAGTGAATCCACTCACTCACATACCTGCCCAGACTTTAGGGTAACCATCCGAGTAATAGTGAGCAAGTCAAAGGAGAATTCTTTGCAAGGGATACTTACCTCACTACCCACAATGTCTCTCCCCAGGGGATGTGTTATGAGTTGGTCCCTGGGTCACACCAAACAGGGGTAGGTCTGGGAGAACCTCCCTTATATATCTGCTGCATGTAGCATGTATGATTTGCTCAAAATCTTGGAGGCCATGGCTTTACACACAGGTGTAAATTTCCTCATATAAAGGATAATGAGAATGTTACTAAAGTTACCCTGTTCTAGGTTGGGACACAATTTGAGAACACTGCACCAGGCATCTGAGCCCAAGCACAAAGCCATGCAAGAACTGCCATCCTCTGTCAAGCCAGCCCACAAGATGTTGCAGACAACAGTTGGTATGTGAGACTTAGAAAGAAAATCTACATTGGCAAGGCTTAAATAGAAAGCAAAATGTACATTTAGATCATGCTAAAGTCTTAGAATGCAAGCTGAAAGAAACCGTAAATAAATAGACAAACAAACTAGCCCCACTCCCTCAAAAATAATCAATCCAAAGTTCTTTGTGCTATCTTCCTCATAAGAGGAGATTAAGAAAATCCCCAATAGGTATTTACTCTCATGGTAAAAATTCCCTTAATGCCAGTATAAAATATAATCATTTACCCAAGGGAGAGGGCAACGGCTGCTCTAGGATGCAAGCAGAAGTAACACAGGCTAAAGAACTATTGCGCCCTGACTCAGCATCTGCTCTCCTACTTCCATGCCAGAGTACACAACTGTCCTGACACCCTGACCATTGCTACAGAGGGCATGCTAACAGTTGGGTTAACCAACCATCTTACGCCTTCTCTCATAATGGAGCTACATAAGAGGAGAGTCTATATATTTTGTGTATTAAAGGGCTTTGGCCATGTGATTAACTTCTAGGATGACAGTAGTTACTTTGCTAGATAATAACAAATCAACCACAAGGTCAGCAGTGTGGATTAACATAGGAAGAACTGTGAGACCAGGAGCAAGGGGACAGATTGATGGAATGCAATCACCGTGTGCATGTTGCTGTAGAAATTATACCAAAATGGGTGAAAAAAAGAACTGAGTGTTTGAACTGGGAGGACTGACATGACGTGGCATGTTTCTAATAATAATATTGAGGAGACTCCTTTCATTTTCTGACACAAGCATCTAGAATTTTTACCTGGAAATGAAGGGGTCTAGTTAGATGATTAAGTTAGCACTAAAAACCTCTAGTAAAATAAGGATCAGCATCTATCCTTAATCTCCTGATGACATTTTTATGCACTGTATTTACATCTCAGGGTCAGAAAACTTACTTGCAATCCTCATGACTAAGCTAATTTCACTGACTTGGTTAAAGGGATACTTTCCCATATTTTTTTACAGCACAGTTTTTGCTGAAGAATGACTCCCGGGGTTTAATCTCTTACCCTAATTCGAATCATACAGTCCATAATTTGCTGGTATCCAAACAAATCTAGTGGGCAAGCATTAACAATTTTGGCCAGAAACACTAGTAATCACCATTTTCTCTCAAGCTTAATAAGAGAACTGTGGCTACAATGTCATTTGCCAATGGACAGAAGCCCTTATATCAATCTTAGTCATGAATTTGATTTATTTAAAAAAGGAAGAAACCAGGAGCCATCTGGGTAAGATCCACTGCCTGTGGTATGAACTTTGATGACTCCACCGGAGCCACCATCCAATACCAAAATCCCTGAGCAAAGTAAAAAAAAAAAAAAAAAAAAAAAAAAAAAAAAAAAAAAAAAAAAAAAAAAAAAAAAAAAAAAAAAAAAAAAAAAAAAAAAAAGAATAGAAAATAAAGAAAACATGTGCACAGAGAGATAAAGCAAAATCCTTCAAATACTCGTGTCAGAGTTAATGCTCTTTAGCAGTGATAATTTTTTTTTCTTACAGAGTGAGTTGCCTCACTTTCTTTTGTCCAGAAAGGATTCCTCTAATAATTACTAATAATATTAATAATAATAATACTAATGAAAATCACTATTAATAATTGAGACTGTCATTGATACTTTATGTATTAATTCTTTTGATCCTAACAAGAGAAAGTTCAGAGAGGTAAATAACTGACTTAACCTCTCATAGCTGGTAAATGGTCCAGCCTGAAGAACCCATAAGGTTTGGCCCCTGCATACTTATTTTTATCATTATTCTCTGCCACATCTCACATGACCAGTGGGAATATACACAGCAATGGCAATTAACTTTGTTCTTGTAAAAATTCTATAGCAGGTAAAATAAAGCTATTGCCTAAGGAGTTTCTCTACTCTCTAGTACAAAAAAATGGACATTAGCCTAGTGGTACCAAAATGCTATTAGTCTTAATCCTAAACCCTAACCAGTTGAAAGCAGGGAAAGGGAACTAACATTACTGAGCATCTCCCAGATGCCACTTTTCTACACACTTAAATGCAATTTATTTCATTTAACCAAATAAAAATTGATAAGTTTGGTTGTTTTATGTCTTTTTTTTAGATTAAGTAATAATAAAAAGTTCAATTAAAAATAGCTTGATTTCAAAACTTATGTTACATTTTAGAATGTACTCAATCGCTAGTCTTTTACTATGTACTAGATGTTTTTGTAGTGACTAAGAGTCCATTCTCAAATATGTAATAATATATTTCAAAATATGTATACATTCATATGCCTCAAATTCAGTTAAGAAACAAATACAATTAGATCAAGGCTTCATATTCCTAATAGGCTTGGCTAACAAATGTATTTTCCTAGTTTCTACCACTATTAACATTTCTTATTTAAAGTTAAGCATGTGATAACTGTTTGTTGCCACATCATACAAAATGAAATAATGTAATATTAATGATGATTACTGTGCATGTGCTTTGTGCCAAATTCTGGTGTAAGTAAGTTAAGTGTATTAGCTGAGTTAGCCCCGAATTGCCAAGTTAGGCAGTTGCTATTCCTGTCATAATGATTTTATAGATGCAGAAAGAGAAGCAAGAGAGTTTAGTAACCACAGAGCTAGTCATCAGAAGTGGACAGGAACTAAGATTTGAACCTGACAGCCCTTCTTCAGAGCTATAAATCTTAATCTCCACACACGCTTAGTATCTTTGGATCCTCACCAAATTTTCAATTATTCAGCTTAAATATTGCCAATTTAAGGCTCACAAAATTTCCTTTAGAGATCTCTAAGAAAACCTAAAAGAGATAAGTGATTAACCAGCAGCTGGAATAGAATTAAAACAAGAGACTGCATACCTCCTGGTCCTATTGCTAAGAGAATACTGGTTTCACATAAGCCTCTATCAAACTCATGAAGGCAAACTTTGGAACACTTTGAGTTTTTCTCAACTAGGTAAGTTCCAAGGTGTATTATGGCAACAAGAATAATTTTATTCAAGAATAGAAAAGGCCAGCTAGTTTAGAATATAACACTCACATAGAGTAACTTTAAATTCATAAAATTTCAAAGGACACTTAGACATGCCATTTACTGTGTATTGCTACCACTTACAGTTTATAAGTGGTATAAGCTTATAGTTTCAATCTGATTTGTTTTCTATACTAATTTACAGATAGGTAATTATACAGCGGCTTCATAGGCTGACCTGTGTAAACCTCCTCTCACAATTTCCTTCTTAAGCAATTCTGAGAATGCTTGCATTATGCCAAAGTCCTTTACAATAACAAAGTTGCCAGATATTCACTGAGTAATTGATCTTCAGATTTCTCTTAATGATTGCAACTAAGACCCTTATAATCCCCTTTGTTATCTGTAAATGTTGTTAAATAACAAAAGAAAAGTATCAGTCTGCCACAGTCTTTAAATTTTGGGAACAGGATCTAAAAATATGTCTTTTAAAAGACTTAAATGTTGAATTACTTTTTCACGTACAATTTTCTGGCACTTAGTTTTTACTCACATACTGGGAGCAGATATTCAAAATTGTCACATAAACGTATACAAACTAGAGACTAAGAAACGGTAAGATTTGTCCAGATGACAGGCAACTCCACGCCAAAATTAACGTTTCCCCTCACCTCAGAAATGTCATCATTGTTATTGGCGGTGTTGATAGTGCTATTTATTAGAACTTCATTCTGTAAATTCCTGGTCAGAGTGCGGGCCATTAGGATTGCTTTAGAGTCCTAAGAGCCTCATGGAAATTCTCCAGTGCTGTGAAGATAAGACTCCTGAAGATTGCTTGCTGTACGGGGACATTTAGCTAGCTGAAATGAAAATTGCTAAATATTTCTTTTGCTGAGATGTAAACCTAGAATTGCCAAACATTTGAGCTATCTGCTTACTGTCTAAAATAAGAAGCTGGAACTTTTCACTAAAAACCTTTGCTGTGAAATACATACTCTACAAGTAGCAGTAATTCAACTGCCACTATTTCAATTTAGATAAAAAGACTTTTGCTCATGCCTGTGCCAAACACATGCTGAAACACTATGCCTGCCATATACACACTAATAAGAATGTTTTGGTTCAGCATCTACTAGAGAAGAAAATTAAAGATGTACCACTCCCTACCGCTGACCTTGGACCCATGCTGCAATTGTTACTTACCTGAATTCTCCTTAGAGTAACTACATTTCCTTGGATATAAAATGGACCTACCATAATGGATTTGCCTTAAAGTAAATAGTATGAGAAACAATTTCAATTATAACTCCATTGCTCTTCAATTTCATGCAATTGTAAAAGAGAAACACAATTGAAAAGAAAATTACAATCAATTGATCAATCACTGAAACTGCAATAAATACTTTTGAGTTGAGGAAATAGTAAAAAGAGTGTCAGTTTGGAAGAATGTCCCTTTTATCAACTATAGATCTCTTTTATCTGTCTTGATATTTATCATTAGTCATTGGTTTTAGCCAATTTTCTTTTCTTAATGTATCAAAACCACCGAATAGGAAGAAGTAAATCTGTATAAGTAACATCTAACCGTTGATTAAAATATACCTAAGCCTACCATTTAAAATAAAGGAGAAATACGTACATGTATCAACTTTCTTTGAGTACACTCTAAAGTATGCTAAATTGTATTATAAGTTAATTCTCCTCACCCCCCAAACAAGAACAACAAAACATATAAAAGTGAAATAAAATTGTACAAATCTGTGTTAAGGTCCTCACATTTAAACTAAGCTTAAAAACTGAGCAATATTATGAGGATTCATTGATTTCTAATAAAAGTGAATGTAATTAAATTCAAATTGAAGTTATCCAACATATTATAATATGATAGCAAAATTTATTCTGAAGAAATGTCAGGTTTTAAAAATAAATGAGTACAAGACCAAGCATCATATAAAAGCCAGGTTTTCTCAACACTATGGACATTTTTAATAAGAAATGAGAAAATTAGATTTGCTGAAAATGAAATTTTGGTGAAGTGCTATTGAAGTATAATAGTCTATGAAATCCCTTGTTACCTTAGAAGCAGCTAAATGACAATTGGCACGTTATTATGAGACCAAGATAATTTTACATTGTTTTTTTTCCCCTAAATTGTGGGAAGTGACTATTTTGGTGTTTTCTGTAATGAGTAAATGATATTATCCAACTTTTAGGTCCAGATCTTAGCTCAGAGACTTCCTGAAATCTTAGTTTTCTACAAAAACCTTCTTTGTTCTTCCTTATCCTCTGAACAGTGTCAGCATTTCAAATTAATTCCATGCAATTGTCTTTTACTCTATGACAATCTTTCATATTTTCTCTTGTTTTCTCAACTTCTTTGTAAGTCATGGGTCAAGTTTCATGCCTTGCTTAGCTCCCTTCCCTTTGTATCGTCTTTATGTTGCTAGGATTATAGTAAATTCTTAATAAGAATTTAGAGACTCACTGGTCAATTTATTAACTGTATTATGAACAAGTAGACCAAAGCCAAGGCACTATTAGAAGGAGTATGGGTTAAAGAAAACAATTGCTTTCCTTATAACTTTGAAGACAGTTGTGGTCCTCACTTTCCTGATACATAGACTCAACTACACTTCCCATTTCATAAGAAATCCAGCTACATTTTGGTAACATCTTTAAATTGTTGAGATTTTAACATTGCCACCTTGAAACATTTACTTAGAATCTTTGAGAAAATTACACAAGATGTTAACTAAAGGTAACTAAACATATGTGCTCTACACTTAAGATGAGTGGATTTAAAAACTTAATGGGAAGAAGTCGCCTGGGTTTTTTGGTTTAAAGTGCAGATTTCCAGGTTAGAGCCAGATCCAGAGATTCTGATTCAATAGATATGGAACATGACCTGGGAATATTCATTTTGAATAAATTCAAGGTGCATCTTAAATATACTCAGATGTAAGTGATTTCACTGCTTGAGAAATGTCACTTGAGCAGTTTAAAATCCATGATAAAAATTAATTATGTGGTTCCACACTTTAAACAAAAGTACGTGAATGACACATGTTTGGTTTCCATTCTGTCAATCTCTGCTCATTTTTTTGCTTCTTTTTTTGTTGTTGTTGTTTGCTTCAACTGTTTTGTGCATTTTCTTGTGATTTCATGAAAGCTCCTTCCATTTTCATTAATCCACGTAATATGTAGCTTGCAAGATCCTTTGCAAATGTCCTCTTCAAATAGTTCTAAGCTGGATGAATCAATACCATACTTCCCTTTATAGTGCTTAATTTGACCCACTCATAATACTTGTTTATGCTATAATTTATGGAAGATTTCCTTAATTCATTTATTAGCTCTTGTTGCTTAATTATTGGGATGGACTGAATGGGTTATACCACCACCACACTTCAAATTCATATGTTGAAATTTTAATCCCAATGTGATGGTATTAGGAGATGGAGCCTTTGGGAGGTAATTAGCTCCTGAGAGTGGAGCCCACATGAATGTGATTAGTGCCCTTATAAAAAGGAGCTAAGAGAACTCTCTTGCTCTTTTTTCCACTATGCCAGGATACAAAGAAAAGACAGTAGTCTGCAAGCCAGGAGAGTATTCTCATAAGAACTTGACCTTGCTGGCATCCTGATTTCAGACTTCCAATCTCAAGATCTGTGAGAAATAAATTTCTGTAGTTTATAAACTTCCAACCGAATGGCACATTTTTTATGGCAGCCCAAACTAAGACAACTATATTGTTAGAAAAAAAGAAACACACACATGCACATCCAAATGTAAAAATTGTCAATATAATAACCCTGAAATAACTTTTACTTTAATGCTATTCATATAAATAAGAAATGTATGGAACCAAAAATATCAATCTTAAAATTAAGGGGGAATATTACTGAGAAAAATACATGTTTGCTTTGCCAAAGCCTGAAACCTTTTTTTCTTTTTAAGCAAATTGAAAACCTCAAAGATTTCAAAATTTTTAGTTACTTATCCTAGCAAAATTTTTCAGACTGTTTATTTTTTAAATTTTATATTTGCTGATTTATTTCACTTTTTTGCAGTTAGGATAGGAAGAGGAAGTCAATTTGAAGACAGAATTACAGGAATAGGAACATCACTAAATGATTTTAAAATAATTCGTTCAGAGTATTTTTACGCAGTTGTCACGTATTCAAAAGAATAGAGAAAGAAGGGTAGAGAATGAGTCATATGCACTGGAAATTATTAAGCAATTTGAAAATGAGTGTCCAAAGCTATAGATACTGTAAGACACTGAGTAAAAATATTTCAACTTTCACTCTTCTACTAAAATTCATTGAGAACAAAAAGAAAACAAGGGAAATAGAGAAGATAATTGTCTTCAGAGAAATAACTATAACCCCAAACTATAACCATAAGATGCAAAGCAAACCTGACAAATACTGTAATATTTCAGTTAAAACAAGGAGGGATCAGAGTGCCATTAAGTGTATAATCAGTCCATGTTCAGAATGATCATTTTGCCAAATGTCATTGCACTACTCTGGGAGGTGCACCTCAAAAATCTTTTGCTTAAAATTATAAGATCTTGTGGAATAGTGTGACCATGGTAAGAGTCTTAGAGTGAATCAGTGTTGTCTAACCATAAAATAGAAGGAATTTGAAGTTGAAGGAGAATTCAAGCTGATATACTCTATTTATTTTATATACTTTGATATATGAATGCTAATTAATATGAGGCACTAAGTAGGTGTTAATATAGTTATTCTATAGCCCCAGAAATCTAAATCTGAGCCACATTGGCTTTTAGAAAGGTTAATGCTGATAGAAGGAGAGATAACTTCCTAAGTGCTTGAGGAGTGGGAAAATTAATGTGACAGTATTTCATAGCAGAAACCTAGATAAAAGATGATACAAACTGCAACACCACACTACTCCTTTCCAGGGTATCCATTAGCTAATACCTGCATCTATTGTAGGAGAAATATTGAGAAAAAAGTGAATACAGCATCTGTGCATGTTTCCTATTCCCCAAATATGACAAAGAACAAAAAAGCATAAGCAAGATGCAGTTGCTGAACTTACATCACAAGTGCAATTACCAAAGTCATCAGTAAGTTGAATGATCTCAGGATAGACATTAAAGTGAACAATTAAGGAATTATAAGAAAGTCATATAAACCATAATACCAGAAACTGCATCAAGAAAAATGGTGAATAGCTGGAAGAAACCACACAAAATGCAGTGAAAATGACCAAAGCATAGCAAACTTTAATAAGATGTTGGTAAATATGGAAGTATGATAACAGAGACTCAACATCTACCTACTTGGTGTTTTAAAGAATGGCAATAAATATTTTTAATGAAAATATTACTTATTTAAAACTTTTAAGAGATCAAATGACACTTGAATGTATAGATTAAAATGGCACTCTGTTTTTAAGACAAAAATATAGAGATATTAATTATCACCAAAACTGACTTTTATTCACATACCAGATTTGGAGAATAAAGAAATAAGATAATTGGCACAGATGCAGAAAAAGCATCCTCTGACTTCCACTATTGGCTATGAAGAATTAATGATTAACAGAATTATCCGCCCTTTTTAAACATTTAGAAATCCAGGCAAAGTATAGGAACCAATTGCTTTTTTTAATGACTTTCCTTTTTTTTTTTCCTTTTTTTTTAATTTCAAAATATAACAGGGGTACAAATATTTTTGGTTACATGGATCACTTTTATAATGTTTGAGTCATGGTTACATGTGTTCCTGTCACCCAGATAGTGTTCATTGTACCCATTAAGTAGGTTATCACCCATTCCCTCCCTGCCTCCCCCATGCTTAATTTTGGCTGAGTTTTACATCCCTTTATGCATGTGTGCTCATCAGTTATTTCCAATTTTATAGTGAGTATGCGTGGTATTGTTTTTCTATTCTTTAGATACTTCACTTAGGATAATAGTCTCCAGTTCCATCCAAATTGCTGCAAAAAGACATTAGTTCATTTCTTTTTATGGCTGAATAATACTCCATGGGGTGTGTGTGTGTGTGTGTGTGTGTGTGTGTGTGTGTGTGCATTTGGTTAATCCACTCATGAATTGATAGACACTTAGATTGATTACACATATTTGTAATTGTGAATTGTGTTGCAATAAGCATTCAAGTACTACAGGTGTCTTTTTGATAAAATTACTTCTTTTCCTTTTGGTAAATACCCAGTAGTGGAATTGCTGGATTAGGTGGTAGGTCTGTCTTCTTTTAGTTCTTTGAGGAATCTCCATACTGTTTTCCATAGAGGTTGTAATAATTTGCAGTCCCACCAATGGTGTATACGTGTTTCTTTCTCTCTGTATCCATGCCAGCATTGAAAAGTTTTTGGACTTTTTAGTAAAAGCCATTCTAACAAGGGTAAGGTTATATCTCATTATGGTTTTAATTGAATGTCTCTGATAATTAGTGACATTTAGCATTTTTTCATATGTTTATTGGCCATCTGTCTATTTTCTTTTGAAAAGCTTCTGTCATGTCTTTTACCACTTTTTGATGGGATTGTTTGATTTTTTTCTGGCTGACTTGCTTGAGTTCTTTGTACATTTTGGTTAATAATATTTATAGGATGTATAACTTGCAAATATTTTCTCCTATTCTGTAGGTTGTTATTTTTTCATCTCAGTTGATTATTTCCTTGGCTGTGCAGAAGCTTTTTAATTTAATCAAGTTCCATTTATTTATTTATTTTTGTTGTTTCTATGATTGCCGTTGGGATTCTTCATAAATTCTTTGCCTAGGCTGATATATAGAAGAGTTTTTCCAACATTTTCTTCTAGACTTCTTATGGTTTCATGCCTTACATTTAATTCATTTATCCATTTGAATAAAATTTTGTCAGTGGTGAGAGATATAGATTCTGTTTCAATCTTCCACATGTGGGTATTTAATTTTCCAGTACAATTTATGAATAGGGCTTCTTTTCCCCAGTGTATACTGTTGTCTGCTTTGTCAAAGATCAGTTGGCTGTATGTGGATGGTTTTATATCTAGGTTTTCTGTTCTATAGTATTGGTCTTTGTCTTTATTTTTGTGCCAATACCATGCTGTTTTGGTTACTATAGCCTTATAGCATAGTTTGAAGTCTGGTAATGTGATGCCTCCAGATTAGTAACCAACTGTTTTTAATGCATGAAAAAATAGCACAAGACTGCAATCTCTCTAAGGAGGAAACAAGAAGATATACCTTTGAGCATGCCAGCTTACTTATTGAAAGCAATTTCCAGCCTGCAGCACAGTGAGGGGACATTCAAAGGAGAACAGCATGATTTGTTGAATTTAATAGCCAGATATCAAAGTCTAGGGAGGCCGAAGTGACTAGAATTATTAGGGCTGACTAACAGAGAGAAGATGGCTTCACAGAATGAGAACTCTGGAAATCTACAGAGAGGTCCCCTGGAGTCCTTGTATGAGTACTGATCTCTGCCTGCAAAAAGTAAAACCACAGGAGATAGAAAAAGGAACCACTACAAGCAGTAAGCCAAAAAAATTCCTGGATCTCAGACGGCACTGAGATTAGTTCACATTTGCTCCAACTAGCATCCTAATTATCAGGTAGCGTTCTAAGAAGAAGCACACCTTAGTAGGGAGTTAAATCAGCTCTAGAGTCAAGACTGATCTGTACCACCTTAATCAAACTCAAAAGCAGTAAGCACAATTACTCACTGATCCCACATACCTTAACTGCATTCCAGAACGATGTGCATCTCTCATTAAAGACATAGAACAAACTCTAGCCCCCAACAATATAAAATTCAAAATGTCCTCTATATGTTAAAAAATTTTAAGATATGCAAAGAAACAGGAAATTTTGATCCAAAACAAAACAAAAAGTCAATTAATAGAAACAGACCAAGAAAAGGCAAGAGATGCTGGAATTAGCAAATATCAAGCAGTGTAACAATGCACATAATTGGAATCCAAGAAAAGAAAGGCAAAATGTACTTGTAAAGGCAGTGGTTGAGATATTTTTAAAATTTGATAAAACTATAAACCGACAGATAAAAGAATTAAAGTGGGTTCTAAGAAGAATTCATATAAACCCAAATTGATGAAACATAGTTATAAATAGAAAACTAAAAAACAGCCAGAGAAAAAGAGACGTATCATTGACAATGGAGCTAATATAATAACTAATCGTAAACATGCATGTCAGAAGACAATGGAGAGACATTTTGGTATTGAGAGCAAAACAAGTCAGTCTAGAAATCTATTTAAGTGAAAATTCTAACACATCAAATTAAAAAATTACAAAAATGAAGACAAATGAAGCCATTTTCAACAAGGAAGAACTGATAGGTAGAACCAGCACACTGGCACTGGAAGAAGTGATAGACAAAAAGAAAATGACAGGAGATGAAAATTTACATCTTTACAAAGGAATGGTGAATGTTAAAAATAACACATAGAAAAGCATTTTTCTCATGATTTAAATAATGTTAAAATGTAATTGACTATTTAAAACCTAAATAATAATTATATATTGTGAGGTCCTCTCTCTATATATACACGTATATGTGTGTGTGTGTGTGTGTGTGTGTGTGTGTGTGTGTGTGTGTGTGTTTGGAGAGAGAGGGAGAGGAGAAAAACATGAAAATAATAGGGCGAGGAACTGTGGAGAGAAAATGAAAGTATAGAGTTATAATATTTTTCAACTATATATGATGTATTATAAATATTATTTGAAGATTGCACTAAGTTAAAAACATATGCAGATGTGACTCTCTGTGCATGTCAGTGTGAGGCCACAGTACTGACTGTGCAAGTTGAAATTGTGCAGTTATCTTAATAACTAATGGGAAAATTTACAATTTTTCTGTAATCATTAAAAATGTTTGTCAAAATATTAAAATCTTTCTTACTAAAATGAAAAAAAAAAAACCCTAAAACTAGTATTTATCTAGTACACTCAATTTAAAACAATGAAAATTAAAACAAATATTTTATATTTTTGTTAAAACTTATAAAGAGTAGTTTGAACAGTGTTTTCCTTCTCATGTGACTCATGATATTTTCTATGCTTTGGTAAATTATCATACTCCTTTATGAATTTGGATCTGTTTCAATATTTTATTGTTTGTGCTTTCATTGTCATAAAATATTTTCAAGAGTTTTTTTAAAGTGAAGCTTTTTGTAAGCATCATATCTTCTGGGACAGCTTTAATTTTTTCACCATAATCAGTTTCCTTACTTATGTTGTAATTTTGTCTTCAGTAAGTTTCTCTGGTTGTATATATAAATCTTTCAGATGGTGACAATGTCAACATTCCCACAGTCAACTATTTCTGCTATAAATCCATAAAGATCCAATATGAATTTCAATTCTAATGCTACCAATTTTCATTCGTTAAAATTTTATTTTTGTTGGCTGATTTCCTTTTACAATTATCAATTTTTGTAAAATGACATGTCTTTATCACTGGAAGACAGAGAGGCGACACTACTGCATACTTTACTGTCTCTGATGTAATCTAAAAAGCAGATACATAGCAACTGATCATTGATAGACATTTAGAAAAGTGACATGACTGGTTATTGATATTGATGCCCATCTGTTACTTATGTAGTGGTGTATTGACTGAAGAGTTAACAGCAAAATTTTTATTTCAAGCAATTTGTTACAATTAATATACTCTGATACCTAAAATCTGGATTGTTTTGTTTGGGGGATGGTTTTATATAACTAAATTGTGTTAACTGAAATCTGTACATATCAGAACCAAGCAAAACAAGGGCTGTCTGCATTATAAGTCCTATCACAACCACTAAAATTAAAAAAAATAAGTGTAGATAAAAGCTAATAGTTGAGATACTATGGATTCTAAAAACAAAATTCTCACTTCAAAAGAAGGAGAGAAAAGAGAAAAAAATGACTAAAAATGATGGGATGTATAGAAAACATATAGCATGGTGATAGTTCTAAAGTCAGCTATAATGATAATTGCATTAAATATGAATCAACAAAGTATTCTTATTAAAAGACAGAGATTGTAAAATTCGATTTAAAAAAAGGCACAATTACATGATCCTTGTAAGAAAAGTGCTTTAATCAACAAAAAAGCAAGCAAACACACAAAAACCTCCCCAAACTGGAATGAACACAGTGGACTTCAGAAGAAAATATCACTGGGGATAAAGAGTAACAAAAGGTACAATTTATCAAGAAGACATGAACATTATAAAGATGTATGTACTCAATAGTATAACTTAAAACTGCATAATACAAATACTGTTAAAATGTAAGGTAAAATAGTAAAACCACACTTACACATGGGGATTTCATCTATCTTCTCTCTGTAATTTATAAAATTAGGAAAGAAAAATATCTGTAAGGGTAGAGAGAACTTTAAAAATATAATTGGCCAACTTGATCAAATTGAAACTTTTAGAATACTCCAAGAAAGAGGTAGAAGAGAAAGAAGAAGCATGCATCAGCTACGGCTTTCATGTTTCAAGGCTATGGAATGACAATGGCATGTGTGTGTGTGTGCACATGTGCCGTGTGTGTATGTGGATGCTAAGCTCGATCTTAAAGATGTTGAGTTTGAACTGACAATCCATCACTGAAGAAGACAAAAAGAGATGATATCTAGTGAGAAACTATGTGACTGACTCTAAAAGAAAGGTCACAGTAAAGCTGTGTTCTTGACAGTTCTGTAAGGAGGTCAGTTAAAAATAAGGCAGTGATGAAGTCAGTGATGGACAAGCAGAGGAATGAAGACTGAACTTAAAATGCATGAAGGCAACGTGACTTGTGATAAGAATATGGGCTTAGATTCCTGCAGACCTGGATTTCATGCCTGGCTAAGACACTGTGCATGTGTAGGCAATAGTGATAAAACCACAACCAAGACAGATAAAGGGCCCATATTCCTTTAATAAAAGTAAAGGGTGGCCAGGCACTGTGGCTCAAGCCTGTAATCCTGGCCCTTTGGAACGCCAAGGCAGGAGGATCACTTGAGGTGATGAGTTTGAAACCAGCCTGGGTAATAGCAATGCCCTATGTCTACAAAAAATAAAATTAGTCAGCAGGGGTGGTACATGCCTGGGGTCCCAGCTACTGGGGAGGCTGAAGTAGGATTGCTTGAGCCCAGGAGTTTGAAGTTGCGATAAACTAAGATGACAACACTATACTCTAGCCTGGACAACAGAGTGAGACCCTGTCTCCAAAAAAAAAGTAAAGGGAAAAACTTATCACACAAATATACAGATATTAAACAGAAGATTCAGCATCTTTCCCTTATTGGAAGAGTAAGCTTTCCTTGCCTTCGTGTCCCCACTAACATAGGTACCCTCCTGATGATTACAATCACTTCCCACCCCATTGCAAAGCTTCCATTGTTATTGTCTTAGCTCTTGGTTCCCTCGAAAACAGACTCTGAGACAAAAACTTGCGAGTGGGTAGTTTATTCATAAATTGACATGAGAAAGCCTAGTAGAAGGGGAGAAAGCGAGACAGAGAATGAAGCTGATGTGTAATATCATGGTATACGTATACCATGTTTTATTAATCCACTCATGTATTGATGGGCACTTGGGCTGTGTCCTCAGTTATGCTGCAGATATGGAGAACATGTCTCAAATAATTTCACAGAGAGACAGGGATGCTGAAGCATTTGGCCAACTACTCTCATCCTCCATTGCTTGAAGATTACCTTAGAGTCATTAGCTCTCCACCACTAACTCCCTCCTTGTGCCTGCTGGAAGGTGAGAAGCACTGATTAACCAGAAGCAGCTTGCAGACCCATAATCAGAAAGATGCAGGCACTCGGTGGGAAGCTGTCAGTGAGCTGGAAACAGATGAATTTCAGGTGAACACAGTGGGTCGGGAACACGGGGGACAAAGTCTCAACAGTATTTGCTACAGCCAGTTTTCTTTTTCTTTTGAAAATGTATATGCTCTGTATTGAGTTTCCCCTCGTTCACCCTTAGGTTTGATGATTCACTATACGGACTCACATAACTGAGAAAGCTGGAGTTTTTTTCATGGTTACAGTTTATTACAGTGAAAAAACACAGATTAAAATCATCAAAATCATAAAAGGCACCTAGAATGGAGTCCGGGAGAAACCAGATGTGAGCTTCCAAGTGCTCTTTCTTAGTGGAGTCTTAGAGACCGCTTAATTCTCTTGGCAATATTGCGAGACAACATGTGTGAACTCTTGCCAACCAGAGAAGCTCACTGGGCCTTGAGTCCAGGGTTTTTATTGGGGTTCCATCACAAATGCATGGAGTGTCCTGTGACTGACCTCAGCTACTCAAGTTTCCAACCTCCCTATGCCCTAATAGGTGTCAAATTAATTCAGTAAGACACAAAGCCCCAGGCCTACAGAAACAAGTATCCACATTAAATCACATTGCCAGCATCAGCTATCTGGTGTGGCCTACAGTTTCAGGTATACACAGACTCTCATCAAACAGGATGTTCCCCAGACTCACAGGTTATCATTCCTCAACACTAGTCAAGGGCCAGTCCTGAAGACCCTTGGGATGTGCAATATTTTAGCAACCCAGGCCTGCGGAATTAACCCTATTTTGCCCACCCTCCAAGACACTTTAGATCTTTTAAAAACTTTCACAATGTGCCAACCAAAACTGAGTAACTGGCAACAACAGTATGTTTCCGAGTACTTCCAGTCTGAATCACAGGGCAATTTTCTTGCTCCATTGTTCCCCTGCACTGTGCTACTTAAAGTATGGTCTGTGGATCGGCAGCGGTGGCTGGAGATCATTAGAAATGCAGAATCTCAGGCAACTATCCTGGCTTTACTTAATCATACTCTGCATTTTAATAAGATCCCCAGATTATTAACACACACAGTAAAATCTGAGAAGCATGGCCTTATCGGGCCCATTTTTCAAGCCACTGTGAGATGCATTCCAGCAGCCATTTGGCAGTGTGATCTTGAATAACTTGCTTAATCTCTCTCGGCACGGTGTCCCATCTGAAAAGGTTTATGATACACATACTCTGACTCACATATGCATGCACATGTATCTTACAGTGATATGCCAAAAATCATTTTTAAAATATGTAAGGGGCCTAGTACAATGATTGCCTTATGACAATGATGATAATGATGGTCCTGATAATCCCATAAATACACAGAAGTGAAGGAGGGCATAGAGACAAAGAGATACTGCTACGCAAACAAGCAGGGGGATGAGAAAACAGAAAAATGTAAGAGAGATAAGAAATAGAATTTTAAGGAGGTCTTTCTTTCTCCTTAATATAGTTGTACCTCATAAAACAAACAGCTCAAGAAAATTAGAAAAAAAAATAAAAACACCAAAGTTTTTAACATGCAGGACACTGGAAATAGTTTAGAAGACTTATATACTGATTTTAATATAGTAGTTCTCTTTTTACCCTCAAATGGAGCATGCCATGGACCACCTGCTTCTGACTCCCTGCTGGATTTGGACTACTTTTTTGATTCGACTGAAGCAGAAGCATAGATGTGTTGACTAAATGATTATTCGTGATCTGATCCTGGTAACATTTCCCTTAGGTATGCATCAGGTACCAAATAAGAATGCAAGAGTCCTTCCTCATCCTCATGACTACAAAATCTAACTTTTTATATAAAAATAATAAACTGATGCTTAAAATGAGCTCGAAATACATGAAAAATAAAATAGGGATGCACATATACCTAAAATGCTTTCATCCATATACTATTAAAGAATTGAATTAAATCAATTGAATATAATCATTTAAATGCCTTGGAATACTACACATTCAGAGTCCTAAGAATTGTCCTTTTCATTTTAACATGGCTAAAAAAACAATGTTTACATATATTGCCAAAGTAAAATTTCAAAAAGTTAAAGACACAATTCTTATGAAAATATAGAATGGATGTCCTTAATTCCCCTCTCTTGTCTAATTGCTCTAGCAAGAACTTCTAGCACTATGTTGAATAGAAGTGGAGATGGTAGGCAACATTGCCTGGTTCCAGTTCTGAGTGGGAATGCTTTCAATTTTTCCCCATTCAGTATGATGTTGGCTGTGGGTTTGTCATATATGGTTTACATCATTTTTAGGTAAGCCCCATGTATGTGTATTTTGTTAAGCGTTCTTATCATAAAAGGGTGTTGAATTTTGTCAAATGCTTTTTCTGCGTCTATTGAGAGGATCATATGGTCTTTGTTTTTGCTTCTGTTTATGTGGTGAATTACATTTATAGATTTGGGTGTGTTGAACCATCCCTGCATCTTTGGGATGAAGCCCACTTGGTCGTGATGGATTATTTTTTTGATAAGCACTTGAATTCAGTTTGCAAGGATTTTGTTGAGAATTTTTGCATCTATATTCATAAGAGATATTGGTCTGTAGGTTTCTTTTTTTGTTGTTGTGTCTTTTCCTGGTTTTGGTATCGGGGTTATGTTGGCTTCATAAAATGTGTTGGGGAGGATTTCATCCTTCTCAATGTTGTGGAATAATTTCTGCAGGATAGGCACCAGTTCTTCTTTGTAGGTGTGGTAAAATTTGGATGTGAAACTATCTGGTCTGGGACTTTTCTTTTTAGGAAGGTTTTTCATTGCTGTTTCAATTTCAGTACTTGATATTGGTCTGTTCAGAAATTCTATTTCTTCCTGGGTACTACACATCAGATAAAGGGCTTATAACTAGAATCTATTTAGAACTCAGGAAAATCTGCAAGAAAAATCAAACAACCCTATCAAAAAGTGGGCAAAGGTCATGAGCAGAAACTTTTCAAAAGAAGACAGAATAGTGGCCAACAAACATATGAAAAAATGCTCAACATCTCTAATCATCAGGGAAATGCAAATCAAAACCACAATGAGATATCACTTATCTCTATTGAGAATGGCCTTTATCAAAAACTCCCAAAAAATAAATGTTGGCATGGATGCAGAGAGATAGGAACACTCATACACTGCTGGTGGGACTGCAAACTAGTGCAACCTCTGTGGAAAGCAATATGGAGATACCTTAAAGAAATACAAGCAGATCTACCATTTGATCCAGGAATCCCATTACTGGGCATCTACCCAACAGAACGAAAGACATTCTATAAAAAAGACATCTGCACTCGAATGTTTGTAGTGCACAATTCACAATTGCAAAGCTGTGGAAACAGCCCAAGTGCCCATCAATAAATGAGTGGATTAATAAAGCATGGTATAGTATACCATGGAGTACTATTCAGCTGTAAGAAACAATGGTGACATAGCACCTCTTGTATTATGTTACATACAGCTGGAACCCATTCTACTAAGTGAAGTATCCCAAGAATGGAAAAATAAGCACCACGTGTACTCACCATCAAATTGGTTTTAACCAATCAACACCTAATGTACATATAGGAATAACATTTATTGGGTGTCAGTCAGATGGGAGCTGGGAGGAGGGGATGGGTATACACATACATAATAAGTGCGATGCACACCATCTGGGGGATGGACATGCTAGAAGCTCTGACTCCAGGGGGAGGGGGAGCAAGGGAAACATACATAACCCTAAACATTTGTACCCTCATAATATGCTGAAATAAAAAAAAAAAAGAAATATAGAATGGTTATGTGTCAAAAATGTAATATGCTGGAATAAAAAAAAATTTAAAAATGTCTTCAACTGAGAATGAAACCAGTAAGTTCAATTTTGCCTTATTTTCAACCATTGAATAATTTTATTACTATATGCATTTGAATTTTCAGTACGTTTCAAGTTATGTATCTTTGAATAGGACAATAGATACCTCCTAGAGGACTCAGGGATTTATATTTTTGCCTTTATTAATGCATCTCTTTTTTAATCCTCATGTAGTGAATCAAAAACCTTTATTTTACATTCACAGAATTATAGACACTTCCTAATTTCAGGAAAGGCATGCTTGATTAACTCGCTGGAGAAATAAAATTAATCCTGGGTACCAAGTTTATAAACTTGGTGGTGAGATTGTCCTCATGTTCTAGTCTCCTTTTAACAAATAAATTACATAAAATAGCATTAAGATGACTTTTAATTTCAATACATAATAAAATATTACAAATTCCATATCTTTCTAACAGTGAATATACTTAATGTACATACAAGTTTATTCCAAGTGTCATATTTCTCAATGAATTTAAGAGCAATTATCAAAGTCTTTGAGGATAGGACTTGACATCAGGGATTGCTAAAAGCCTCCTAGGTGATTTTAGTTCACAGCTAAGATTGTGGGCCACTGTTGTGTTCATCATACTCGTTTACATTCTTTCCTGGGAAAAAGTAAATAATTGGCTTTCAGAAGCTTAAGCTTTCTCCCATAGCACAGTCCTTTGAGTTCTTGGAGTTGTGTATATTTGCAATGTCCAGACACCTTCTCTGTAAAAGCCTGGCATCATTTATTCATACTGTCTTAGACAAAAAGGTAGTCTGATAAGTCAATATGATTTAAATGATGTCTAACAGTATTATACATTTCTGGATTTGCATTTTTCTGGCTTATGTTTAAAATAAGTTGATATAAAGATGGATGAAATACTCAGGCATTTCATAAAGTAAGGTGATTTTCCTGTTGCTATAAAAAGTAAATGAGATTAGGCAGGTAAAGAGAAAATATTGAAAGAAAGTGCAATTCTAAAAAAAGTGAAAAGTAAAATGCTATTTAACATTTAACCTTTTTCACTACTACCATGACTAAGGAAAAATCTCAAGAAATACATGACATAAAATTATCATTGAATAATGCATGATATTAGAAGAGGAAGTTTGTTTGTTTCCCAAATTACAGGCATAGAATTACCAAAAAAAAAAAAAAAAAGTGAGGCAATTGAATTTCAACGCCTAGGCCTACTGTATCTACACGGGACTAATCTATTTGGAGTACGTCAGCCTTACTTAGAGGATCTCTGTTGCCCTTCCTTTAATTTTAGTCATTTTTACCTAGTTCTTTCTCTCATTCATTCTTTTTTTGCTTCTACTTTAAAAGACAAGGCAAATTCTCTGTTATAAAAATCTTTAAATAAACCAGTGTTTACAAGAAAAGAGTTGAATCAAAAAGTTGAGGTTTGGTAGACATGAAAAAATGTTAAATTATTAATAAAGAAAAAACTGTTTGCTTATTATAACACATACCCTGACGTGGGCAGAGGCAGGTCCCATAAAAGCCAAGATTCTGCCTGCATTGGCTTAGAAGTTTATTGTAAAATATTTTTGAGCCAAGGACATTTAGAGGAGAAATGCCAAGTAAGTATGAAGTTGCCAATGTAGAGTAATCTTTACAAGATGGATACTCCATCATTGAAGTAGCTGAAAGTACAATTCTTGTCACGTCAGTTTAACTGGAGACATCTGTTACCAAGATACAGAAGCATATCTGTCTATTAATTTTTAAGTAGAACTAGTCAGTTTGTGCTCACTCACTTAGTTTTAATAAATGCTCTATAAAAGCTTTTTTTTTTTTTTTTCAAATGCTACTTTTTATGAAGCCAAGTTTCATTCTGTGCTATTCTTGGCCATTATTTCAGTTTTAAAGTTCAGGTAGAAAAGGAGAAGGAGGGTACAAAAAGAATATCCTAACCCTTATTGGAGGCCTGCCATTTCTCAAAAGATGCTGCTGTTCCTTACCGCAGTGTTAATCTGGAAGCCCCATGCTACCTTAGGGTCCTGTGCATTTCTTGCTTGTCTATTTTGTCCATTGTGAATTTCCTTGAATGGGCTTGAAGTATTATAGGTTCTCAGTTAAGTGTTTATTCAATGACTATCAATCAAAACCTTAGGATTTTTATGACAGTGGAAATGATGATGGCTAGGGTAATAATAGAGTTTCTAAAAATTAAAGACTCACTAAAAAAAAATAACTGATGTGGAAAGGATTGATGTGGAAAGTGAAGGAGATGGATTAATAGCAATGAATGTAATTTTGGGGCAGATAAGTCATAAAGACATGTCAGTGGGTAGAACATAAGGTTCAAGGTATAGATAGTTCATATAACTTGTTTCCTTTAATAGTTGATTTATCATTTAACTTGGCTCACCAAATGATACATATCTCATCGAAATAATTGTTCTTGTCACAATATAATTGGTATGTTTATGGGTTCATAACGTACAGACCAATAAATATCATTAATACCTGCAGACCAATAAGTATCATCAATAAACTATTGACGAGATACAATAGCTTATCCTCAAAAAACACGAAAGGCAGCAATCACCCTAGAATTTTCTACTACCTCAAGTGGTTCAGAGATAATGCTGGTTTCAGTCATTGCTTCAGGCAAATTCTAAAGTGAAGGCATTAACCTTGGAGATGTAGCTCCTAACTTGTACTACTTTGTTATAATGTCCAACATAAATTCAGTTTATGAACTATGAGTGCATAGATTGTATCCATGCAGGACTGCTCTATTTGGAGTATGTCAGCCTTACTAAGAGAGCTCTGTTGCCCTTCCGTAGGTCCAGTGTTGAATAGAGGATTGTCTATTCAATTTATTGCAGAACTAGAATAAATCGGGAAACAATCTATGTTTTCTTTGGTTCTAGAGCACACTTTTCTGAAACTAGTATTTCAGTTAAATAAAATTACTTTACAGTATCAGTTAAGACCTTGAATTATCATAGATTTATTTGGATTTTTCATATTTCTGTCAATTAATGTAATGTTTTTAAGTTGAATATGGAACATAGTATAAACGAACTGTCAAAATCCAGGTTCTCTCAAACAAGGGTATCCCTGGATATTGATTAAAAGATCTTAAGTAAAAGCCTGTTTTTATTTTTTTCTGGCTCCAAATTATGTTGTTGAGGCCGATTGTTTGGGAAGTTAATATTTAGCATCAGATTACTGAAAACTGCTGTATATTTAGATATTAACAGTTAAATACAGGTTTGTACATTAAATTTAGTTAGTTGGGCTGAAGAGTGACCTCAGTTTCAGAGTAAAAAAAGTGAACATTTCCAGCTGCTTATGCAAACTATTGCTCTGAGGCCAAGGCTAACTTAACAGAACAAGACATGATTTTTAAAGTTCAATAGCATCTACCAGTTTCTAAGCCAAAAACAAGCTTATATTCTGAAGTAAAAATCACATTTTAGTTTTAATTTTTAACATTTTAATGTTAACCAGAAAAAAGTGAAATAATTTTATTTACCTATTGATATTTGTAATATTAAGTTTTAATTTAATTTCTTCCATGCAGTCTTTGAAATTATATTTTAAACACTAAAATTATACATTATCAATATAAAGTAGTCACCAATCTCTAGTTTTGAGCAGGAACTCCTTAACTTCCTTGGGGAAATATATAAATTAATTGAGTACTTTTAGTATGCTTCGAAAGGAAACACTACAGTAAATTATGTGGAAAACATTCCTGCAGAAAAAAACAATATCAAGATCAGGCTATAAAAATAATTATAACTTTAGGTTCCACTTTCTTATTAATAGGCGAATTATTTTATTGTGACAGTATTTAAAAGAGTAAACTGGCTTATGTATTCGAGTGGTGACCGCTTCTTTCTCTTACGCTATAATTGCCAAAACCACTGATGTCAGGAACAACAGCTCGACTGTTCTCTGGCCTTCCTTTGAGACTTGGGACACAGAAATAAATCCTTAGTTTCTACACAGTATGCAGAGTTGGAATCAGAAATTGCCTTATTTTGTCTTCAAGAATGGCAACCCACCACTAATATGACAGGAAGTGCTCCAAATTAACCCTGAGTTCTGATTTAAACTCTAACATAAATACACAGGTGTTGACATTATAAATATCTTCTTAGAAAAGACATGAAAAAACAGGGTTTTTTTTTTTCTCTTTTTGTTTTTAAATAACGTGTTTGGGGTGAAGGGGACAGGGGAAAGTAATAAATAGCATAACACCTCATATCATTGTGAAGTTCAAAGGATTAAGAGATATACCCAGAAAAACGTCTATTGCTACTAGTTTAACCGAAGACATAATAGTGTTGAGGACATTAGATTTGGTGATCAGATTTTGTTTTGAACTATGCTAAGATGGAAGGTCTTGCGGATCATTTGTCTCCAGTGCGTCACTTCTATCATTTTTCAAATGAAGTTTTTGGTTCAGAACATCAATAACTGTAAAGTCAACTTTAGTCAAGCATGTGAAAAATTTCATGTTGGCATTTGCTTTGGGTTTTGACCACTTCTTTCTCAATCTTCTTTTTTGACATAATCTTAGGATTTTTACTGCTCTTATAGGTAACCAATGATACTTTATTTATAGTTCATTCATCTTTGTGTGTGGTCTTCACCCTTTAAACATATAAATTTAATAATAGATTGACAGATACTTTACACTTTTAAAGAAGTTTTCAACAAAATGGCCAATTTTATTTTTTGAGAGAGGGTCTTGCTGTGTTCGCCAGTCTAAAGTTTAGTGGAGCAAACATAGCTCACTATAGCCTCAAAATCCTGGGCTCAAGTGATCTTTCCACCTCAGCCTCTGTAGTAGCTAGGACTACAGGGACACACCCAGCTAATTATTATTATTATTATTTATAGAGACAGGATTTTGCTATGTTGCCCAGGCTGGTTGCAAACTCCTGGCCTCAACCAATCCTCCTGCCTCAGCCTCCCAAAGTCCTGGGATTACAGGCATAAGCCACTGCTCCTGGCCCCAAATGGGCAATATTTTGAGGCATTACAGTCCACTGAAATTAAAGATTGCTGACATGGTGAACTTCAAAGTAAAACTCATTTAATTTTTATGCTAGGGTTACAAATGTGAAAGAATGGCTCTCAGGAGCCGTCCCTGCCCACTCCCTAGCCAGGTCAGTGCTTTTCAGGGGAGACTGGTGAAACCTGATATGGACTGAATTCAAGTTTCTTTAATGCCTGAAATTCCTCTGACCCTTACCTCAACACAGGAGCATCAATCTGCCTTTGGTCTTCCCTCCACTTTCCCAGTTTGTAATGCAATGCTGCCTTCCTGCCCTTTATATTTTAAAGCCATTATTATTGATTTGGGGGAGACACATTTTAGTGTCTCTAACATTTTTAATGTCTATTTAATGATAGGTTTTGGGTTTCTTTTTAACATCATGCATCCCCTTTTTCCCTTTATCTGATCTTCTGTAATGCATTCCTAGAACACTAGATTAGATATGCTTTGAATATTAAGTTTGAGAACTACATTTGTCATTGAAATGTTACTCCAATATTAGTTGAAATTTTAATTGAATATATAATATAGTTAATATATGATGAAAATGGAATCTGAAATATATAATGTTAAAAAAATTGAGTTTAGATTTTAAAAAATGGGAACTTTAGGAAGAATTTTATTTATTTGAAAAGCAATACATATTTGATGTAACAAGTGAAATCACCACTGAAATATGAAGAAAGCTAAAGCTCATCACCTTCCTTCAAACAACAGCATATCTACTCTGGTAGGTTAACTAAACTGAAAAGCTAGATGTGCTTTTTAAAAAAAAAAAACATTTGCTCATAAAGCATGATAAGCATATGTAAGGTCAGGAAGTAGTGACTCCTGGGTGCTTTAACCAAGATAAAATCAAACTCCACATATTTCTCTCAAACTATTGAGCAATTTTGCCACAAATCTATAGAAATATATCAATTTTATCTTTAAAAATATTTTTGTATATATATAAACACACATATATATAATGTTACTGACTTGAGTTCATGCGATATGCCATATATTCTAGTTTAATATTTTTTTCAAAACTTTTTATCTTTTTCTCCTCTTCCTGAACATCCAAACACTCTGCCATATACCCTTTCATATTTCCTGTTTGCAAGCTGGTGTGGATACTCTTACTCTTCTCTCAGGCTTATACTATTATATCAAAAACTCCGACATACAGCAACAAATCATGGAAGTTACTTCAAGACGACTGCAAGATTTTAGTTCATTTATATTGGCTGTAAAATATTCCACTGTCCTGATGAATATTAGTTTTGTTTTAAGATTTTTGCCACTGTATAAATACTGAAATAAACCACCACATACACTAGAATATTTATTCCTAAGCTGTTTATTTTCAGAAGTGGGATTCATGGGTCAATACTATGTATGTAAATATTTTATTTTTAGAAATATCACAAGATTATAAAGGCTGTGACTACTTCCTTTTCCACCAGCATGTATGATACTACCCTTTTCAAAAAAATATTAAAGAAGATTGTAATGCTTTGCCCTTTTTTTGTAGAACTACAAATATTAATGATCTAGAAGTATATTTTTTCTTTAATAATGTGAAATCCAGAGGCAATCTATATTTCTAATTTTAATTGATTTAAAAACCCCCTTTCCTCTCTCAGCTGTCTATATGCTATCTTTGTTTGCTAATATTGTCCTGTCCACATGCCATTATTTTTTTAATTTTAGTAAAATAAACATAAGATAAAATATATCATCTAAACCTTTTTTAACACACAGTTTAATCATGTTAAATACATTCACACTGCAGTGCAACCAGTCTCCAGAGGTTATTTCATGTTGCAAAAGTGAAACTTTTTACCAATTTAATAACTCCCTATTTCTCCATTCCTCCAATTTCTGATAACCAGTATTATACTTTCTGTCTCTACGAATTTGTAGGTGTCCATATTTTTCATGCTATATTTATTTTTTCTTATGATTTGGAAGCCTTTAACATGACGGCATGTTATCATTAAAATGTTGGAAAAAAAGGAAAACAAACTTCATCTAATTAATTTATATAGTTTTTCTTTCCTTTCTGATGTTAACTTTTTAATAACTTTGCATAACATGATAAAACATGCATGCACTCCTTTACAAGTTCTAAGTCTACTAAACAATTAGCCAAAATTTCAGTTTGGAAAACCAATTTATTACTTTCGTATATACTTAGAACACTTTATCAATAAAGTCAGTAATGTTGGAGCAAAAGGTACACATACTGTGCCTTCATAAATGTCTCTGATGCAATTGAATGAAAACTAGTAAAGAGTTTGACATAAACAATCTTTTCAATGTCATTCTGTAAGAATTTTGGTCATGACATGGACTCTACAACCTCAGGGACATTTAATTTCATGTGAGTGAAGAAAAGAAAACCTGATATTGAAGGTTCTTCAAGAAAAAGTTTCAAGGAACTGGAAAGTTTATGTTTATTCCAAAGGTGGTTGAGATAATATTACCCATTAAACTGCTTTCTTGGCTGATTCTACATTTTCCGCATTTTTTGTATTGCTACGTAATAACTGTACATATTTAAGGGGCACACGTGATATTTTGATGCATGTATAGAATGTGTGATGATCAAATCAGGACAATCAGGACTTTCATCGTCTCAAACATTTATCGTTTCTTTGTATTGGGAACATTCCAATGCTTCTCTTCTAGCTATTTTGAAATATACAATAAAGTATTGTCAACTATAGTCACCCTAGTGTGCTATCGGATTTATTTTTCTGTAACTCTACTTTTGTACCCACTAACAAACCTCTCTTCATTCTCCTGTCCCCTTCCCATTCTCTGGTACCCATCATTCTACTCTCTACCTCCATGAGATTCACTTCTGTAGCTCTTACATATGCATGAAAACACATGATATTTGTCTGTCTGTTCCTAGCTTATTTCAATTATCATAATACATCCAGTTCCATCCACATTGCTACAAATGACAGAATTTTATTATTTTCTAGGTGAATAATATTCCATTGTGTATATATACCACCTTTTCTTTTTCCACTCACCTATTGGTGGACATTTACATTGATTCCATATCTTTGCTATTGTGAATAGTGCTATGATAAATACGAAAGTGCAGATATCTCTTTGATATACTGATTTCCCTTCTTTTGGATATATACCCAACAGTGGGGTTGCTACATCATATGGTAACTCTATTTTTAGTTTATTGAGGAATTTATGTATTCATTTTTATAGTGGCTGTATTAATTCTCAATTCACCCAACAGTATATGAGCTTTCCCTTTTCTCTGCATTCTTGCCAGCATCTGTTATTCTTTGTCTTGTTGATAATAGTCATTTTTACTGGGGTGAGACGATATCTCATTGTGGTTTTAATTTGCATTTTTCTGATCATTAGTGATGTTGAATATTTTTTTCATACATCCGTTGGCCATTTGTATGTCTTCTTTTGAGAAATGTCTATTCAAATCTTTTGCCATTTTTAATCAAATTATTATTATTATTATTTGCTATTGAGTTGAATTCCTTACGCATTCTGGTTATCAACCCCTTATTAGGTAAATAATTTGAAAATGTTCTTTCTCATTCTACAGGTTGTATCTTCACTCTGTGGATTGTTTCTTTTGGTGTATAGATGCTTTTTAGCTTGCTATAATCTCATTTTTCAATTTATGCTTCTGTTACTCATGCTTTGAAAGTCTTACCCCAAAAATCTTTGCCAAGACAAATATATTTCCTCAACATTTTATTTTAGTAGTTTAATTGTTTCAGGTTTTACATTTCAATTTTAATGCATTTAAATTCGATATTCCTATATGGTGAGAGATAGTGGTCTAGTTTGATTCTCCTGCATATGAATATTCAGTTTTCAAAGCACCATTACTGAAGAGACTGTCCTTTCCACAATGTATGCTCTTGATACTTTTGTCAGAAGATGAACTGGCTATAAATGAATGGATTTATTTCTGCGTTCTCTGTACTGTTCCATTGGTATATGTGTCTGTTTTTATGCCAGTACCATGCTGTTTTGGTTACTATAACTTTACAGTATATTTTGAAGTCTGGTAGTGTGATATCTTCAGCTTTCCTCTTTTTGTTCAAAACTGTTTTGGCTATTTGAGGTTCCAAATAAATTTTAGGATTTTTTTCTATTTCTATGAATAATATCATTGGTATTTTGATAGGGCTTGCATTGGATCTATAGTTCACTTTGGGTATTATTGATGATATTGCTTCTTCTAATCCATGAATATGGGATATCTTTCCATTATTCTGTATCCTTGTCAATTTCTTTCATCAATGTTATATAGTTTTCATTGGAGAGAAAAGAAAGAAAATCAGTGTATCAAAGGGATTTCTGCACTTTCATGTATATTGCAGCACTATTCACAATAGCCAAGATATGGAATCAACCTAAATGTCTATCAACAGGTAGTATATAAAGAAAATGTCTCACACACACACACACACACACACACACACACACACACACAATGGAATGTTATTCAGCCATGAAAAAGATTGAAATCCTGTCATTTATAGCAACATGGATGGAACAGAGGTCATTATGATAATTGAAATAAGCCAGGCACAGAAAGACAAATATTACATATTCTCATTCTATGTAAAAGCTAAAAAAGTGAATCTCATGGATATAGTAAAATGATAGTATTCAGAGGCTGGGGAATTTAGGGGGTGAGGGAACTTAAAAGAAGTTTGTTGATGGGTACAGAAGTGTAGATAGAAAGAAATAAATTCTACTAATCAATAGTACAGTAGTGAGACTATAGTTTACAATAATTTATTGTATTTTTCAAAATAGCTAGAAGAGAAAAATTGGAATGTTACCAACACAAAGAAAACATTAACGTTTGAGAAGATGGATATCCAGTTACCTTTATTTGATCATTACACATTGTATACAGGTATCAAATAATCACATATAATTCTAAGGTATGTACAACTACTATATTAACAATAATAAAAAGTTAACATATATACAGCTTTAATTATACATTAATATGGGATGTAGTTTAATGTTTTTAACTAACTAAAGGTTGTGTTCCATTCAAATCTGTGCTAGAAATCAATACACCCATGCACCTTTTTTAATGTAGGAAAGAACAGGCAAAATTAAGAAAAAAAAGTAAAACAAAATTTCATTTGTTATATTTTTTATTTCAATTTATTAATATTATGCAAAGACAAATTTTACCAGTAACACTTTTGCATTGCTATTTATACTTCAGGACAACCTAGGCTTTTTTTTCTATGAATCATATACATATAAGATGCATATTTTATATTCATATTGTGGGCCATCACTATTATCAGAATTATTACCAATAATCATTAAGTTTCTCCTGTGAATAGTTCTATCAGCCAGGTTGGTTTGCTTTGTGTTTCAATAATAATCAATCTCGAAATCTCGAGTGGCTTATAATGCTAAAGACTGTTTCTCATGTTAAGCTGATGTTGACCCCGTGTTTGGGGAAGGTCGGCTCTACTCATGTCAGTCTCTTAGTGTCTCCAATATAACACGTTGCTGTGCCGTAATAAAAGAGAGCTCTGAATCTCTCAATAGCCTGTGGATAGTATGCATCACTTGTGCTCAAACTTCATTGGCAAGGTAGTCGCATATCCCAGCTCAGTCACTACAAAGCCATGTGCCAAGAAAGCAGGGAGATGGATGTATTTGCGGTACAGCACAAAGGATTAATACTAGTTAGGAAATGAAAAGTCTTCAGTTAGAATTATAGAACATCCTCACTGCCCTCAGGCTTTTAATAATTTGACCCCAGATGTAATCTTCATGCAAGGAATTTGACTGGAGTTATTTTGGGTTAAATTAAATGGTAGGATTTCCTATAATGTATTTTCTTATTTAATTCACAAAGAATGATGAGAAAACATGTCATAAAAGTTTGCAAGTGTGTGGGGAATTGTAAGTCGACATTTTCTTTAAATGTTTGAGCTCCAATCATTACCATCACCCATAATGCTTTCAGAGGACACTGGAGTGTTTGGCCTTTCCTTGCCTCTGGGTTCTGAAGATGTAGATTCAAGCAGACAGACAAAATCCAACCCAATGCCACCTATATCAGAGTGATCTGAAAGGCTATTATTTTAAATCCAACAAGACTCAGAGACCAAGTCTCTTTAGGTCTTCCACAATGCTTGTATGTAGTACAGTTGTTGGACTTTGGCTTTATACTTGAGCAATGCCTTTAATTTCTCAGAACAGAGAAATAGACTGAAAGCCCTTTTATACATCATTGCTTCTATAGAACTTGGTCTACATGGGTCTATAATGTTTGTATAGTCTTTGATTCTGTTATTCAAAAACATAGGGCTCTGTTTTATATTTTATTTTTTTAAATTTTCTGTGCTTCATCTAACTTGCGTGCCATCTGACCACAGTAATACCACTTCAGGTCACTTTCAGGCACTTAAAGTTCCAAATCTGGGTAAGAATGGGATGCCAGGACAGAATGCAGGGTATTAGAAAAATTTGAAGTGACTTTTGTTCTACAGCCATAATGTACAGAGACTTATAGGTGATTGGTTGGAATGGAAGTCAAAAGTATTAGGTGGACTGGTTTGGGTATCTTAAAGAATGTGAGTAGAAGAACAATTCACTTCAAACGTTTTTCAGTGTTTTGAATTTCAGCCACTGTACTGGTAGAGCCTAACTCCTTCCTCGGTTGCTTCTTTGGCCTAGTGTGCTTGTGACTAACCGACTTACCACTTGAAACCATGACAACTTTTCTGAAGTCAAGTGATTTTATTTATGGGATAAAATTAGAAGTCTTTATTAAATGATTCCCACCTAGATTAAAAGAAAACCAAAGCTCTTAGCAACCAGAAATAGAAGTCTTGAACATGCCAAATTCTGCCAATGACTGCTTCTCTAACACAGAAAAAGGGCAAAGTGGGGTCATTTTACCTGCCTCTATCTGTGTAATGCAAACTGGAAAATGAAATAGAGTGATCCTACGTACTCAGCATAGGGCCTCTCTCATGCATTAGATTTCTTTTTATAGCCTTTTGGTTTTGCTGCTATCACTTTTATTTCATTAATTAAAAAATAGTACTTGAGTTATATATTCCATGAAAACTCATGATTATTTTTTTTACTTATTTTTTTAAATATGTTCAACTGCCAAAAGCTTTTGTCACATATAAAATGTCTATTTTTCTTCCCCCCCGCCTTTTTTTTTTAAGGCAGGGTAACCCAAGCTGGAGTGCAGTGGCACAATCACAGGTCTCTATGGCCTCGAACTCCTGGGCTCAAATGATTCCCTAGCCTCAGCCTCCTGAGTAGCTAGGACTACAGGTTTATAAATTAACTTGTTGCAGAGGAGAAGTACTATACTATCACTTTATAAACATCACAATTATTACCCAATAATTTAAAATAATTTCTTAGGAGGGCATCAGGCTAGGTAGGCATTTTAGGTATAATCCTACAATGACCCCCAATAGCCAGAGCTATGTATAATCTCCTCTTCTTGAAGGTGGAAGGGACCTGTAACTTGGTTCTAACCATTAGAATATAACAAAGATTATGGTATATAACTCCTGTGATAATGTTATCTTATATGACAAGCATGAGGATATTTCACAGATGTAAGTATGTTCTCTAATCACTTGACGGTATCTTGATCAAAAAGGCCATTATTATGGGTGAGCCTGACATAATCAGTTGAGCCTGTTAAAAGCACACATAGAAATTAGGAAACAAAGTTGGAGACTTTCTCTTTCCTGTTACCTCTGAAGAAGCAAACTGTTGTTGATGATAGGAGCTAATAGTAGGGAATGGTAGGAGACCTAGGAGATGAGGGCTTTAAGTCTTACAGTTATAAGAAACAAATTCTGCCAATGACTGTGTGAGCTTAAAGGGGGACCTTGAGCCTCAGATAAGACCTCCCCATCAGCTGATGCCTCGACTGCAGCCTGTGAGATGCTGAACAGAGGACCCAGCTAAGCCATGCCTGGATTCTTGCCCCCGTGGACACTATGAGACAGTAAGTGGGAATCTTTTTAAGCTCTAAGTTTGTGGTGATTTGTCATACAAACTAGCAAACTAATACATTTTACATGAGGACCCTGGGATTCTAGCACCCACAACATAGATACTGAGACATATACATATACATATATATATATATACACACACACACATATAATTACAATATAAAGTAAAATTATATTAAACTATTAAACTTCTTCATGGGAAAGATAAAAACAGATTTATGAAAATTAAAAAAAAAACGAATGAGAAGTTCTTTCTGAAAGACTCAGGATGCTACATGAAGAAGGCAGTTCTGTGTTCACGTAAAGTGAAGGAGTTCATCTAGGTGAATGCGGGAAAAGCGGTGGAGCTGATGGCTTGCACGAGTAAAGGCACCTTGGCGGCTGTGTGCAGAGTAGTGAACTGCTTGCACAGGTTGAATAAAAAGTATGTGAAAGGCAATAGTGGAGATTCACGTTGAAAAGTGGTTTGGAGTCAGAGCATACTGGGAGATTTTAGATACTATCCATAGAATGGGCTATTACTGCACATGTTTTTGAGGTAGAGAAAATTGAGATGGTTTTCCACTTAATACTTTTGTGACCTTGCACAAATTATTTCCTTTAGCCTCATTCTTCTCATCTATTAAATGGGTCAAAAAGACCTATCCTGGAGTGATGTAGTGACAAAGGTACCAGTTGCTCAATATAGAGAGGGACTGGTTGTCATTATCTACAACATTTCTGGGAACAGACAGAAGATAAATTGGAAAAAAGAAGATAATAAAGTTAAATTAGGAGGCATCGGGATAGTCTTGGTCTAGCCTCTGTTGGGAGCAGTAAGAAGAACATGTGAGCAGTAGATATGAGAAATTGGGAAGATACAAAGAACCAAACATACTTTTGTGACAGCATAAAATATTTCTAAAATCAAAAAGAAAGCAACAAAAGATATTAAATAGTTAAATTACTTTTAAAAAAACACAATAAAATCATTCTCGTTTTCATTCGTGGGTCCAGTATGTTGTTTGCCATTGTTATATCCAATACTTTCATTCTTAGAGCTGCCCCAGGCAAAATCGACTTTGTTTGCTGATGCAAGTCATTAAACATTTTGAATCATGAAGTGATGTGATCACATCTGTTCTTGGAGAACATAGTGTCATGACTTGTGAAGGGTAGGTAGGAGCCAAGAAAGGCAGCAGGGGACTACGGGGCCTATATGAGAGCCATGATGGTGAGAATGTAAAGGGTGTAATTGTTATGTACATAATCCAAAGGGAGAATTTATGGGATTTTGTAAATGATTGACTATGGGGTATAAATATTCAAGAAAAAGAGGCAATTCCAGGAGTGTGCTGAGGCTAGTCTCCATTGGCTCCCAAAAGATTTTGCACATCTGTCCCCAAATTCCCATCCAGTGGAATCACATTGATTGTCAAATTAGTCACAGTGTGAATAATCGCATCATGGAAATGGCCAATTCTACAAATAAGAACTTTTTTATTGGGGGGGTGGAGGCAGTTGTTAAATATTTGCCAACACAGCGCTGGCTAATACTTATAGTTGAAAACTAAACAGCTAGGAAGATGGTGGTTATGTGAACAGAGAAAAGTAAGTCAAGAGAAGGAAAATTTGAATTGATCATGACAAACGATGTAAAAGAAGGGTGGTTTCCTGGTGGAGATAGGAAAAAAATGTGATGTTTTCTTGGGCTCGTCTTGAGTTTGAGGTTCCAGTGTTTAGCACGTGTTGGGTCCTTGGTTGTGTATCCCACTGATACTTGTTGAATGACGACCTTGTGTGCCCCCAATAAGGAAATCTTGCAGTCAAAGGCTGGAAATTGATATTTAAAGTTAGGGCTACATACACAACTAGACACACACACGCACGCACACACACACACACACCATGGCCTATATCATCCATATGGGATGGTAATTGAAGTCATAGTAAAAACAGAGACCACCAAGGGAATGTGGGTGGTATTATAAACGTGGAAATAAAGTGCAGAATTTTGAGTAATTTAAGAGCAAAGACATTTGAGGAGAAGGAGATAAAGCAGCATTGTCAAAAAGCTGAGAGGGGAAGCAGTGTTTGATAGTGGGAAGGTGGGTGCTGGGAAGAAAGGCTGTAGATGAGACAAGGATAAAATTTGAGAATCTGCTGAAGGAAGTGATGATTAGTAATCTAGGAGATGCAATGTTAGTCAAAAAGTTGGGGCAGAATCCACTTCTAAAGTGTTTCAAGATGTAGTCATCACAAGAATCACTGGAAGGACTTGTTAACAAAGCAAACTTTGAGATTCTACTATCAGCGATCCTGATCAAGTATATGAATTTATGATAGAAGTCTGAAGCCTGTGGTTTCAAAAGCACTGTGAAAGGCATTGAAGAATAACCAGGAAATAGGGTATGGAAGTATAAGGTTAAGAGCATCAGGTTCTTTTTCTTGCATTTTGGCAGTGACTGGAGAAGAAAGAGGCATTGGAATTGTGAAGGGAAGTGGGCTCATGAAGTATATTTTCAGGTCAGGAGTGAATTGAATAGGTTGAAAAATATTTTAAAACATGTTTTAAAAATCAGGGAAGAGAAAAAGACCACATATGTTCAAGAAAAAGAGGAAAAAAGAAGTAGAGTGGGACAATGGAGGAGAGAAAAATGATTACTTACTTTTAGAAATGGCCAGGAGAGAAAAAGCATTGATATTTAAAATAAGGCAATTTTTTTTAAAGGAAACACCCACACGTCAAGCACATTGTGACAGTTTCAACTGGTAAAAGCAACACTTATCATTTATTATTTCTATTTTAAAACAAAATAAAAGATATTTGAAAGACAAATAAGCATTCCATTCAAAACTTAAACTGGTTAGTTTTCCACTATGGTTACAAATGCCATTCACAGTCAAATGGATTTTGAATATTTTTTTTTGTAACTGAATAAAAATAAAATCAAAATTACTATTAAATTGGAACTAACTGATGAGCACACATGTGCATAGGGGGAAGTATGACTCAATGGAAATCAATCAGGAGGGAGGGGAAGGAAGGGATGGGTGAAAAACCTACATAATGTGTACAATGAACATTATCTGGGTGATGGACATACTTGTAACCCTGACTCCAGCATTACAAAAGTGATCCATGTAACCAAAAACATTTGTACCCCAATAATACTTTGAAATAAAAAAAAATCAAAGCTCTACTATTTTCCTAAAGATGACTCCTGAGATTTCAGCCAGCAAGATATATATATATTTTTTAATTTCAAAATATTATAATCTGAAACAAATGTTTTTGGTTACATGTATGGATTTTTTCATTCTTGAATCAGGGTTGTAAGTGAGCCCATCACCCAAATAGTGTTTATTGTACCCATTAAGTAGATTACCATCCATCCCTTCCTCTCCCCTCTCCCATGGTTGATTTCTATTGAGTTTTGCTTCCCTCTGTGCATACCCGTGCTTATTGGTTAGTTCCAATTTAATGGTGAATACATGTGGTATTTGTGTTTCCATTCTTAGATACTTCACTTAGGATAATGGTCTCCAGTTCCATCCAAATTGTTGCAAAAGGACTTAATTTATCCTTCTTCATGGCTGAGTAATATTCCATAGCATACATATACCACATTTTGTTAATTCACGCATGAATTAATGGGCACTTGGGTTGATTCCACATCTTTGCAATTGTGAATTGTGCTGCAATAAACATTCAAGTGCAGGTGTTCTTTTGATAAAATGACTTCTTTTCCTTTGGGTAAATACCTAGTAGTGAGATTGCTGGATCAAATGGTAGGTCTACTTTTAGTTCTTTGAGGAATCTTCATTCTGTTTTCCACAGAAGTTATACTAATTTGCAGTCCCACCAACAGGGTAGAAGCATTCCTTTCTCTCTACATCCATGCCAGCATCTATTGTTTTTGGACTTTTTGATAAAAGCCATTCTAACTAGTGTACAGTGATATCTCATTGTAGTTTTAATTTGTATTTCCCTGATAATTAGTGATGTTGAGAATTTTTTCATGTGCTTATTGGCCATTTGTCTATCTTCTTTTGAAAAGCTTCTGTTCATGTCTTTTGCACACTTTTTAATGGGATTGTTTGTTTTTTCCTTGCTGACTTGTGTTCTTTGCAGATTCTGGTTATTAGCCCTTTATTTGATATATAGCTTACGAATATTTTCTCCCATTCTGTAGGTTGTCTGTTTGGTCATTTGATTATTTTCTTAGCTGTGTACAAGCTTTTTAATTTAATTTTCCACCATTTTCTTCTAGAATTCTTATGGTTTCATGCCTTACATTTAAGCATTTTATCTATCTTGAATCAATTTTCATGAGTGGTGAGAGATTTGTCCTATTTCAATCTTTTGCATGTGGCGATCCAATTTTCTCAGCACCATTTCTTGAATAGAACTTCTTTTCCCCAGTGTATATTGTTGTTTGCTTTGTCAAAGATCAGTTGGCGGTATGTGGATGGTTTTATATCTGGGTTCTTTGTTTCATTCCATTGGTCTGTGTCTTTGTTTTTGTGCCAATGCCATGCTGTTTTGGTTACTATAACCTTGCAGTATAGTTTGAAGTCTGGAAATGTGATGCCTCCAGATTTATTCTTTTTGCTTAAGGTTGCTTGGCTATTTAGGCTCTTTTCTGATTCCAAACGAGACATAGAATTATTTTTTTCTAGATCTATGAAACATGATGTTGGTATTTTGATGGGTATTGCATTGAATCAGTAAATCACTTTGGGTAATATGGACATTTTAATAATGTTGATTCTACTGATCCATTTATTTGTTTCATCTGTGATTTCTTTCCTCAGTGTTTCATAGTTCTTTTTATAGAGATCTTTCCCCACCTCAGTGAAGTATATTCCTAGGTATTTTATTCTCTTTGCAGCTATCATGAATGATATTAAGGCTAACACCCACAGTTCCCAACTGCTGCCCTGCCAGAGCTAGAATTGTATTAACATTTCCCTTCTTCCCACTTGTAATTTCTTGTGAGTATCTGTCACAGGCCCAACCCAGCAAACTTCCATTTTGTAAGGGAGTCTGGGAAAAATATGAATAGTTTTCAAGCTTTAAACCCCTTTGATAGTGAGAAGAGCATAGAAAGGCCAGAATAAGACTCAATGACAACAGACAATATCAGGAACATGCAACTAAATCTCCCTTAAAATAAAAAATGAGATGCTTGAAAGCATGTAGGGATAATTTGAATAATATAAAAACTGCTATGAGAATATTGTGGTATATGAGATTGACTGCATATTTCCCAAATTGTAAGATACAGATGTCTCTTTCTGCCTTTTTTCATTACTGTGGCCTAATTCACAGCTTTTTTCATGACCAGATAGACACTGAAAAACACATGTGTGTGCACACACACAGTCACACGCTGCATCTATCAATCTACCTATCATCTTTATATTTGTGAGGCAATACTTTTTTAAAAAAGCTTTCTAGGAAGTTGCTTATTTATGTAAGAGTCATAGTATAGATTTGATAACTCTTTGAGCTATTCAGATATTTAGGGACAGTTTGCTACATACATTGTACTAGGTTGATGGGTCTGACGGGGAATAAACTCATTGATAATATTAACTAACATTTACAGGGAACTGATTTTGTGCTTGGAACTTTTCTAAACAGTTTATTTGTAGCATCTCATGACAACCTTACAGGTAACCTACAAGATAGATACACTTATTATACCTGTGCCCCAGATAATTACTAACAAAGAATAGCAATAAAAGAGGAAGCACAGAGTGTTTAAGTAACTTTCCCAATATCATATTTCATAAATGGTGCAATAGCCAGAGTAATAAGAATTTTAAAGTATCTTAAGGGAAATGCAATGTATAAAACATTTATGTAATATAAAAGCTTTTAGGTACCATAAGAATTAAAGAGAATGGATTGAGGAAGCACTTACTTGGAAACAACTTTTTTCCCTGTCATTGTGAATTCAATGTACAAGTACCCCAGTTATATTTAAATACATTTATGAAGCTTTTTAAAAATACCTAAAAGATGGAAATATGTGTGTTTGTGTGTTTAAGGCAAAATACAGGTCATTCTGCAGGATAATTTTTTCTGGAGGGTTTAATTCAGAAATGATTGGAAATTTGCAATATGCTTTTAGAAGGTTGGTGACATCATATTTAATGCTGAGACCATTATGGAATCTCCAAATTTAGAAGAAATAAATGCTTATTTATACATTACGGTACGCTGAAGTCTTGACATTATGTGGCATAGATGACAGCCACAAAACCACAAATGATACCACTTTGCCCCTTTTGAGATCATTTTTGTCCACACATTTCTCCCTGTTGACCTTTTGATCCAAACCAGGCTCCTCATCACTGACTTAGGCAGCAGTTAGTAGGTTGATTTAATACATCCGTACAGTTTATGCAAACATCCAGTCAAGGTATCGCAGACAAATTAACCAAATATTGTTCAACAGTAACATTTTTAATTAAATCATAATGTTGAGGCAATCAGATCCATTCCGATCTTCAACGTGTCTATATTTTTGTCAATTTTAATCTGTGGCCCTCTACATAACTTACACACCAATTGATGGGGGCAAACTTTGTGGATCTTTTTTTGTGTGTGTGAAGTGGACAAAAAATGAGAAACAGCTATTTACATGTATGAGCCCTGTGGTATTAAGGAATTTTATTTAAGAATAGGGATGGGATGGATACTGGAGCTTGGTAAAATTGGTGGAAAAGAGAAAATCAATGTGGAGGATAGCAAGATAAATACGGGCTTTTTGAGAAGAAGAAGAATGTGGGCGGGTGGTAGAAAGATGTGTGTGTGTGTGTGTGTGTGTGTGTGTGTGTGTGTGTGTGTGTGTATTGAGCTAAGTGTATGTGCAAGAAAATTTTCAAGTGTACATATTTACACAAAGATTAAAAACAAAGAGTAGGCTTTAAAATGAGAGAGGAAGAGAAAGGGAGACTTTCCCCTGAAATTTTTATGCACCATAGCTTGTGTTTTTTTTTTTCTATTATCTCAGATCTTGGGTTATGTCTTATGTATAATATTAATACCTAAGAATGAATCATTAACTTGGAGAGTTTGTAGGCATCAGAGAAAGGACCTCCTCCATTTAAGGAGAATAAGATGGGGCCTGAATGATTTTTGATCCATGTAAGGGCCAAAGAGAGTCAGTATTAATATCTGTAGCGTTTTATATATTTTGCTGGGGAACCTCCACATCTGTTTTTCCTTTTTATCCTCACAATAACTTTGTGCAGTAGGAAAGACAAATATTACACTCTTCATTTCATAGATGGGAATCTGGGGTCCAGTAGGGTCAAATGACTTGGCTAAAGCCAAACAGCCAAGATTAGAACCCAGGACTCCCAACATTTCATCTAGAGCTCTCTGACACATCCTGATGCCTCCCATTTAGGCCTTTTATGAGCGGCTTTGTAACATAAGTGTAAGTCAAGTTTTCTTCCTCTGGACAAGTTCTTTTAATTCACTTTATTTTCCTGAGTTAGGAATTTTGAGAGGGCTAACACCTTAGCATATGTACAATGGATTTTTCCTATTAGCTAACGCTGCCCTCTGCTTCACCCACCACACAGCTGGGCTAAGTAATTCTAAAGGAATGTTGTCATGCCAAGGACTTAAGGAACAGTAGGTTTAGTAAAAGTCAATTTATTAAAACAAATCCAGGTTTTTTTCATTGGTTACACTTTTTAAGAGTCCCTTGGTTAAACATTAAGGTGTTCTTACCACAGAAATAAATAATAATTTTATGTGTTTGGATATATGGCAAAAAAGTAAAAAAGATTATGCTTTCTGAAAAATGTGACTATTTACAAAGCCCTAGAATGTGTACTTTCAAAAAGCTTAGAAACGAAACTCATAAAAATACAAACAACAGCGCTTTGACACATGAAAGTATTAGACTGCAGTAGAGTGAGTTACTATGACTATTAAATAACAATGCCATATTTTTTCATTAAGTCACTTAGTTGATTTGTTTGGAAAGTTCTATAGGACAACTCATAGAGATGGATTTATTCCAGGTGTTCATTTAAAAGAAAGAGAGAGAAATATTCATCCAGCAAAGATTAAGGGCTAGTGTTATTTTCCTCTGGCCTAGAACTTGGCTTGTTTTGCTCCGCATGAGATGAAACTCATGTGATTGTCCCCCCTGCAATCTAATCTGTCAGCATACAGAGGATTCATAGTCGTCAGTTCTGAAAGATCTGTTACTCCCCATGGTCTGTTCCCTTTAAATAGAATCCACTTGAAATGACACCAGGGTTTATATTTCACTCATGGAAGATAAACATCGACAAGTGAATCAGAGTGCTAGATTTTCTTAGATGTTTCACTAAACTGACAATGTTGAGTGAATTGAAACCTGCAAAAGGATAGAATAATGCTGCTGTTCTAAGAGACATGGGCATAATGTGGGGCCCTTTAATAGTCCAAGGACAGCAGGTGGTAATGTGTAACAATTTCTAAAAATAAAGTGTGACTCTAGGACTGAATTGTCTACCTACTAGATAGTATTCTAAGCTTTTGTATGTAGAAAGCTGGGTCAGCAAAAAGCAGTAGCCAGGATGGCCAAAGAAGGTTCAGATAACTTTCAGAACAGAGTGTAGGCAAAACAAGAATGCAAGAAACCTGGAAACATCGTGTTGGTCTGTGTGTTTGTTTTGTCTCACTTGCCAAATATTTTTATATTCATTGGGTGAAAGAAAGAGAACATGAACTGAGGCACCACAGTTTAGCCTTCTGTTTGTTTAAAAGGGTAATAACTAAATGGTGAATTTTGTATTTCTGTACTAGTAAAGTATGTTTGGAGGCACAACAGATGCCCCTCGAGGGTAATATACTACTAGAAAAACATCCTGCTCAATAGATACAAAACATATTTTTATTCAAAATGTACTAGGCAAAGAATTCTCAACTGTTATACTCAGAAATCACACCTGGGAGTGGGTTTCTAGGAAATCTCCATGTTCTCCTGACAAAGGTAATCTTAACCAGGGATTTCCAAATTGCCATGTTTTTGAAACAATCCTGGCAACCTGCCATGACAGTAGCATATTTCTCTGGTAGCATAAGGCAGGTTATCCACTGAAGGCTCATCTTTGGTCCCCGGGCATTTATGTGTATCTTGAAAGGACCTGCATATTACACAGTGAGATTGGAGATGTTATGGAGGCCTGGGTAACAGGCTCCCTGTTGAAACCATTGCATGGAGATCAGAGAAATGATGACAGCTAACCTTTGCACAGCACATCTCCCATGCCAGAATCAGTGCTTTACACATAATTATTCCCATAATGCCTCATAATGACCCCATTTTACAGAGGAAGGAACTGAGACACAGATGAGTTTGGTAGCTAATTAGTAAATGGCAGAGTTGATGTTCGCTCCCAAGCAGTCTTGTTCCAGATCTATGCTCTCATCCACTATGGTCTACAGCCTCCCTGGCAAGGGTGGGAAGCAGTCTTGGTGTGTCCCCTGGACCCCCACTACCTCTAACTCTGTGCCACAGTAGTCCCACCTCCTCTCACACCCTTCTTCCCACCTGGAACTTTCAATCCTGTATGAGTTCGTTTTGCATTACTATAAAGGACTATCTGAGACTGAGTAATTTATCAAGAAAAGAGATTATTTAGCTCTTGGTTCTGCAGGCTGTACCAGAAGCAGGGGGCCAGCATCTGCCTCTGGTGAGAGCTTCAGGAAGCTTCCACCCAATGCAGAATGTAGAAGAGGAGCAGGTGTATTACATGGCAAGAGAGGGAGTTAGAGGAAGGGGGCATGCCAGGCTTTTATGACCAATCAGATCTCCTGAAACTAAAAGAGCAAGACCTCACGCACTACCAGTGGGAAGGCACCAAGCCATTCATGAGGAATTGGCCCCCATGACCAAAACACTTCCCACTAGGCCCTGCCTCCAACATTGGGGATCAAATTCCAACATGAAATTTCGAGGTGCCAAATATTCAGACTATATCAAATGCTAAATCTGCCCTTTCAGCTGCTCAAAAATCCCTAACATTCTACCTCATGGAGAAGCTTTCATTATTCAAGTGTTCTATTCTCAAGACAGGCAAAGCGTGAGAAAAACCTACTGTCTCAGCAGAACAGAATACCAGTGCGAGAGGGAAAAGGATTTTGATTAAATGAATTCACCCTGAATGAGAAAGCTTACAGGAAGGCTGGTATTTGTATTATCAGAATTTGATTAAATTATATTTAATGGTCATTTTTAGGGGAAAAACGGTCAATCTCATTTAGTTCAACCTAATAATGTATTAATATGTATTAGTAGAATCAAGGAGAAGCTTCTTGATGCCCCATAAAACCAAGTACACCCCAAGCAGATTGTCCTGATGATAAAACTAGAGGTTAAAATCGATCCCAGCACAGGCAGGAGTGCTGTCTCCTGAGTCCTCAGAGTGTGGATGTGAGAACTGCCATCTTGTTTTGCACGCCCGCTTCATTGGCCAAGGGAGAGTGGAGCAGTAGATGCTCAAAGGTGGCTACCTGCCCCCGCCCCCGGAGGAAGCAACCTTGAGACATGGCTTTATGAGGACTGCTTAAAGGCCAGGCCATTGTTCTGATCAGAAAGGCACTTCTTCAAGAAGCTGCTAGCAAGAGAAGCTGCTGTTTGCTCAGCTGTTTCACTTAATCTGTGAGAAATGCTTCTAGTCACATTGGGATAAACCAATAAACCCATAATGGAGAGTAAACAGAGATGTTTGTAAATTTGCTAAGAGAAGAATGCTTTGTAATGTCTGTGAAAAGCTCCCATGCTTTAACTTGAGATAATATTTGGATTTCCAAATATAAATGACTATATATTTGTGTGGGTGTGCCTATAAGTGTATACATGTATGTTCGTGTGTATGTGTATGTACAGGTGATACACACATATATACATACAATCATCCCTTTGTGTCTGTGGGGAATTGGTTCTGGGACCACCCACAGGTATCACAGTCTGTGGATGCTCAAGTCCCTTATATAAAATGGCTATAGTATTTGAATATAACCTACGCACATCATCTGTAGATCATCTGTAAATCATCTGTAGATTACTAATAATACCTGATACAATGCCTACACATCACTTCATTTCTGTGGATTCTTGGCACACGGCAAATTCAAGTCATTCTTTTTGGAACTTTGTGGAATTTTTTCTGAATATTTTCGATCTTCAGTTGGTTGAATCCAGGCATACAGAACCCACAGGTATGGAGGACTGACTATGTACATATATGTGCCACAAAAAATTTTCTTGCAATGGCCCCAAAACAAAGAGGTAAACATCCATGTATCCAGACATTCAACATCCAAACTAGATTGTTCCGTAGTATGCACAATGATAACCAAGCCTTTTAAGAATACAAAAATGGTTTTGAAACCCTGTAGAATCAATTTTAAAAAAGGTATTCTTTAATATTTAAATATTAATTATATTTTGAACAATAGTACCCAGGGTTTTAAGTGAATTAAATTTTGATCTACTCATCACACCCTTGGACATTTCTGCTCCGGAATCATTCTTGATTAAAAGTCCTTTTGTCTTGTCTTTTTCCAAAGGTAGCTAGGTCGCAGCTGAGCTTCAGATGCATGGTCCCCTGAAGTCCTGTTCTGGCCTCAAGAAGGTTGCCCTCCCCATTCGTAGGAAATACGCTTGGCTTTAGCTACCATCCACAATAAGGAACACATCAAATACTAGGAATAAACACGTAATCCTAGAATAAACTGATATCCACCCAGCAGAATTTGTAAGAAAAAAATTCATAGGCACAGAGTCAAGTAAATAATCATGAGTCGTATTTTTTATACATATATTTTCTCCAGTCAGTTACTCCCTCTATTCATCATGGTTTCTTTTAACATCTGCTCGATGATTTCTCATGAAAAATGTTTCCAATGCTAGTCAGCAATTGTTATTATCTACAGAGATAACTTTTGGGTCCATACAAATGTTTTAAAAAATAGTTTTTTTCTTCAAGTGAAGAAATATGTCATTTTCAACATGTAAGTTTCTTAAGGCTTATTCAAAGTGGGGAGAGTATTCGCCTTAGAAGAAAGTAAGGAAAAATCTGACTCTGGCTTTTTTCTTTCTTTCTTTTTTTTTAACTCTGCTTTCTCAACCCAAAAGAGCATGTGGTAAAGTGCTTGTGGCACAGACACTGGCCTTTTCTTCTTGTGGAAAAAGGCGCTGCTGTTTTACGGTGGCCTAGAGGCCGGGAGCAGCTGGCTGCCAGGGGCTGCGCTCTAATGGCTTCACCAAGCAAGAGGCAGCTGCGCCGGCCCCAGTGGACTGGCTCTGCTCAGCGTTTGTTTGCTCTGTAACCTGGAGCTGAGGATCTTTGATTTTTCCAGCCTTCCTCTCTCTTTCCTCTTCCCTTCTCTCTTTTCCTCTTGGGTCTCTTGTTCAAAGACCTAGAACAACGTTTATCAGGGATTTCCCACTGCAGTTGGAAGGGACAGTTTTCCTTGCATTTGTGTTAGAGTTGCCATTAATGGAATATAGTATAGATGAGTCCTGTTATTTTATTTAACCTCACAGATTTTTAGGCTACATACAGAATCTTTATTTATCTGCTGTTACTGTATTATTTATTATTAATATTAGCTACATGATTTAATGAGAAAAAAGTTTACAGCAATTTTAGCCTCTGAAACAAATCTTGGCTCTCCCACATAAGAACCTTGTAAACTTTTCTGTGCCATCATTCCTCCATCTGAAAAACGCAGGACTGAGATAAATATAAAATATTGGGTGAGAGAGTGGCCAGCTTATACCCAGCACTCAACGTATTTTTGTTGTTCGTGTTATTACGAGAGTAATTGTAAAGTATGTGTGATAAAAGTAGAAATATATTATGGTTCTCTGAAAATATTAATTTAATACATAAAATACTTACCCCATCTAAATGCACTTCATTTTTCTATGGTAAAATATTGAATAAGGCTATATTTGGCAATAATTGGAGAAATAAAGTTTATTTAAAATCATATTAAATTTAGAGATGAACTATCAAATAAATAATTTCCTAAAATTAAAAGAAAAAGAAAAGATTTTTTGAGGTCCTAATGCCAAGCAATGTATATCTTTAATTTGCAAATAGATTCTCAAATTGAGAAATATATTTAAAAATCTCAGAAACTAAGAATTTGTTTCATAGTACTAGATTCTTGATATGGCCCCAGACTAATAGCATGGACATCACCTGGCAGTTTGATAGGATCTCAGGCTTGATACAGGACCCAGGTATCAGAATCTGCATTTCAATAAGTTCTCTAGGTGATCAATATTCACCTTTAGCCATATGCATAATATACATGTAGATGGACAGTCATTCCTCATTGCTTGAAAATACCAAGTGATAAGAAAAATCTCTGCATCTTTAAGTAGCTCAGACCATTAGTGGATGATCCAATTATTGGAAATATTCACATTTGTAAGGGAATATTTCTTATGTCAAAAAGGTAAAAATGTCTGTCCTCCTATAACTTTTTCTATTAATAATTTAGTTATGTTGTCTTCTGCTTTTTCAGCAAAACAGTCACAATCCCTCTCAGAAAGGTGCCAGTAAAACATTTTAAAGAAATCATGTCTCTGATTAGTCCTTTTTGTTTTATGCTCAGAGTGGGCATGGTAGTGCCTGGGGGCCAAATCTGCCTAGCTGCCTGTTTTTGTATGTAAAGTTTTATATTGATAGAAACACAGCCTTGCCCATTTGTTTACATGTTGCCTCTGGCTGGTTTTGGGTTACGTGACAGAATTGAGTAGTTGCAACAGAGATGGTACAGCCTACAAAGCCTAAAATATTTACTATCTGTCACTTTACATAAAAAAAGAAGAAAGAAAGAAAAAGGTTGCTGAATCCTGGTCTACACTAAACATTATTGTTTCTCCTAAAACAAACATTTATGAAACCTCATCTGTGTCTCAGGCACTGGTCCGGGTTTCAGAAATGGAAAAAGAGACTCTGCCTTCAAGGAGATTATCCTCAGCATACTCTTCTTTTTATACTTTTTCTCGTAAGTGTCATTTAAAAATACAATGCCTAGAATAAAGCTTCAAATGAGATTTAATGGGTACAGAATGGCGGTATCTTTATTAGTGCAGAACATTGTACAGAAACATATCCATTCCGAGAGGGATTGGCTGCTTCTCTTGGTAGCATCTAGTATCATTTTTGCATCTTTAACTGGCACTCAAATTTCTGATAAGCAAAAATTTCCAATTAGGAAATGTGTGTGTGTGTGTGTGTGTGTGTGTGTGTGTGTGTGTGTGTTTGCACACGTGTGTGTGTTTGTGAACCTCTTTTTAAGGCAGCTCTCTTTTATCCTATGTTTGTAGTCAAATAAACATAAAATAGCTAATTAAAAAGAAAACCATACAATCACATAAACCTAAGCTGGAATGAGGGTTAACTGTGCCCTTTGGGATTTTGACTTTGGGAGAAAGTACTTACTGCCTAAGAAATTAGTTTCCTAACATATGTAAAGAGAATAATGATCATAGCTTCCTTGCAGGATTTGGGGACTGAGTAATTGAGATGACGCCAACATGTTCAGAACATACTGCCTGGCCCCACAAGGCCTCAATAAATGGAATCTATCTTAATGTGTTTGAGCAATTCTACTCTGTGTGATAATAGTGAATCTTGAATGCTAATGCTGTTAGCTTGGGATGCCAAACTGGATGAGTTTGTCTTCCAAACCTTCAGTCACTTTAGGTTATAAAATGCTTACTAAGAAAAGGCCCAAGGACAGGACCCTTAAGCATATCAACTCCTGCTTTATTCTGAGTAAGTGATTTTTTATAACCTTTTATCTGGATATAATTGTGGCTGCACATGCAGTTGTAAGAAATAACACAGAAAGATCTTTATATCAGTGACCAGTTTCATGCAATGGTAACATCCTACATACGTACAGTACAATATCACAGTCAAGAAATTGACATCCGTGGACCTTGTTCAGATCCCACCAGTTTCACATGCATTTAATGTGCGTGTTTTTCGTCCTTTGCACTTTGACCACATTTGTAGATCCATGTGATTACTCCCACAATCAAGATGCATGATAATTTCGTCCTGTGCTGACTTTTTGCAGTCACATTTGTGTCCCTACTGCCCCCACTTCTTCTTTACTGTGTTCTCCATTTCTATAATTTTGTCATTTAAAAATGTTACATAAATGGCATCACACAATGTAACTTTTTATGGGTAAATTTTCAGTCAGCGTAATTGCCTTGAGATCCGTCTAAGATATCATATGAATCAGTCGTTTGTTTCTTTTTATTGCTGAGTCAGGCTAATGATTTTAAAACATGATTCTTTTCTTTTATTTAGAAACTCCAAGTATTAGTGACAGTCCTTGGCTAGTGCTGGATAGAGGTTGTTGAGCCCAGCTTAATTGTTTCCTCCTGCCCCTGTTCACCAGCACAGGGTGGGAGGCAGGGGCTGCATCGTAGAACTCCTAGACAGCCCAGGAAAGAAACAACTGCTCTAGGCTAATTAGAATGCATTTTAGCTTGAAATTATGAAACAATGCCCATGGTGTCCCACTGTTTTATAAGTGCAGATACTTGTAAAAAAGGGGAAAAAGGTTAGTTTGTCCTGACTTCTTCTTAGCATATCCTGGATCCTAGTGACCTCTTATTTTTGTGCTGGGCAAGGAGTAGGTAAAGGGTCATGAGAGAAGCCCTGAAATTACAGTGTTCCTCAGCAACTTTCCCAGCATGATGCATGCAGCAAACCACTGAAACTTACTGAGGCTCAGCAATTTTATCTGTATAATGGTGGAGATAATTCCTGCTCTATAGGATAAAAGGATCAGAAAAAAAATAATATACATGGAATTGAATCACTGGCTAAAACTTGCAGACATACGGGTATCGATATATCATCTCTTCACAAAAGATTATGTGCCTACAAGCTGGCGTGTAAGCACCATGCCAGGTCCCCCGCTGGAGGGGCATTTTCCTTTCCACAGGCACCAGGGACATAGTCTACTCTTCTTTCTCTTTTTACCTGCTTAAGGTAAAAATCCTTGTCTCTTTCCCTTCCTCTCATAAAGACTGGTTGTGGACTGACAAACTGTGTGTGAAGTTTCCTTTCTACCATCCCCAGAGAAATACACGAGAACTCATGTTGTCTCAGTGGTTGTTATTTAAAGTCAATCCCAACTGGGAAATAGTCAGGGATTAAGCCACTAAAAGCGAATACAAACCTGGAGTAGTTTAAAGTTTACAGAATCTCATACCATTGTGTTATTGATCCTGGTCCGTGGTTCTTAATTTCTTTCTGGGGCTACGGATAAAAGCCCTGCCCAGTTTTTTCTCCCTGATGATAGGACTTGCTACATTAAGTACTCATCTATTAAAGAAAGCAGGACATGGATGGTAGTTAAGGTGATTTAAACAGATTTTATTCAGGAACCATTGCAATAGGAGAAGAGACCTCAGTATAGAACTGGGCTCAATTCCAAATATAGCAAGAACAAGTAGGGATTTATAGCCAACAGGCAGGTTGTTGCAGGTGGGAGGAGGGTCAATGGATATAAAATTACTAAAAGGAGATAACAAAGGTAGGGAGGAATTCTTGCTAAACTGACATAACAAGATTCTTGTTAAAGGAAAGCCAGTGTGATCAAATACCAAGGGAGGCAGATTCTCTCTAGACCAACCTAGCAGGATTCTTGCTAACACTGGGCTATGTAGGCCAAGCAGGTCTAGCTGAGACGAGGGCTCAGAGGAGGCTGACTAAGGTTTGGTTAAGGAAAGGATCATTGTCACATCCTAATATGATCATACCCCTGGCTAGGAACAAACCTGAAGACAGAATTAGGAAAAATAATGGGCAACATCTTGCCTCAAGGGGATAATTTATATTTCTGAAGGTCTTTAGAGCCGGTGAGACCAGTCTCAAAATGATAATGTTGTCATTGCTGTTGTTTGTGATAACACATACAAACTTAAAGCCAAAGATTTATTAACTAGGGTTTAAAAAAGGAAATAAGCTTATAAAACTGTGTAATGTTGATGTGCTATATAATATACCTTTTAAGAACCAAAACCGTGAAAACATATTGTATTAAAAAGTGACTCAGTTAATGAATTTAGAATATTTGACTCCATAGACTTCATTATTTGTTAAGTTGTTACATGCTACTGGCTGAGTATCAATACACTATTCTATTCTAAATTTTTAAATAGGCACTGAGCTTTTTTTTATTGAGCTACTATATGCCAATTACATTATATTCATTATTTCATGAATTTTCACAAAAGTCAAATTATACAGATGTCATCCACATTTTGCAATTGATGATACTACACAAAGCTGGCATTCAAATCCAAGTCTACTAGACCCTCGAGACAGCGTTCTTCTTACTCTGCTAAGCTACATCTCTGTCATAGATTGGACAATTGGTCCCAATGCCTCTCTCCTCCCTCCTCTACATCCCAAAAGTGACCTTATTGTGGGTAGAACATGCTTATATTTCTCATGGCTTCTGACTTAGCCCCGTGACTTGCTTTGGCCAATGGCATGTAAGTGAATATAATAGTGTGCCGGTTTTGAGCCTAAACTTAAATTAATAGGCCTTATTTCTTAAGCTTCCTGTGTCATAGCTCTGCCATCCTGGCTACTGTTCTAGTAAAAAATGGATGAGAGCCTCAGCTGACCCACAGACCTATGGATAAAAGCAGAGGTACCCACTGCCACAGCCTGAAGCAAAACAGCCCAGCCAAACCCTGACCCAACCAACCAAATTCAAACTGGTCTAAAGATACATGAGAAATAGAAGCCTTATTGGTGTAGACCACTGGGATTTTGTGGTTATTTGTTTTAAAGAAATGGGAATAACAGCTAACTGATATATTAGCAGTTGTACCAGTCAGGGTTCTCCAGAGAAACAGAGAGAGAGAGAAAGATTTATTTTAAGGAATTGGCTCACACAGTTGAGTGTGGGTGGGCATTTCCAAAATCCATAGAGTTGGCCTGTGGGCTGGAAACCTAGACAGGGTTTCTATGTTACAGAGTTAAACCTTATTCTCCACGAAACCTCATTTTTTGGTGTTAATGCCTTGAAGTCATTGAATGAGGCCCATCCACATTATCAAGGGTAATCTCCTTTATTTAAAGCCAACCGACTGTAAATGACACTCATATCTACAAAATACCTTCACAGTAATATCTGGACTAGTGTTTCACCAAACAGTTGGGCACCTTAGCTTAGTCAAATTGGTGCATAAAATTAATGGCCACAGCAGTACTTGTATTGTTCTTAAATGGAGGTGTGAATTTAAGCAAAGAAAGTGGAAGAGAATGCCAAATGAGTAAGTGGATGAGAAGATAAATCTGTGCTGAGCTTTGGAAACCATGGAATCATGGAATTGAAAGAGAAAATTGTTTATACCAAAGTGATGATTATAGAAGTAAGGGTAAATTAAAGGGAATTTAATAGTATTGAATGCTACCAACTAGTTGAAGCTGAAAACCTGAGGGAAAACAGTAGATTTGTTAGTTTGCAAAAGGTTGAAGGATAAAGTAAGAGGGAAAATATGAACACAGGAAATAGCTACTCAAATAAGAATTGGAATGATGTCTATAGGAGAAATAAGTGATAACTTCAGAAAAAGGGAATTCCCTTCCTTTGTTTTGTTATTAATATTTAGGATGGGGAAATGGTCATAATGTATGTTAGAATTAGGAATCCTGGGGAAGAGGAACAAAATGTGTAAAAATGAGTAGGGAGTGCAAAATTTATGCAAATGTCATATATGTGACCATAAATTCAATCCCGATCCCAAACGCTCCCACCACCCCGAGATCGTTTGTTCCCCAGAAACCAGGAATAAAATATAAACTAAGTTTCTATTTTCCAGACACAGAGAGTAGGTCTTATACTGGTGCTCATTGTTATTTTTATAGCGTCTAGTCACTTGTCATTTCCCCCAATGCTTTTCTTTCTTCACAGAAATAGTCCTCTGACAGTTTCACTGCCCAGTTATAATAAGATGTACTTATAAGTGTCTCCCTTTCCAGAGGGTAAATATTTTGTCACTTTGTGTTCTAATTCCTGATACAGAAGTAATTTCCTTAGGATAACAGCAGATGATCTTTATATGCTTGCTTAAATTGATAAACACAATATTTGAATCTCTATGCTATGCATTAGGTTTGATGCCAAAGATTGTTGCTATAAAAAGATAAGCATTTTCTCTGCCCTTGTGGGACTTACAGACTAAGTAAGCCAACATGTACATTTAAGTTATAAAATAAGGGAAGTTTTCAACCACTTTGTGTACCTTAACTTCCTCATCCAAATTTGTCATGTTATGGGATATGATCACATATTATACATTGTTCTATAGTGCATTTCCAATCCCCTTGGCCCCTAGCAACAACAAAAAACCCCTAAGATTTTGCCTCATTTTTAATCTCTGCATTCCTTATTGAGGATTTTATCAGTTTTCTTGGCAAGACAAATCATTACCTGCCATGGTGATTACTTTTATGTATCAACTTGGCTAAACTGTGGTACACAGTTGTTTGGCCAAATGCCAGTCTACATGCTACTGTAAAGACATTTTTCATTTTTTATTTAATTTATTTTTTTATTTGTGGTTCTTTGTCTTTATTCTGTTAATATAGTATATTAAATGATTTTTTGAAATTTCAACTTATTAATGGGGTATAAATGTCTTTGGTTATGTGGATTGCTTTTGTAATGCTTTAATCATGGCTATAAGTGTGCCCATCACCCAAATAGGTTCATTGTACCCATTAGGTAGTTTTTATCCCATTCCCTTCTCCTCCCTCCCCACTTCTTGATTTCCACTGCGTTTTGCTTCCTTCTGTGCATATGTGTGCTCATCAGTTACTTTCAACTTAATAGTGAGTATATGTAGTGTTTGTTTTTCCATTCTTTAGATACTTCACTTAGGATAATGCTATAGTAAACAAAATAGCATGGTATTGGCTCAAAAATAGAGACATAGACCAATGGAATGGAACAGAGAACTCAGATATAAAACCATCCACATACAGCCAATTGATCTTTGACAAAACAGACAACAATACACACTGGGGAAAAGAAGTCCTATTCAATAAATAATGCTGGGAAAATTGGATAGCCACATGTAGAAGACTGAGACAGGACCCATATCTCTCACCACCCACAAAAGTTAATTCAAGATGGGTAAAAGATTTAAATACAAGGCATGCAACCACAAGAATTATAGAAGAAAGTGTAGGAAAAACTCTTCTAGATATCAGCCTAGGAAAAGAATTGATAAAGAAGACCCCAATGGCAATCACTGCAACAATAAAAATAAATAAATGGGACTTTATTAAATTAAAAAGCTTCTTCATGGCTAACAAAATAATCAACAGAGCAAATAGACAACCTACAGAATGGGAGAAAATATTTGTGAGCTATACATCCAATAAAGGGCTAATAACCAGAATCTACAAAGAACTCAAACAAATCAGCAAGGAAAAATCAAACAACCCCATTAAAAAATAGGCAAAAATATGAACAGAAGCTTTTCAAAAGAAGACAGACTAATGGCCAATAAATACATGAAAAATGCTCAAGACCATTAATCATCAGGGAAATGTGAATGAAAACCACAATGAGATATCGCCTTACCCTGTTAAAATGGCTTTTATTAAAAAGTCCGAAAACAATAGATGCTGGCATGGTTGCAGACAGAAAGGAATGGTTATATACTGTTGGTGGGACTGCAAATTAGTGCAACCTCTATGGAAAACAGTATTAAGATTTCTCAAAGAACTAAAAGTAGACCTACCATTTGATCCACCAATCCCACTACTGGAATCTACCCAACGGGAAAGGAGTCATTTTTTTCGAAAAGACCCCTGTGCTCTAATGTTTGTTGCAGCACAATTCACAATTGCAGAGATGTAGAATCAATCCAAATGCCCATTAATTCATGAGTGGATTAACAAATATGTATACCATGGAGTACTACTCAGCCATGTAAAAGGATGAATTAATGCCTTTGCAAAAATTTGGATGGAACTGAAGCTATTTTTTAGATATGATTAATATTTAAATGAATTTGAGTAAAAGATATTACCTTCTATAATATGTGTGGGGTAGTTGAATGCCTTGAAAGAAAAGACTGAGGTCTTCTGGAGAGGAAGGCATTCTATCTCCAAATTGCGTCAGGTCTCAAGACAGCACTAGACAGATTTCGGCCTTGTCAGCTCCCACAGTCATGTGAGCAAATATCTTTAAATCAATCTCTCTCTCTCTCTCTCTCTATATATATATATATATCTCTGTATAAACACACATACACATATATATGTATACACACATATTATATATATACACACGTACACATATACCCTATTGGTCCTATTTCTCTGGAGAACACTGACTAATTCACATTATCTTAAACAAAGTAAGTTTTTATGCTATCAAAAGACTTATTCACACAATATTGTATCCTCTCCTAATTTCTAATAATCATGGGAATTGCAATGAATATTAGTGGAACAAAAATACATTTAATTTATTCTGCTCTCTAACAAATGAACCAAAAAAAAGGAGAAAAATTCCAATTTAGTAAATCTAGGAAAATTCTAAAATTCCTAACATTAGATTGCAATTATCTTCAAATATAGGAAAATTTTGACCAAATTTAGAGAGGTTACCTAGAGCCGATCCATGGCTAATAGTAAAAGACTAAAAGCATTACAAATTGGAAATATTTTACATGTCATCTTAACATTTGAACCCCCTCTTTCAAGGGGGGATTTCCCACTTTATATATCTCAGTGGAAGCCAAAGATAGACTGTCACTGTAGAAGCCAAATATAAAACAAAATCAAACAAGAAAACTAAACAAAACAAAAGAGGTACTCATTTCAGCATAGACACAGACACACTGCACCCCGTATAGTTAAGCATCACCAATTAAACAAATCTGGCTCAGATTAGAATAAGGAGTTGGATTACATACTATTGCAGTCCTGTGCAGCCAACAATAACAGCGGAGCAACAACTTCCAGGTCACAGAGACTACTGTGGCCATATTGCTGAAGATGGAATGCAGAGATCTGTGACCAGGGCAAGGGCCAGAGCTGGAACAACATGAGCTACAATGCCCAGGTTTGGCATTGGTCGGGAAGATGTCCTCTCTGAGTTATCTCTGTGGCACCATTTTTCCTAATCTCTCTGGTTTCTCCCTGTTTTCTCAGTTTGTTCACCACCAGACTTTGCAGTAATTCTGTGAGTTAGTCAATATCCTTTCAACAAATTCCTTTTTAGCCAAGTTGGTTTTGCTAATAACTTGACACATTACCATTCACGGTGATAAAAAGAAAAGATTCCTTCTGTGACAGCTATTATTTTATATCATTATTGAAGTAGGGGTTCATACATCAAGCAAACAAACATATAAATAAAAACCAAGTATCATTCGGAAGTTTGAAAGGTCAGGTAGGTTGCCAGGGGCTGGAGGGCAAGGGTCATGGGAATTCGTTGGGTAACAGGCAGTTTTGGTTTCGCAAGATAAAAAGAGTTCTGGAGATTGGCTGCACAACAATGTGAATGTACTTAGTGCTGATTAATACTTAAAAATGGTTAAGATGGTAAATGTTTTGTTATGTGTATTTTACTACAATTTTGAAAATAAATAAGGTAAAAGTTTGAAAGTTCAAATTATCATTATTTGTATAGTATATGATATTTTTAGAACCATTGGGGTCAACTAAAAATATAACTAATATAAATAATAAATCCCATAAGATCAGAGATAAATGATTTAATATTGAAAGATAGGCTATTCTTTATGCAAATAGTAATTAGCTAGATAATATAATGGAAGAAAAAATCTTATTTATAATAATAACCAAATATTTTAAACATCTATTAAACATGGTAAACTTACAAAGTAAAATTTGAGTAAATCGAGAGACAGTCTTCTTTCTTAGATGATTCGCAATGGTAAAGATAATTTGTAAATTATTCTGGGAATTCGGTGTAATCACAAATAAATTTCCGACAGATAAATTTCCTTCTGGGATTTGAAAAAAAATAGTGTTAACATATACTAAGAGACATAAACATGCGAGATAAAGATTTTTTTAAAAGAAAAATAATGAGGTGTGGTAGACAATACATGATATTACAAAGCTGTGATAATTAAAATGAGTTACACTATTATAGGTAAAAACTGGCTGACAGTGAAAAAAAATATATTGACCAGAAATAAAAACTTGACGAAATTTAGTATGTGATAAAGAGAACATTTCAAAATAAATTCTTAGACAGTATATCATTAAATGATGTTAAGAAAGGACTGGCCATTTCAGCAATTTCAAAATGGATCAAATATTTACTTTTAAAACATGACAGCATAAAATTACTAGAAAAATGTAAGTAATAAATGAAAAGAAAAACATAAAGAAAAACATCGATAAATTTGACTACTATAAATAACAACAAACTCAGAATATCAACAATGCCACAGTCAAATCCCCAAAACAGATAACCAATAATCCAGTAGCCGCAACACACATATAGGTAAAGAGCTGATTTCCTTCAAGAAGAAAAAAAAGTTCTTACAGTTTATAGCAACACAATTCACAATTGCAAAGATGTGGAAACAACCCAAGTGTCCATCAATATATGAGTGGATTAATAAAATGTGGTATATGTATACCATGGAGTACTATTCAGCTTTAAGAAACAATGGTGATATAGCACCTCTTGTATACTCCTGGATAGAGCTGGAATGCATTCTACTAAGTGAAGTATCCCAAGAATGGAAAAACAAGCACCATATGTACTCACCATCAAATTGGTATTAACTGATCAACACATAAGTGTACATATAAGAATAACATCTATTGGATGTTAGGCAGGGGGGAGGGGGGAGGGGAGGAGGAGACGGGTATATGCATACACAAAGAGAGCAATGCACACCATCCGAGAGATGGACATGCTTGAAACTCGGTCTCGGGGGGGACGGTGGGTAAGGGCAACATACATAACTTAAACATCTGTATCCCCATAATATGCTGAAATAAAAAAAAAAAAACTGAAAAAAAAAAGTTCCTACAAATCTATTACGCAATAAGAAAATGGTCAACAAATATGACTAGCAAGTTCATATAAATATGAATGCTAATAAGAATACTAATTCCTCAAACTTGTATATTACTTAACAAAATATACATAAAACATAAGCTACTTATATACTGTGGATGAGACCTCACAAAGAATAAAATCTTTGTCAGTGTCCCATAACTTGAGACTAGGAGAATAGGGTTTTTTCATAGAGAACCACATAACCCTTTGGGGAGGCAAAATTGCAACAATGCCACCTTGACATTTATGGTATCAAGGTACCTACACAAACTCTTCAAGTTATATGAATAAGGATATTCACTGCAGCATAGTTAGTATTTACAAAAAGCCCTGGAAACCACCCCAATCTCAATGAATAGAAACTAATTAAAGAAACTAGGAGACGCTCATACCTTGTTACTGTTCAAAGAGTGAACTATAACTGAAAGAATCAATTTGGTAATATGCCTATCACATATAGTCAGTCAAATAAAGCAAGTCTCAGAACAGTAAGCTAGCCTAACATCCTGACACTATAGACCAAAATCCAAGAAAGTTTTGGGGATTTGCACTTGGATTGAAGAAAAAGTGACTTTCCTTTTTTGATCAGTACATTTAGTAGTGTCCATTTTTTCCCCAAGAAGCTGTATTTTTATTAAAAAATAATTTATGATTAATCCTTTAAAATAATCCCACGATCACCTAATTATGGAGCCTGACTAGTAACCCCACATAATTTACTGACTGTTCCTTCTGCTATTCTTATCGACATTTGCAATAGGATTATAATAAATGTTTTAAAGATAGGGGCCTATTTGCTTTCTAGGTTGTAAGATATCATAATTAGCCCTCTGTGCTATTTATAGAGTACTTTTCCTCCTGTATCCCATAGACACGAGTTACCTTGCAGGAAACAGAATTAAGTCATAACACACATACATTCCTTCTTCAATAAGGTGGACTTGATGTTTGCTTTTTGAGCCTATGAGTCCACTGCTAAATCATTTGTTTTTCCATCTTGTGAATGAGAACTTGAAGTTGTCGCACATTCTTTTTTGTGTGCATTTTTAAATCTTCTTGTTCTTCAAACAATTCTGAAAACCAGTTTTCAGCTGTTGAAAACCATCAACGGCTTTGCTTGCAGTGCCACCATAATATTTCTTTCAGTTTACATCTCGTACCCTTTAGGATATCTGTACTTAGTATCTCTTTTTTTCTTTGCTATATCTTCTTGAAGTTATGTGAAATTTACCTGTACGAATCCTCCCTTCTGTACTCGTCTTTGTGACGTTGACCCTGGGCCTCTGAGAACCTTGTTTCAGCCTTGGCAGGCTCACTCCTGAGGTCCGCCAGAAGGGGTCGCTAGAGGGCTGGCGGGGAGAGAGAGAAGAAAGGAGGTACGGGGAGGAGGGAACAGAGACACCCTTTCCTATTTGTTTTCGGTTCCAGTTTTTGCTTCCTGTTCCTATTAGCATCACCCCAAGAACATTTCTTCACACTGACAGTACCAGTTTGTTCCAACGCAGCATTTATGGTCTTTCCAGTACACGCAGACACTCTTCATTGTTTCCTCTTGGGGACATACGCACTAGCTGAGCCATACCCCTTTCTCGGAGGTCCGAGGTCCAGCTCTCTGGGGCTCTTTCCCGAGGTTCTACGTTTTAATAATTTTAGATACTTCTCTTTGTTCCCTCAGCCCTGAGGGCAATAGCTTCTTCTTATAGTTGCTGTCTCTGGAATATTTTAGAACTTTTTACCTTTCCAGTTGTTCAATACCTAATGAGTAGCACTTGTATTAATTTTTCTTTGTTGAAATAACTGATGCATGTATCAAAACATCATGCTGTACACAATAAAAATATAAAATTTGTTGTCAATTAAAAAAACTACATTAATGGAAAATACTGATGCAGCTTCTTTGTCCTATAAGTAGCACAAATTTATTCTTTCTTCAATGTGGATTTTACAAGATTAAGCCTTCTCTTTCATCCTAAAAATATATTTTGTTTGCACTTAGTATACTGTGTGTTTCATAACATTGGACTTTGTCTGGCACCAATATGGAGAGAGGAAAATGGAGGTAATCTTCACTGTAATGATTATTAACTTCAACCAAATACGAATATGTCTCCAAACTAATTCTTCAGAGAAATTTTACTAGAAACTTTATGTAAAAGAAAAATAAACAATTGTTTTTGAAATATTTGCACCACATTCTGGGAGGGGCAGGGGAAATCTATACATTTAGTAGCAAAATAGTTGTTAGCGTAAGCATAAAATTGCATGACAAAGTGTAATTAATATGTAAGTATACCTACATGTACAACTCTTAGACATGTCTTGTTAGGAGAAAAGCCTCTACCCTAGTCTCCTCTTTTTTTTTTTTTTTTTTGAGACAGAGTCTCACTCTGTTGCCTGGTCTAGAGTGCCGTGGCATCAGCCTAGCTCACAGCAACCTCAAACTCCTGGGCTCAAGCAATCCTTCTGCCTCAGCCTCCCGAGTAGCTGGGACTACAGACATGCACCACCACACCTGGCTAAACTTTTTTTTTTTTCCTATATAGATTTTTAGTTTTTCAAGTAATTTCTTTCTATTTTTAGTAGAGATGGAGTCTCACTCTTGCTCAGGCTGGTCTCAAACTCCTGAGCTCAAATGGTCCACCCTCCTTGGCCTCCCAGAATGCTAAGATTACAGGCGTGAGCCACTGCGCCCGGCCCCTAGTCTCCTCTTGATTATTGAGTTTTGCATGCATGAGCTAAGGAGAAAGTGTGGCAATTGGTGACATAGGAGTCTGCAATACCTTCTCCTACAGCTTACTTATATGCTTCCTCTGGCTCTGCTTCTGTCTGATCCTGTAAGAACCACTTTTATCTTATGATGGATTGCTGCTGAGTCTACCCAATCTTATGTATGGTTAGTACGGTAGAACACACCTCATACTGAGCACCTCTGATTGCATGGTCACTGACACACACCAACATTTAGTCTCTCAATCTCCCAGTAGTTCAACAAAAGCTGATTTTCAAATGGTGCATAGTTTTCTACTGCATATGGCCTTCCTGTAGATGCTAAGAGCCTATCATTTTATTCTGTTATTGGGAATAACCGTACACTCCACAAAGTATCCTTCTCCACCACAAAAACCTAGAAGATTCTAGATATCTTCTAGAATGTTAGAAACTGCCAGGCCGTAGGGAGGGTTGCCAGGGCTCCTTATCCACAACCAACTGCAGAACTTTTTCCTGCCCTGGTCCACTCAAAGCTGTCAACCTTCCATTGCTGTTTATAAAAGATGTAGAGCAATAGTCTCAAGTGTATCGTATGGTGGATTGAGAACTCAAATGTGGCTAGCAAGCTTTGTGCTTTCTTAGTGCTGGGAAGTGCAAAATGCAACAATTTATTTTTTGGAGGATGTGTCTTCTCATGCCCAAGATCACTGGGCCTTAAAAAGTTACCGATATGATAAGCTGGAGGAATGAATACCTCTGTCCCGAAGGAAAGATCTGGATTACATGCTATCACATCCACTACAGACTTGCTAGTTCTAATATTATAGTATAGATTCTTGTGTGTATCTTATGTTCTCTACTATTAATAGATTAAAGACTCATTTCTGATTTACCTGGGTATTTACCAAAGCACTTAGAATGCACATGGTAGGTGCTTAATCAAAATTACTAAATTAATCTTAAACATTATACCAACCAAACATTTAACTATACAGCCATGAGTTGCTCTATAACTATTATATACAAAATGAAAGACTGTGTGGTAAATATATTAACACAGCCAGATAGTGTATTAAACAAATGCATAATGTTGGGAAAGCTGAGGAGAAATTAATTTAGCTTTTTTTAGCAAAAATATTTTTATAAACTCTGATTTTTAAATAAGCTTTTAATTTTAGAATCAATTCAGATTTACAGAAAACTTTAAAACAGTACAGAGAATTCTGATATATGCCACACCATTTCCTATTTTACTAGCATCTTACATTAATGTATGCATTTGTCATAATTAATGAATGTTTATTAATCATTATTCATTATAGACTATATTTGATTCAAATTGATTTCTTTAATTTTTACCTAAGTCATTTTTTTTTTTTTTCTGTTCCAGGATCTCAACCAGGATAACACATTGTGTTTAGTCATCGTATCTCTTTAGGCTCCTTTTGGCTGTGACGATTTCTCAGATTTCTGTTGTTTTTGATGATCTTAGTAGTTCAGAAAGTACTGGTCAGGTATTTCGTACAAAGTCATGTGAAAATAAACTTTTGATGTACTTAAGTATAAAAACGGATGACCTAAGTTCTGGTTTACCATTAGATTTTTTTTTCATCAATCTTCATGTTCCCAGAGTGGGGTTTTCCTGTTTTATTTTGGCCATGCTAACATTTCTGGAAGTGGTGAATAATGAAATAAAAACAAACCAGCTGTTGCACTGCCTCTTGCAGTTAAAGAGAGTGTCTAGATTGTAGAGGAGTGAGAAAGTTTAAACATTGAGTTCTCCGTCACAGTTGATGATCAATAAATGTCTGCTGATTTAATAAATAGGCATCCCTTTCCTGGACTCTCAATTTTAAAGCCAAAAAGCTATTCAAATTCTTATTTAAAGGAGACCCTCCCCTTCTTTGGTGACAGTTATAAAGTGGGAACATTTTGCAATCTTTGCCCAACTAGCATTGCTTGTAAATCCTCTTCCATATAAAATGATTACTTAATATGTTCATATTTTGCAAAAACAATTTCATTCCCTCTCTCTTATTTTCCCACATACCTTTTTACAGTATGTTTATCAGCATATCACCTCTGGTCATTGTTAACATGATACTTTTAGAGTAATTAATTTCTTTGTAAGCAATCTTTAAATATTCTAATTTCAGTCAAATGAAGAACATATGCTTTTAGAGTGCTAACTATTTATTAGCATATAAACTTCCTGGTGAAGTTTGGTAGTGAAAGCCTACCACTCACACACCTTACTCTCCAGGGTATAGGCCAATGGTGTTTACCGATAATGAATTTATACAGTGGTGTTTACAAATACAGAATTAGTACCAAATGAGTGTCATGGTGTAAGGTTTATTCATGGTGTCCATAGCCCCCATTGTGTTGGTCTCTCTGGCAATGCACAGGAAGGAGACTATGATGGACCTCCACACCTTCTACCCAGGGTTGAAGGAATTCAACTGGCTCACAGCCCTGGGATTTGCCCATCCACCTGTGGTAGAGAAGCAGGAAGATGACCCCGCTGAAACACACCCTACTCATTCCACCCACTATGGACAGGACTCAGTCTCCACATTGCCTGAATTTACCTGTGTGTGTGCATGTATGCACAATAATGCTTCTGACCTTAACTCTGTCCACTGGGAACTGTGGCCCCATACCAGCTCTGTCACCTGTGTCCAGTTAACACCATTCCCTGGAGTTGTATAATGCTCAGCCTAAAAAAACCATATGCAGACTCTAAGCCTTATACTAATTTACCTAAGAATAACCAAGAGGCCTACTCAAGAACACAGGTCTATAGAAAGAGATGTATTTTATAATAGTTGAATATTCCATAGGATTTATTATGCCAATAAATTCATGCTAATAAATTTGAAAATTTAGATGAAATAAGCAGGTACCTAGGAAAACACAATTTATCAAAGGTGATAAGAGTATAAATAAAAACCCCAATAGTTCAAGTTCTATTGAGGAAATTTCATCCATAATTAAGAATCTTTGTACCAAGAGAATCCTATGCCTCTTGTGCTTGTATCAGTGAATTCCTTCAAACATTTAAGGGAAAATATAGCATCACTCTGCATAAACCAACATCTTCTAGAGAAGAGAAAAAATAAATTGCAGACCAATTTGTGTCGTAAGTCCTTATTCTTCCCCAAATTGGACAAGGACATTATAAGAAAGAAAACTTATGGGCCAATCTCTTTCAAGAATATATATGCAAAAATTTTAAACAAAATATAGGCAAAACAAATACAACATAAAACCAGCAACAACTTTAAATATTAAGTAGTGTTTATTCATGGGATGCATGATTGGTGTAACATTTGAAAATCAATTAATAAAATTCCCTGCATTAACAAAATAATAGAAAAATCATAATGTTTTAATAAAAGCAAAAAAGTTGATAAACTTTATACTCCGTTTGTTGTAAACATATTTAATAAACTTGGAATAGGAGAGATTTTTTTTTAATGTGACATAGGTATTTAAAAATAAACTTGTACAAATATCATATTTACTCTTGAAATATTGAAAACTTTATCAAATTAGAAATGAGCCAAGGATGCCTGCTATCACCACTTGTATTCAACATTGTATTGGAGGCTTTATTCAAGATAAAGAAAAAAGAAAAATAAATACAAATTATAAAGATGTGAAGCAGAAACCAAGCTGTCATTTTTTATAGGGAACTTCAGTTTTAAACTGAAAATCCAAAACAAACTAGTGATTAATTATTATACTGTGTAAGTGAGATTAGCCATCTTATGGATACAAGATTAATAAACTGCCAATCATACAAATCCATTGAAGGACTATGACAATTGCATGAACCAATTAAACTATTACTCCATATAGTAAGAAGAAGAAATTTTCCAAACATAATTTAAGCAAAAAATCCCAGGTACGAAAACGGTTTAATACAATATGATTTCATTTCCATAAAGTTTGAAAACATGCAAAACTAATACACATTGTTACCGGTCAGATCGGTGGTCCCATCTGGGCAGGATCAGTGGTCCCGTCTGGGCAGGAGTGGAGGGGATACCGACAGAGCAGCCAGAGGAGGTTTTGGTGATGCTGGTAACAGTTTTCCATTCGGGGTGGTTGATATACCCATGTGTTCACACTGGAAAATTTTCCCAGTTAAGCATTTATGATTTGGGCAGCTCCTTAAGATTATATTAAACTTTTGATAAAAATTGCCTTAAAGAAATTTATACACACACATACACACACACACACAGTCTCACACACACACAATTTTCCTACCCCCACCACCATCTCAGCCCTTTTATTCCTATCTCCCTGACTCTTCACTGTAATTAGGCCAACAGCCACCACTTTCTGGTCTCAATATATTAGCCAAAGTAATCCTATTAAACCATAAGTCGGATCATCTTTCTCCACTGTCCAAACAACCTAGTGATTTCCCATATCACACAACTTTCTTACTATGAGCCAACAGGCCCTCCGAGATCTGTTCCCGATGTTCCTGCCCTCATCTCTTACAATGCTGGCCTACCAGCTCTTCCTCAAACCCATGTCCTATACCTGCACTTGAACATTCTTTCCCCAGGTAGCCACAGCGTCCCTGCCTGCTCTCTTTCTATTCTTTGCTTAAATTTCACCTTTTCAGTGAGGCTCCATTGAAGTTGAACACTACGCTGTGAACACCACATCTACCTCCAAAATTTTCTAACTCCCTTCTCCGATTTCATGTTCCTTCTAGCACTTAACAATTTGCTATCCAAAACTTAGTGTTTCTTTTCAGTTTATCCCATAAGAATGCAAGCTCTACGAAGACAGGAATTTTTTTCCTGCTGTGTTTTATTTTGTTGTATCATCAACGCCAGGTATATAGAAATGCTTAAAAAGCATTGGTTAAATAAACTAATGATGGAGCAGGGCAAACGATTAGCATGGGCTAATGTTAGGAGCAGTTAGGTGATGACTTTCAGATGTCAGGATAAAACACCTTAAACGCTGCAGTCAAGGTTAGAAGCATTCTAGAAACACAGGAGGAATAAAGCCCCAGCTGAATCATTTGTAAGCTTTTTAATGTTAAAGAAATAAGCAAGTGAAATGGTTTGTCCACAGCTTGTACCTACATTACCTAGGATGGAGTCTCCTGAAAAGAAATTCAATGGCTTAATTTTACCCTTTAATAATAATAAAAAAAAAATGGGGACAGTATCCAAATTCTTTCTAATCTGGGATTCTAATCTGCTGAACTTGTTTTGAACTTTAAATTAAAATACTCACCAAAAAAAATTAAAAAAACCTAAGAAAATTGCCCTACCTCAGAAGTCTCTCTATTCTTGGAGCTAAATACTCTTTTCACACATACGACAAAAATCCCAAAGTAATTGAATTACTAGAGGGATTTTTAGTATTAAAATGATATTTTTCCAGACTCCAACATGAGATTTTGACAAGAACTGATAATATAACTTGAAAAGTTATTTGCTAAGCAAAATCTTTCAAGAGTGGTAATTTGGATAGGACTGAAGCAGAATTAAATCACAACAGGAGTTAGGGAAAATGAGCCAAATAATATGAGATTTACTGGAATTTGGTTAGGGAGTAGCTGAGAAGCTTGTCTGATTCATTTCCAGTTATAAAAAAGGATTTTTGCATTGCCCTTTCATGGAGACTTAACTTCAAAGAGTTTGTTAACAACTGTCACTAGAAAGGTGTGGGAGAGACCCTTGTTGACACCATAGTGTTCAAGAGCATGTACCCCCTCACCATTTCATAACAATTAATTTGATTGTTAGAACAGGAACTTGGCCTCTGTCTGAATATTTTAAATTTAAAAAATTCTTTAGAGCAGTAGTTCTCAATCCAAGATACAAACTTAGGGAGTTTAAAAAAAATAGTTGATGGCCAGGTCTTTATTTCTATATTCTGATTTTATATTTTCCAAGAGTGGGGGCCATGTATTAGCAATTTTTTTTTTTGAAAGTTCTCTTAAAACTAAAAAAGTAATTTTATTTATTTATTTTCATACTTTTAAGTTCTTCAGAGTTTAAAGAAGCACCAGGGATTGAAATCACTGACTTTATGGGAGTTGTGACTTCATTCCTGAACAAAGCATTTGAAACACTTTGATTGTTAAAGCCAATTGTGGTCAGTGCACCTGTATTGTAAAGGATAAAAGTAGGATAATAAATCTGTTACTTTTTAATATAAAATTCTCAAGAATCCAATGTTTTCTTAAACATATTTGTAATTTCATTATATAAATGCAGACAATTTTTGTTTATTGACTTTTTTCATATAATTGTCTCCTAAAACAGTAGATAAAAATTTATTTAAGGAGAAAGTGAAGATAATTTCCTTTTGTAACAGTTTGAAGCATTTTCTTTTTTTGTCTAGCATTATTCATTCTTATTTAGCAATGGAATCATTTTATTGAGTCATTTCCTAGAATATATTATATTAATAATCGATCATGGCTAGAACTTAATAAAAAAGAAAATTGAGTAAATGGCATAGAAAACCTACCATTAGTGATCAGCTAGCAACTTTGTTTTCATCATAAATGTGGGACGTAACTGAAGACATATGTGAGGAAATGTGGTCATTCTGGGTTGGTATCAATTACTACTTGAATACCTAATGCTCTGCACTCCTGAATCATTCCTGGTAAAGCAGTTTCATCCTTGTTATTAAATTTCTCGTCATGAATACATTACTCAGGGCAAATCTTTCCCTGTATTCAATGGAAATGTCTTTTGAATAGGAGTCCTTAACACCTTTCCATGACATAAGACACTCTTTTGGAAACTCCTTATGTTATGTATTCCTTTCATTTCATAACTCCCTCCCCTATGCCAGCTCTTAGACCATATGGTTAATCAAGGTTTTGAATGCAATTTGCTCCTCTATTCTTTGGCGCACATACTTATTCCTCACCTTGTGAAATATTTTGGGGCTGCAAATCCAGTTTCTACTTCTGCTCTGTCTTTGGACATGCAATTGCCTTCTAAAATCCTGTGAGAATGTGGATTGAAGTCACTATTTTTCTCTTCTGTAAAGGAAGGGTTGGTATGTAGAGTAGAATGTCATTATTGAATTTGGAATTTGGCCAGATTCCTGGGACTTGTGACCTGGTTTAAATGAAGTGCTGAAGGATTTTTTTTTCTAACCACAAATAGTCAAAGGATGTCTTATGTAACTCATGGAGTTCTGTCATTATGTACTAGAGAACTAGCTTAGTGCTAACTTGAATGGGAAACTTCCAAAGACAAGGTTATACATAAGCCATTCCCTAGAGGAGTTGGACTTTCATACCTGAGTTAAGTGTGATAATTTATTATAGCTTATGGGATAATTGCTCCAGATCATATATCCTAGGTTCCTGGAGGCAACTGGGGATTCTAGGAGAGTATGGCTTCTTTTTTTTAAACAAACATTTACTGGTACCTAAAGATTAAAATAATTCAGTTTTGACCTAAACCTATGATCATAAAAATAATACTATTGAGAGGAAATTTGATATTTTAGTAGAATCTGAGCAATATATTTGTGGCCTTTAAAACTTACACTTCTATATCTCTTTCCTACTTTAATTATATGAAGATTAAAACAATACAATAAATAATCATAATCATGGTTATAGCCACAGTATATTGAATGCTTATTTTGTCCAGCACGATGAGGAGTGATCTGCATATATTCATTCTGTGAAACAATTATATAAAATAGATGCAGTTGTCTGCATTTAAATATGTATAATATAAAATGTTCTGCAAAAAGATAAAGGGAATTGCCCATTCTTACACAATTAGAAGGGAGTGAGCTGGAATGAAGAATGTGACTCATCTGACTCCAAAGTCCATGTGGGTATGTGCCATGTGGTTCTCCCCAATACAGCTTGTCTTGTGTATCTCACTTTGGCAAAGGGGACTAAATGTTGAGTGTAGAAATGTCTCTCATATTAAGAGCATGGCCATTATTTAGTCAAATCCAGTTTGTGGAACACACGGTCCATAGTGGAGTGCCCATTTACTGGCCCATGATATATATCCAATAATTTATTGCTCAAAAAATTCATTAATAGTGAAATGGAGTCCAGGCAACTTACTTGACTATGGCCAACTTGATAGTAACAGAGTCAGGACTAGAACCCTGAACCACAACTTTTGGACTAGGACTGTATTATTACAGTTTGGATAAGTTTAGGATGTTACACGTAAAACACTGGCTTGAAAAGGAAAGGCATGGTTTTCTGTTACGTAAACGTCTAGATAGATTTTTCCAGATTTTCTAATCAGTCTTCTGTTGTCAATCACTGTGATCTTCTATCACCCAGCCTGTTCTCTTTGGAAACATCAAAGGTCAGCATTACCAACTGCAGGATGGGAAAACGGGAAGTGAAGGGTACATGCTCTTTTTTTTTTTTTTTTTAAGAGCATAATCTAGAAAAACTTGAACATCAGCACCATTCACATTCCAAACACCGGAACTTCATCACATGGTAAATCTAAATGCAAGAGAAGACTAAAAAAATTAGGATATTAAACAAACAGAATAAAGGATACAATGGACATGAGGGCAAATGATTGTTTCTACTAAAATTCCACTTTTATCAGGCAATGCCTTTGAGGTATTTATTTGGTGATATTTGCATATGTAATAATTTCTACAGTTGCATAATCAAGGCTAGAATGTTAAAAGTGTCATACTTTAGTATTTTTTTAATCAACCTCCTAATTATCTTCATTGTTTAACTTATTACCAAGTAGACACAGCAAGGAAACAAAAAACTTTGAGAAAATTGACAAAATTTCATGTCCTAATGAAGAGCACATGTACTACCTAGCTTAAATTAGCATAAATTAAATTAGAGTCTGGATTTAAAATAAAATTGTGATTGTAATGCCCATGATATATTAGAATTAACAATCACAAAACAGCTAGTTTGCCCAGCCATAATATGATGTTTTGAGTGCATTTTAAATTTTATTTAATAAGAAACTTTTTCTCTCTTGTCTGCAATTTCCTTGTTTCTGAGTATTGATTTGTTTGTTCATTCATGCATACAAAAAGTGTTAATTGAGCACCTCCTATATTCCAGGCACCGCTCCAGGCCCCAGAACTGGAGGTATAAGCAGCACAAAAGTCCTTGCCTTTAGGGGGCTTACATCTACAAAAGGTAATATACAAAAAGGTAATATACATTCCAAGTTAAAAAGGTGGTAGATGTGAGGAAGAGAAATAAAGCAGGGAAAGAGAGTGGACTAGAAAGTGTGAAGTGTAGATCAGAGGTTTCAGTTTTAAAAATAAGTGTCAGGGAAACCCTGACCGAGAAGGGCACACCGGAGAAGAGATCTGTCGTCGATGTGGTACCCAACTATTTGAACACTGGGGGAAGACACAAAAAGGAGGCTGCAGAATACCTGGAGAAGTTGTGGAAAGAGTAAATAGGAGAAAAGCCAATGAGCTCAAATAGTGAAGGGAGACTTAGGTCAAGTGCACAGGTCATGGTGAGGATTTGGGCTTTTAATTTGAGTGAAGGCAAAGAACCCATTTAAGCCAAAGTATTGCCTGAGCTGACTTAGGTTTATGAAAGTTAACTTGGCCTGTTGTGTTGAGAATAGACTGCAGGAGAGCAAGGAGGAAGGAAACATACTTACGATAATGTAATTCGGCTGACAGATGATAGCGCTTTGTACCAGGGTGGTGGCAGGGAATGTGGTGTAATGTCCTCAGATTCAGGATCCATTTTGAAAGTAGATCTGACAGATTTGTTAGTGCCAAAGGAGTGGTCACAAAGTTTGGCAAAAAGCCAAAGAAAGAATTGTTATGGAAGTTAAAGGAAGACAGAAAATATTGGAGGAAAAAGTCTCAGAGAAACAAAACAAAATGAAGTACCTTAAAGGGATCCACACTGTAGAGTCACGTTAACAAGATCACACTGATTTGTTCATTTCATTTTTCTCGTGGGACCATTAGAATTCTGATTTGCAAGTGAATGTGGGTTGAAAGAGAGCGTGCCTGTGTGTACATTGTGTGTGTGTGCATGTGTGTGTGTGTGTGTGTGTGTGTGTGTGTGTGTGTGGCATTTGAGACGCTGAGAAAGAGAAAGAATAAACATAAACATATAGTATGGACACTCAGTGATGAATAACTACGAAAACATAAAGCAGAGAGTAGAGAGGGATGGGATGTAATTTTAGGGAGAGTGTCAGCAAAGGTCAGGGAAGAACTAATGTTTAGGCAGAGTCTTGGGCAAGAGAGGAAGCTGTATGACTCTGAAGGCTGAGTTTTCTGGCTGAGGAAATGAAATCGACAATGGGCCTCAGGTAGGAGCTGATCTGGCAAGAAGACCTGTGTGGCTAGCCTTTTGTGAGGGAGCACATGAGGTCCAAGAGGTAGCCTGGGACTGCAGCCTTGCGTGCTTACAGGTCAGCATAAGAATGTCAGGTATTATTTGGAGCCTGACGAAAAGCCATCAGTGCATTTCAAGCCTAAGAGGGATACAATTTGATTTACATTATTAGATAAAAATGAAGACAATACAATCCCATCTCAAATTATGTTGCTATCGTTACTATCAGATAATTAATACAACTTTATTTTATTTATTTGTTTATTTTTATCCCCGAGTATTACAGGGGTACAAACACTTTGGTTACATAAATTGCCTTTGCACCACCTGACAGACCAGCATGCCCATACCCCCATTAACACAACTTTAAACTTGATTTGTTAATATAAATTAAATTTCTCATTAAATACTCAAGAAACAAGCCCTCTGAAGGAATTATTAATACTTTCAGCTATTAACAAATTTAGATAGTACACTATTACCAACAGAATATAAAATAAGAACTAGAAGAAGTAGCTTAATGCTTTTGGAATGTATCATGTTTCTAAGAAAGATATCTATCATTTGACAGATATTATTATCTGGCCCCCAAACTTCTGTAAGTAATTACTTGTATAAAGTGCAAAAACATCAATTTTAAATGCTAGTACATCAATAAACTACCTGAATATAATTGAACTCCACTGTAAGATTAATGAAGAAAGTAGCCTACTGTGGAAAGAATAATGGATCATTTTCTGTTCTAATAGCAAACTTACTAGGGTTTCCAGCCACAAAAGTATGTGAGATATGCACTGTGGTTAAATTATCTGGTTACTTAATATACAAACAATATTCTCAGCACAATTCAATTTCTCTTTTCCTTCTTAAGCATGGCAGAAGTGTGGCCATGCTATGTGATCAAATATTTGATGCAATTATTCAATTATTCAATTATGTCTTGCTAACAATTTAATTTGGTTTTCCTCCAAATCATACACATGATACATACATGTATCATGTATCATTTGATAATACATACACATAAATATTTGATTGCTGTAGTTTGCATGTTTGTTCCCCCAAACTTCATACTGAAATTCAATCTCAATGTTGGAAGTAAAGCCTGGAGGGAGGTGTTTGAGTCATGGGGGTGGATCCCTCATGTACAGATTCATGCCCTCCCTGGAGAGTAGGGGATGAGTGAGTTCTCACTCTCTCAGCTCCCCAAGAGTTGCCTGTTAAAAAGAGCCTGGCAGCTCCTTCCCCTCTCTCTTACTTTCTCTCTGCACACACAGGCTCCCCTTAATCTTCCACCATGAGTGGAAGCAGCCTGAGGCTTTCATCAAACACCCGACCTCTAGCCAGCAGAATTCTGAGCCAAATAACATTTTTCTTTATAAATTACCCAGTCTCAGGTATTCCTTTTATCAACCCAGGTGGGCTAGGACAGTGACCCTTGAGGAACATGGGGTTAGGGGCATCAACTCCCCCACCCCCACCATGTAACTTTTGACTCCCCTAAATCTAAATACTTATAGCCCATTATTGTCTGGAAGCCTTACCAGTAGGTAAGTACAAGTAGGTACAGTAATAAACTGTTGATTAACATACACTTTGTATGTGATATGTGTTATATGCTGTATTCTTATAATAAAATAAGTTAGAGAAAAGAAAATGTTATTAAGAAAGTCACAAGGAAGAGAAAATATACATATTATTCATTAAGTGGGAGTGGATTGTCGGACAGGTCTTCATCCTCATCATCGTCAAGTTGAACAGGCTGTGAAAGAGAAGAAAAAGCAAGGGGTTGGTCTTACTGTCTCAGGGGTGGCAGAGAAAGAAAAGCATCTGGAAATAAGGGGACCCACACAGTTCAAGCCATGTTGTTCAAGGGCCTACTGTGTGTGTGTGTGTGTGTGTGTGTGTGTGTGTGTGTGTGTGTGTGTAGGATGTCATCCATCAATGTCGTCTATCATTATCATGTTTTTTTTAACCTACTTTCTTTCAAATCAATCTTGTTTTGCTTTATAGTTAGGTAAAAACGGTGTTACTCAACTTTCACAAAAGGTGACAACTTTCAAAACACAATTTGAACTCTCCACTTGACCATTTGGTTTCAAAGCATATGGCTCTGACTTCAACTAACGGCAAAGATTTAATGGCATAGAATGGTAGAATGGCACATTAAACTTGTGTCAGAAAACAGAACTTTGAGCTATTTGTTTTAAAATTGCAGAAAAGGAAAGTAATATTCTTCACTGATTTGACTGCTATAATTTTTACCCTTATGTTTAGATAACTAACCATTTGTATCATTTTAATCTTGCCTCTCCATAATCGCCTTTACTGAGTTGCATGCAAATATTATGTTCTATTATATTGCAAGCCAATACTTTAAAAAAAAAATTTAACAACCAAAAATATAGTGAAAGTTGACTGGCACAGAATTCTATCAGAAAACATAAAAGGTAAGTTTTAAAGAAGACATTATTTTATTGAAACAAAAGTTTTCAAAGAACAGTAATTGCAAGTATGTTTAAAGATGAGAGGAGTGCCTCCTCCAGCCTGAACTTTGGGAGGCGATGAAGGTACGTGAGGAAAGCAGCAAACCACCCTCAAATCTAGAGCTGTGGAGAACAGAGCAGGAACAAGGAGCAGGATGTGAACTGTTTAGCTTGTAGTAAAGGAGATATTAGTGAATACCGAGGGGAAATAACCATCCGGCTGCAGAGAGTGACAAGCATAAAGGCTCCATCCCTGCAAGACAGGGAAATGGAAGAATGGCTTTCTCTGGAAAAGGAAGAAAATATCACCTAATGTTTTGTTGTTTACTAAATTCTTGTCCCTTTGGCCCACATATTCTCATACCTGTGTAGAAAGTAGATTTTTCATCCCTGTCTATAAAGAAGTTGGAGTTTCCTTTGCATCAAAAACACTAAAATGGAAAAATGCTTTTTTAAAAGCAGTTTTATTAATATTTCACTCTAGCCACCACTTCATTCATCTATCCTCTTTTCTGTCTTGTAGAATATCTCGTATTAGTGGTTTATTTCTGCTGAAGTTATTTTGGCTAAACTTATTCCCTCTTTCACTCCTTGAAATCTGGTTGCCACCCACAACATTCTGACGAAGGCACATGAACAAAATTTAGCAGTGGTTCCTCCAGAATCCAGTGACTTTAAACCTGCTTTAAAGTCAGTAGACACAGTTAAAAAGAAATTCTTATTTGTGATCGCCTTTGGCTCTGTGAGCTCATAATTCTGCTACTTCCAAAAATTTGCTTCGTCCTGCACTTTACTTTTTAACCCCTAAAGAGATGCATGGAGAAACCCACTACATCTGCTTTCAAAATTTTAAATGTAGACCTCTACCTCCAAATCCACTGAAGCTGTAGTTATACATTTCCACCTTCCTACGGAATATTCCACTAAAACGTGTCTTTATTACTTTAAGCTCACTAAATCTACATTGAATAAATTATATTTCTCTTCCAATCCATTTATCATTCCAAATTTTACCATTTCTGATGATATCATCACTATTCTTCCACTATCTTATCTCGTTTTATGTTCCCCCTTTATCCTACAACCTTGTCATATATTCCAGATGTGAAGGCTATGTGCTCTTCACTCATAATGAATCTGGAAAATATTATGGCTAAAGCAGTAAATTATGTATTTTGAATTAATTTTTATTTGCTTTATTTTTATTTCTTTGACATAGCCTAACAATGTTTTTCTTGCTACAGAGAAGTCAAAATGACATTCAGTTGCAATTTTGAGGTTCTTTCCTGATCCAACATTCCTTACATTTTGGGCCAAGTTCACTAGGTATTGGGACCAATCCAAAATTCTTGGATCATTTCAGCCTCTCATTATACATAAAATCATGGCATTTGTGGGTGTGTGGCAAACAGGAGGGGGTTATTGCTGAGCACATATCCCCAAACAATTTATTAAATGACACAGATTAATTTCTCAATTCAGGAGACGGAAGTTGCCAAGTCAACCTATGGAGAACTCCAAGTTTAATATCTGACCCAGCTAATTCATAATGGTGTTGCTATTTTTAATTTAACAGTTTAGAAATGAGTGGCTTTTAGTTATTCCTTACAGTTTTTGCAATGTTGCAATAATGAGACAAGAACAGCTTTTAAATTCTAGGATATTTTTAACAGAAAAACTCAATAAGGATTTCCTCTTTCTACTAGTACAATTGTACCTCTGCTGTTACTGTGGTTAAAAATATTCAGGTCTCTTCTAAATATTAACACTAGAATTTCCAAAGGGTAATGTTTTCTTTGAAATGTTAGATGTGATACTTTTCTTATCAAGCTGTTTGGATAACATTATCAATTCGATTTGTATCTATTTATCAATAGCATGTCTGACTTTGCAATTTAAACTTATCTCCTTTCAAATCTTCCTAATTTTTTTTCATGAAACATGTTAAAGTTCTCCATAGAGGAAAATGACAGTTTTGTCTAATTTTCCCCATGAGAAATGAGGGGACGATAGCAATTTATAGCTAAAAGAAAGCAAAAAGTGTCATAGGTAACTTGACTTTTTTATTGATTTAATTTTAGCTGAATAAAACTATAAATAAATTTCAAGTTTCATTCTAATTTAGGCAAGGAAATGAGTCGGACAACTAAGATAAAGATGGGTTAAGAAAATTCAGGAAGTAAGAAACAAATCAATTTCCATTCTTATTGTTACATGAAACAATGTGTTCCTTCCTCCTTTGGACTTATATCATTTTTGAAAGAACATACAAAGCCTTTTTATACTGATGGGTGTAAGACAGAGGCATGGCCTATTTAAAGATTTTTGGGAATATGCGTTCTCTTCCGTCCCTGAAACCTGTTGTTGAATGAGAAGTAAATGATAGAAAACCCGCTTCTTGGAAAGAAGAGGAAAGAACTTTGAATTCCAACTTTATCACAGACATTCTGTGTGGTCTTCTCTGTAGAATTCATTCTAAAACTGCTTACCTACATCAGACTTGATTCTCTTGTATTTGAAAAGTGCTTGAGGGCGTGCAACTCTAACCACCCAGGTTATTATTTTCTAATTAACAAGCCTTCATCTTCCTTTTAATTCTCTTTTCTCAATAGAGCAATCACACTCACACAGTGTGGGTTCTAAATTTTCTTTTAATGTTTTTCATTAACCTACAGACGAGAATACGTTTTCAAAAAATATTTTAGCATACGGTGAAATCACTTCAAAATCACTTTCTTTAATTTAATATGACCTCATTCTTCTCTACAATTATAATTTGTCCCCTAAAATAACAATGGTACCAGAGAGATCCTTGCATAAGAGTAAACTCAAACAGAAATTTCTCTATCTTGACTAGTTGCCCTTCCTTTTGAACCTTGTTCTGTCCCGAATGGTTCCTGTAGGAAATTATAAAAATAACTCAAGTCCTAATGAGAAAAGCAGTCTCCAAAGCAGTATTCAGAGATTGTCATCCCCTGAGTCATATTTATACGTGACAGAGTTCTATTGTCTTATGTCATTATACATGATCTCAAACTGTCTGTTCTAATTTCCAAGAAACGCTAAGCAAAAGGAGGGTTTCAAATTCTGGAAGAAGTTTTTATCCTTTCAATGAAAATGGAATTATAGCTGGAAACATGGCTGATTAGATAAACACTTGTTTACTTGTGAATATCTGTGAATATCTATAAATGCTGATAAACATCCTTTGTTACAAAGATGAAAAGGTAAATTTTGGCAAAGGTTATTCATAAGAAATTCTCCTCATACTATGAAACTGACTAGAAAATGTTGGGTTTTCTTATTGGTTTCATGTTGAATTTGGTGATTTTAATGTTACCTTTGCAAAGAAAATGTGTAAATCTTGAGAAATAGGTATTGGAGAATTATATTTTACATATGTGCTAAAGTGAATCTCTGAATAAAGATAAAAGGGTTGTGTAGTTACATGAAAATAAAATAATATTTCATATTTTTGATAGAGCAATTAAAGAGCATTATAGATGATAAGAAAATTATTATCGATAATGCCAATTATTACAAAAAAAATTATTTGTAGAATTTCTGCAGACATAAATATCAGACTAAAAGACATTGGGTGCATCAGCATCTTGCTTTTTGAAGGAATTTTAATGAGTAAAAGCATACTTAAGTGATTTGCTCTTCAATTTTATAAAACCTAAAATTTATTTCTATTGGCATTTTCTGTTATTTGGGCCTGGCTCATTATGCAGAAATTAATTTTATTTATATGTGTAGCTTTAGGGGAAAGGGTAACAAAAATGTCATATTGGTTAGTCATTTGGTGGTATCTTTTTAACTGTCTCTAACTCTTGACTTGTCAAGACTTTAAAAGACCCCAATGTACTTGAAGGAAGGCAGTGTAGATAAACACAATCTCCTTACATATATAAGTCCACATTCATCATGAAATGTACAATCTTTAGTCCTAGAGAGGTCAAAATTTATTTTAAACAGTATTCTAAGACCAGATCAGTTTAGTACCTGACATTGGAACACAGTTATTTCAGTAAAGCTTTCAATCTGTATCAACTCTATCTTAAAAATTTCTAGTCCCAAGATTTAAAGAAAAGAAAAAAAGGAGGCAGGGCAGAGAGGGGAAAGTCATTGCTTGTATGGTATGGAATTATAACTTTTTACTGAATGCAAGACACCAAAGGAAACTTCTTGTGAATTCACTGGAAATGTAGCTTCCCTTCCTGTGGATGAAATAGAATGTTCTTCTCAGGCTGCCTAAAACCGGCCTGGCCAGACTAGTCATTCTTGAGACTTCTACAATTTTGTGCATGGGCCCATACTTGACTCTGTACCCTCCTGCTTTGTCTCTCCCTTTAGAAAGTTCCACCAAAAACCAGTTCAAGTGTCACTTCCTCTGCGTAGCCTTTTCTGGCTCCTCCAGTACTTCCTTTGTTTCTCATCAACCTTTGCCCCACATTTTATTTAGCTTCTACAACAAAACATTATACTTACCTCTTTACACATTTGGCCACTACTCTGTGGCCTAGGCAAGGGCTATGACTGTGGCTTTTTTTTTTTTTTAACATCTCTGGAAGAAAACTAGCAAAATGCCTAGGGCACAGAAAGTTATTATAAATGCGTATGGATTATTATAAGAATGAAAGGATTTATGAATATAATTCTCTCACCTCTAACAAAATATATGCCTCTACCTAGGGAGATGTTTATATTTTCTACTCTGTATTATACCAATAATATATGAAAAAAACATTTTCAGTAACGATGTTAACGATGTTCAGTAATGTCGTTACTGAAAAGGCTTTATTATGAATGTAGGCTGCAAGCAAGTGATGTGATTGAATATCTTTTAAAATACTATATAAACTAAACAGACACAGCAACACCCATGAACAACTGCAATAGAAGTTTGGTGCTGCATAAGCTATTGTTACTCAGGTAGGTATTGGGCACTTGGTTAATTTGGGGTGTCAACTTGACTGGATGAAGGAATACCTAGAGACCTGTTAAGGCATTATTTCTGCGTGTGTCTATGAGGGCCACTCTTCTTCTCTTGCCCTTGGGCATCACAATGGCAGGCTTGCTAGTCTTTGGACTCTAGGACTGACTCCAGCCTAGAATCAGGCATTCAGCCTCGGACTAAGAATTACACAATCAGCTTCTCTGGCTCTGAGGCTTTTAGACTTGAACTGAGCCAGACTATTGGCATCCCAGAGTCTCCACCCTCGGACAGCTTGTCATGGGATTTCTCAGTCTCCATAATCATGTGAGCCAATTCCCCTGAAAAAAATTCCTCTCATATAGCTATATCCATATTATCTATATCTGTCTATCTACCTATATCTGATCTTATTGTTTCTGTCTCTTTGGAGCACCCTAATAGTGCACTCAAACTTTTGAAATGAATTGTTGAAATAGTGGTGAACATGGAGATTACTTTCTTTGTTAATCTTAATGGCAGTAAAGCATTATCTAGATTGATATCACTTATGATTCTGCTACCCCCATTTCTCCTGTTGACTTGGTGACTAATGAGCTTCTATTGGGTATGGGGACAATAATCAAATTGGGTAAAACTCACGCCAGGCCCTCACGTGCAACACAGCAGATGTTCTACATCACTGAGTACTTCACTTCACTTGGCAAGGGATATCTACTGATCACCTTTGTGACAATTCAACTTTTTTCCCCACCAGTTTAAGACGCTGTTTCTCGTTTTCTCCTTGGCCTCTGGTGCAGCTCTTTCATCTCTTATGTGGACTCCATGGCTCCAGTGGCATTCAAATTGAAATAAATGGCTTAGAATAGTTTTAGGCCACCGTGGTGGGCTGCATCACAATTTTCAGGATTCCTCAGTCTGGAAGCAAATGTTCTTTGTGAGAGCAGACCAGGGGCCTAAGATCCTCTGGTACAAGCTAGACTGAATGAATTAATGAGGGGGATTTACTTGTAGTTATTTGTTGGCCATATTCTTGGCATTATTTTAAATGTTCTGTTAATTATAGATATTTTATAATTCCATTTCTCTTTCTTCTTCTTCTGTTTCTAACCTTTAGTTTAGCAAACAATGTGTTTGTGAATGAAATGAACCTTTTTTAATGGCATTCGAGTCCCATCCACCAACTTAGAGTTCAGAAACACTTTAGTGAGTCTCTCTAGTTCTCATGACAGTAGCTCTTTATGTAAATTTAATGAGAGTGCAGGTATTGCATTTTTTTTTAACAGACTGAAAGTTTGCAGCAAGCCTATGAATGTTTGTAGCAAGCCTGCATCCAACGAGTCTATCTGCACCATTTTTCCAACAGCATGTGCTCACTCCATGTCTCTGTGTCACATTTTGGTAATTCTTCTAATAGTTCAAAACTTGCTTCTCATTATTATCATATCTACTATGGTAATCTGTGATCAGAGATCTTTGATGTTACTATTATGATTGTCTTGGGGCACCATGAACCACTCCCATATAAGACTCCAAACTTAACTGATAAATATTGTATGTGTCCTGACTGCTGGACAAACTGGACCTTCCGTTGTGTCTCTCCCTTTCATCTGTCCACCTATTCTCTGAGACACAATAATACTGAAATTAGCCAAATTAATAACCTCACAATAGCCTCTAAATGTTTGAGTAAAAAAAAAAAAAGAATTTCACATCTTTTACTTTAAATCAAAAGGTAAACATTATTAAGCTTGGCAAGGAAGGCATGTCAAAAGTTGAGATAGTCTGAAAGCTAGGCCTCTTGTGCCAAATTAGTCAAGTTGTGAGTGCAAAGGAAAAGTTCTTGAAGGAAATTAAAAGTGCTATTCCAGTTAACACACAAAGGATAAGAAAGGAAAACAGCCTTACTGCTGATATGAAAATAGTTTTAGTGGTCTGGATAAAAGATCAAATCAGCCACATAATTCGCTCAAGCGAAAGCCTAATTCAGAGCAAGGCCTTAACGCTCTTCAAATCCATGAAGGCTGAGAGAAAGGAAGCTGCAGAAGAAAAGTTTTAAGCCAGCAGAGGTGGTTTCATGAGCTTTATGGAAGAAAACCATCTCCATAACATAAAAGCGCAAGGTGAAATAACAAGTGCTGATGTGCAAGTTATAGCAACTTATCTAGAATATCTAGCTAAGATAACTGATGAAGATCACGCTACTGAACAACAGATTTTCAATGTAGACAAAACACCCTTTTATTGGAAGAAGATACCATCTAGGCTTTCCACAGTTAGAGAGGAGAAGTCAGTGCCTGGCTTCAAAGCTTCAAAGGACAAGGTGATTCTCTTGTTAGGGGTTAATGCAGCTGGCGACTTTAAGTTAAGACCAATGCTTATTTACCATTCTGAAAATTGTAGATCCCTTAAGAATTATGCTAAATCTGCTCTGCCTGTGTTCTATAAATGAACAACAAAGCCTGAATACAGCACATCTGTTTACAGTATGGTTTACTGAATATTTTAAGCCCACTGCTGAGATCTACTGCTGAAGAAAAGAAAAAAAAAATGATGACTTTGAAAATATTATCACTCATTGACAATGCATTCGGTCATCCAAGAGCTCTGATGGAGATGTAAAAGGAGACTAATGTTGTTTTTGTGCCTGCTAACAAGGCATGCATTCTGCAGTCCCGTGGTTCAAGCGGTAATTTTAATTTTTGTCTTATTATTTAAAAAATACATTTTGTAAGGCTGTAGCTGCCATAGATGATTCCTCTGATGAATCTGGGCAAAGTAAATTGAGAACCTTCTGGAAAGGATTCAGCATTTTAGATATCATTAAGAACATTTGTGATTCATGGGAGGAGGTAAAAGAATCAACCTTAACGGGACTTTTGAAGAAGTTAATTCCAAACTTCAAGGATGACTTTGAGGGGTTCAAGACTTCAGTGGAGAAAGTAACTGCAGATTTGGTGGAAATAACAAAAGAGCTAGAATTAGAAGTGGAGCCTGAAGATGTGACTGAATTGCTGCCATCTCATGATAAAACTTTAATGGATGAGGAGTTACTTCTTGTGGATGAGCAAAGAAAGCAGTTTCTTGAGATGAATGTACTCCTGGTGAAGATGCTGTGGACATTGTTGAAATGGCAAGAAAGGATTTAGAAAATTACATAAACATAGTTGACAAAACAGTGCACAGATTGAAAGGACTGACTCCAACTTTGAAGGAAGTTCCACTGTGGGTATAATGCTATCAAACAGCCTTACATGCCACAGATAATATTTTTGTGAAAGGAAGAGTCAATTGATATGGCAGACTCCATTGTTGTCTTATTTTATGAAATTGCCACAGCCACTTCAACCTTCAGCAACCACCTCCCCGATCAGTCAGCGGCCATCAACATTGAGACAAGACCTTACACCAGCAAAATGATTATGACTCGCTGAAGGCTCAAATGATTGTTAGTATCTTTCAGCAATAGAGTATTTTTAATTAAGGTATATACATTGTTTTTGTTTTTGACACAAAGCTATTGCACACTTAATAGACTACTGTATAGTATAAACATAACTTTTATATGCACTGGAAAACTAAAAAATTTATGTGACTATCTCTATTGTAATAGTCACTTTGTTGTGGTGTGGGACTGAACTTATAATATCTACAAAGTATGCCCATAAAAATTATGAATTTTGTATTCATTTCTTCATTTTGTGATTACAAATTTAATTACCCAACCAAGAGGAAGAGAATCGACATGTCTGATTTTCCGTTGCAAATATATAGAGAGATTTAGTGGTTTGAGATGCATAGTAGGAACACACGCAATCCTAACGCACTTCTAATTGAAGTACTAGGGAAGAAACTGACGCTCTTCTTATGGTCAATTGTGCATGTTTACCAATGTTCTTTTTCCAATAACTTTTTTCGTATATTTTTACTGCCTATTTTTTGTTGATGGGATACTCCACTTTATCCTATTTTACATTCATATTCATCTTATCACCTATTATTAATATTTTATAATAACCAACTTAATCTGTTTGGCTTCTTTAACAAAATACCATAGACTGAGTAGCTTATAAACAACTTGAATTTATTTTTTGCAGTTCTGGGGGCTGGGGAGCCCTAGAACAAGGTGCCAGCAAATTCAGTGTCTGGTGATGACCTACTTCCTGGTTCATAGATGGTACCTTCTCCCTACATTTTCACATAATGGAAAGGACAAGACAGCTCTCTGAGGTTTCTTCTATAAGGCAACCAGTCTTATTAATGAGGGCTCTGGGTTCATGACCCATCACCTCTAGAGGCCCCATTTTTTAATACCATCACAATGGTGAATACGTTTCAACATAGAAATTCAGACTATAGCAATACTTTTATATGCCTGATGAGCTATGCCCAGCTAACTAAAACTTTGTTCTACTTAGCATTCAAATTATATTTTACATCTGCAGTAATGAATGTTTTCAGCTAGGTCTTCCTTCTGTAAGCATTACTCTATATTCACATACAAAAAACAATGTTGCATACCAGCAGCCTTTTTGAGATAATCTTACATTCAAAGTCTGTGAAACTAAGCCATATAATAAACATATGGGAAGAAAATATTAGGTATCACTATATTCTTTTTTAAAAATGTGTTCATTTGTTTATTTATTTATTCATTCATTTTTTAGAGGCAGGATCTCATTCTGTCACTCAGGCTGGAGTGCAATGCCCAATCATAGCTCACTGCAGCGTGTAACTCTTTGGCTTAAACGATCCTCCTTCTTCAGCCTCCCAAGTAGCTGGGTCTAAGGGTAAGCCCCACCATGCCCAGCTTATTATTTTATTCTTTGTAAAGACAGGGGTCTTATTATGTTGCCCAGGCTGGTCTCAAACTTCTGGCCTCAAGTGATCCTTCTGCCTGGGCCTCCCTAAGTGCCGGGATTACAGGCATGAGCCACCACACCCAGCCACTTTATCTTTACTACTGAAATGAGAGTCAGAAGCTTTATTAAGTAGATGGTCTTTGTAGTAATATATAAGTGAGGAAATAAAGCAATCTAGTTATGACAGTAGCAGAAATAGAATGAGAAAGAAAAATATAAAATCTGTTATTAATGTAGATATTATAAAACTAATATTGGATATTTAAAAGCATGATTTCTCTGGACATCAATTTGGACTAGACTGTCTCAATGATTCCATCTACTTTATGAAATTCCATAATCTCTGATCAAAGATGAGTGAAGATTTAAATACCTAAGTTTTTTTTCAAATGTTGGGGAAAAAATACAAAATAATGGAGATGGAAGTAGAAGAGGAGTAGAAATGTCGAGTATATTTTGAGTATGGGTCTATTTTATATGTTATGTTAGGACATTCAAGTACAAAGTTCTGGTAGACTGTTGGACTTATAGCATTGGATCCTAGGAAAAATATTAATATTAGTCTTGGAGATATGCTGCTTAGTATTTTTCTCAAATTATTTCTTAATTATGGGGTTCTTTGTAATGAAATCAAAATCCAATAAGCATAGATGCCATTAGTTTTTATATAAAACGAAGACCACATAAAGCAGTGCTGGGAGTTAAAATGAATTGCAAAGAGCTGATCTGGATTCAGTCACGGGGTGTTTAAATTTGCCAGCTGGCAGGACTGATCATTATGCTTAGATTGGTGAACTTGGGTTCATTACTGAACCAGGAAACAATAATTGCACAGGATACATAGTAAAGAAAGCAGCGGGGTTGCATATCTCCTCTATGTTTCCCTCATTCATCAAAACACAAAAAATGACAGAACTATTCTAGTCACTTAAAGGTAAGGCCCACAAGGTAGAGTAGTAGAAGAAGTTAAGGCACTATGCTATCGATATGAGGGAGAGGCCAGCTCATTATTTAAGACAAATCCCAGTTGCTTTGCGATTAGAGATAGTTGAACCTTGAAGAACACAGGGGTACTTCACTGTGGCTGCCACTTTTCCAAGCCTCAGTTATAGACATGCAACACCCAGGGGAAACAAAGGGAATGCTCTTTCTTAAAAGTGAGAAAACCTTACCAAAGGTGACCCAGCTTACATACATTGGTATTGTGTTGACCAAAACTAGTAAAGGAAAACTGGCTACATGACTGGGTTAGCCCAATCAGGATATCCTCTGTACCTGTCCTAACATGGATAAGCACATGGAGAGAAATTAGAAAATGTATGTTCAATTGTCACTGAGGAAAGACAACTCAAATATTAGATCTTGCTGCCTCAAGGTGAAAACTTTTTCAGTGTGCAGGCATTTGGCAAAGAGCGAATATTATTGCTGCCCAATATTCATTCTTTCCTTCTTCTACAGTAAAAATAGCTGGCCATCCTGATTGCTTGGCTAAAGATTCCTCAACCTCCCAGACTACTGCCTGGTCTGGTGGCTATGTGACTAAATTCTAGCTAATACTTGATAGGGTAGAAGTGGTATTAATAACCACTGGGAAATTTTCCTAACTGGAATGGTTTGTCCTACTTCTTCTCTTTTCCTCCTTTCTCCTGAAGAATGATTACATGGTGGATGAAGCTGCAGAAACCAGCTTTGGACCATGAGGTGAAAGCTATGTGCTTAAGATTGAAAAGCAAAAGATAGATATTTCCCAATTCCCTATTAATGATGCAGCCCCCATGTAGACCATGAACTGCCCACATGTATGTGAAAGAAAAATGAAATTCTGCATAGTTTAGGCCACATTATCAGAGGCTTTCTGTCTTTGATTTCCAAAGCTGATGCTAATTAATATTTGTGAATATAATAAAGAAAAGCCAGAAAGTAAATTGGTCAGCTCCACTTACAGAAAACTAATCTTTAGCATATTCTTGCAACTTACAATTGAAGACTTTATTTACTACCCATATGCTATACTATTTTGGGTCACTTTAATTTATTGTTCAAGTTAAGAAAACAATTCTTATGGGAAGATAGTATTATCTTGATTGATACTCATTCTGGAAATCAGGGATGTAATTTAAAAATGTGAAATTATCACTTTATAGGATCATATTAATATTTTGAAGGTGGGGAAAATGCTGTTTCTTACAAACTGTTTTCAATCTCAACATAGTTAAATAGTATATTGCAAAAGCAAACATTTTCTTGATATATTTAATCTTCATGTGCCTGTTCACTGAATAAGCTCAATGTTGATTTTGATCCTAATTGCAACATAATTAGCTTGTTAGTTAGACCACACTGTAATGAAATACTTTTAAAAATAAAGTATACCACTAATAAATGCTTTAACAGTTATTGATTTTCTTGCTATAAGCAATGATATAAATTTAGTGAATTCCTTTTCCTTCAAAGTTTTTAGATTCATTTAAAAGCAAATTTCAATTATTTCCATGTCATTCTTATATAAAAGAACTCTGGTTATGAGATAATATATTCTAAACATTGTGGTGGGTGCCAATCATCCAATGCCTAGTGTCGTATGTATGGATTTGATAACATGAAAATTATTTTTTTCTTTCTAAAACGTTTTATAAAATTATCTGGTTAAAATCAGTATGTTTTATCACTCTAACTGTTTTCAAGAGAAAAGAAAAAAAATCTCAAAATTTTTAAATGTCAGCCCAGTTTTATAAATGCTATTAAACAATCATGAATCACCTGAAGAAATAAGTAGGAGTACAGCTAGGCCTGCCAGATTTATCAAATAAAAATGCATTGTATTTTTTTGTATTTTATTGGGCAACCCTAAATACAGATCCTTTAATCAATTAAACCATTCTGATTAGTCAGTGTGATGTAGCCAATTCCTTCATATTTCTAGATTAAAATACATTAGTTCAAAGGGGAAGGTAAGTAAGTTATCATATATTAAATGTTACATGCCAGGCATTGCCGTATGTGGAACTTTTAAGCTATAATACTTCCGCCCTGATCACAACCCTGTGTGATAGACCCTGGTATAAGAAAATTGACTCCAACATTTATGTTAATTATTCAAAGTCATACAGTGAGAAAGCACTGAACTCAGCATTTGCACCCAATTCTCTTTGACTCCAAAGTCTCCCAAAGTCTTCACTTCTGAACAAGGAATCATCCATTGCCTTTCCAATGCTACTTGTTCTCTTTCTCCATCATTCTGGCATTTGTGAAAGTGTATCAGTGGCTCCTTATTCTCTGGCATCTGGCTGGGTTCAGCCAGTGAGAGTTACCAGGGGGCAACTATGGAGAGTGACCTCAGGTTTCATGGTTTGCCATGGATGGTTGCTCATGTTCAAGACACAAAATACTGCAGGGATGTGAGTAGACAGTGGAGAGAAGGAGGGAATAAGGTATTTTTCCTTAGGTTGACTCTGGCTTAGGGTTAGGCATTATTATATCTAAAGTATTCTTAAATATGCTATTATTTTAGACATTGGTAAATAATTCTATATTCTTATGACTCATGACAGAATAATGTGATTAAAAATGTACAAATGGACTTGCTTTTCTGGGGCCTTTGGCCTAGTGTGGAAGATGTATAATAAAATGCTTAAACCACAAATTATGATTGCAAATTGTGATCCTTTGAAGAAAAGTATTTTTTAATCACATAAACAATTAAAACATGAGGATATGATTTAGCATGGGGAATCTAAGATGGTTATTCTTTAGTAAGTGCCATTTATTCTGTGGCCACTAAGATACGTAACATTAGTTAACAAATAATGAGAGGAAGAGTATTCAAAAGAGAGAGTCAAGAAAGAATAGAGATAGAGAGAATAGTGTAGTAGGATCTGGGGTTAAAGACATAAATAGAGAAAAGAGATCATATAGATTTATTTTGATATGTATAAACAGGGAAAATAGGAGTTCAATTTGATGTGCCAAAAGTTGGATACACAGGCTTGGAGTTTTCGAAGAGAGAGAATGTGAAGATAAAAATTACACACAATAATTACATTGAGCAATAGACCAAAACCATGTGTATATAGCCAAAGTTTTAGCGCAAAATCTTTGACAAAACATTTGTAAAACTTTCATAAGCTTAATATTTATTCTTTTAGCATTCCCAGAGCAAAGCTGAACCATACTGAGCCTGAAATGTTTGGTCAGTTCAGTCACCATGAGCAGTAGAAGCAACATTGCTTAATCTCCATTCCGTCATTAGAGATGAGCTGTAACACATGGAACAAGTCAGAGTTTTGGTTTCCTTGATCCTACCTTGCTTTCCAAGGTGAAGCCCACAAGATGCCATGCAACCATTTAATCTGGGTTCAGAATTATTTGGCACCTCTTTACACAGTAGCAAACTAATACATTTGAGGAAATAAACAATTGCATGGGTGGCCCAATCTGCATGCTCAAACTAGAATTAATATTTCCAGGGTTCTCTGAAGCCCTGACTTTAATAACATAAACAAACAAGAGAAGATATCAGTGGTTGCAACCAATAAAATACAATCCAATTTTAAAATTACTAAAGAGAGCTAAGCTGTTTCAAGTGAGAATGCAATGAAAATAAACACGAAGATAAGTGAACAGAAACAACCAGATTAACGTCTTTCTCATAGTGATTTATTATCAATACAGTAAACACACACATTTATGCTCACAGATATACACACATGAACAGACATGCATGCGTACACACAGGCATCATTTTTACCTGAGCCTTAGCACAGTCCTACACATAGCCCTACTAAGAAGAGGAGAACTGAGTATAACAGAGGATGGAGGCATTTAAAATTACACTGGCCCAGGGGTTGGGGAAGGGCCTAAGAGACAAGAGCCTGATATAGATTATTAGTTCAAAGTTTAGTACAAGTTTAGTACAAGGGTAGCTGACTTTAGTAGGCATAAGTAAGCTCCAATTTAGGGAAAGGCTATTTTAACAGATCATGACATCCGTAAGTTGGGTTTCCACCTAGACAGACAGAGTTCCTCATCTTACTCTTGAATGACCAGAGCATTCATCATAAGGTTGAAAGAGACTCAAGGCTATAAATGGGAGTCCGGTGGTTCAGCTGAGGATAAAGCAGTCTTCAGAGGCTGGGAATCTGTCTGAGTCCAAGTGGGAGTTTGTGTTAGAATGACCAGAGACTGAAATAAAAGGATATGATCACTCTAGTCATTAATCAATCCTCATAGTTAGTTAGATGGATAAATAGATAGGTATAAATGTATTTATGGATATAGATGCACATATATATTCTTTATATATCTTAAGCTGTTTGATTAAATGTAAAGAATTCATCAGTCTGTCAAATATTAACTACTATTTTATTGTAACTTACAGTCAAAATGTCTCTAATATTTACCTTCCAAGAGTTATGTTCTCTTTGGCACCACTCCAATGCCAGGGTTTTATTAAATTTGGGCACATGGTATGATTAGAGTCTTAGTCAAGATCACTAGGTAGTGAGAGGCTCTTTGAATGGGGTTTGCATGAGAACATCGTTCAGACAAAAAAAAGCATCATGACACTAGACTACACTTATATTCTGAATAGCTTTGAATATATTTTTGTAGATCACCAAATTTTAAGACAATACATCACTTCTATCAATTTTTATCTTCATTTTTGTGATAGAGAGTACACGTTCATTAAATCCCTCCAGATACTATTTCTGTTGGGTGGGTTGTATGATTTAGCAGTGGCCAAGGAATGGCTTGGAATGAAATACGCTGCTTACAAGCCCATACAGATCTCTAAGGGATCCCACATTGTTCTTTCCAGGGTGTCAGCTGAATGAAAGGACTACAAGGACATAGAACAAGGCGGAGCTAAAGGATGAAAGGAGCCTCAAATGCTAAATTGCCACTTGGAGGGAAGATGCCCAGGAGAGCTGTCTAATCCCAAGGATCGGATCTGTGTTGGACTATTGCTTGAGCAAGAAAAAATATTTCATCTTACTAAGCCATTCAAATTTGGGTATTGCTCAGCTTACTCTTACTTCTAAGACTTTTAAAATTTATAACCATCTAAACCTAAGAAGGATTTTAAATGCTCTTAAAAAGTATGATGCTAGAGGTTGCAAAAGCAAGCAATCTTACAGCACTTGAATGTCCTCTATTTGTATGTCCAAAAACTGAGCTTTGTGTAACAAACACCAGTAAAACATCGTGAGTCATTAAATCTACAATTATTATTGTGTCTGACTTCTCAGTAATATAATGTTTATAAAATTTTATTTCAATGAGAATAACTTCATCCCTTTGTATTTGAAGTGGCTTTTGAATAAATGTGCCTTATTTAATACAGCAAGAAAGGGACCACTTAAACCAAATAAACTCTAGCTTTAAATTCTAAATGATCAAGTAAGCAACATTTTAAAGTTACAAAGTTAAGACAAACATTCTAGCATGCAAAAATTTGTTAATTAACGCAATGTCAAAAGACAAGTGATAAACTGGGGAAAAATTTACAACACTTGAAAGACAAAGAATCAGTATCACCAACAGAGACTTTATAACTAATTAAGAGATACAAATAGTGAATAGAAAAGTGGTAAACAATGTTTATCATTATACAGAAAATAAAGTCAAAATACCCCAAATATATGAAAACATAAATTTTCAAAAGTAGTCAAAGAATTAAGTGGAAAATGAAATATCATTTGCATTATCTATCTACCTGTTAAAAAATTCTGTATTGTTTTCAGGTTTCTCAGTGTCAGTATGCTATCCTTTAAACACAAGTGTAACAGGACTTACCGATATATGAAGATAAATGCTATTGGAGAAAATGGAATGCCTGTTAGTGGAGCACAGATTGAGTAGATTATGGTGCATATTCACTATGTAATGCTATGTAGCTTTAAAAAACAAAAATAATCTCTCAATGTATAATGTAGAGGCATGGTCATGATTTATACTAATAAATAACACAACATAGATTCAGAGAAAAGAGCACAATATGATCTTAATTTTGTAAAATAACATAAAACAAACAAATGAAAAAACTTAAAGGTGCGTGTATGTGTGTGTGTGTATGTTTGTTATAACCATTCGACACATGGTCAGTCACTCAGAGCCTCTGGGAACTATTGGAACACATCAGTGAAACAAAAGAGAAAAAATTTCTGACCTAGAAAATCTTACATTCTAATGGAGAGAAACAGGTAATAACAATAAAAAGAATGAATGTAAAATGTGTAGCATGTTAGAAAGTAATTTGTGCTGTGGAGAGGAAATAAAGCAACAAAAACTGGTTGCAGAGTTGGAAGGGGGGGATTTGCCGTTTTGAATGCGGTGATGAGAATTCATTTCAGATGATATTACCTTATGGGGATGGGGCCCTAGCAGATTTTAAGACATAAGAACTAAGCAATGCGAAGCCTGATCAATAAAGACATGAAAGTCTACAATCGACACAACAAACCACTTAAGATGAAAACTGTGGATGCTTCCTCAATAATGGTGAAATGAAGGTACATTTCAAGGAACAGCTTGCTCTAAAGACCTTAAAATAACTGAAGGCTGCCTAAAACAAAAATGATAAGAAATTTTAGCAGAATAAGAAAAATCTGTTAATTAACCTTTGGAAATATGAATAAAAAGAGAAAACGATGAAAACATTACAAAATGATATTATAAAAGTGATGTAAAACAATGAGAAGAAATATGCGATTTTATACCAAAGATTTTTCATGGAAAATATGTGTAATTTTACAAATGGCCATCATCTATTTTTACTTAGATAAAACAGCATACCGTAACTATTAAATGTAAACAGACAAAAAGTCATTGAAACAAAAGGAAGTGATAGTACAGAAAACAAATAAGTTAAAATGTTGCAAGTTTTAAGTAAATAAAATCCAATTCACTGTAACTGAACCCATGAAGAAAATACTTCACTTGAAATTTAAGTTTAGTCAGGCTTCAGGGAGGGCATGATCAGGGTTTCTGTTTAGTTTCCCACTTCCTCTTTCAGTATTTCGCTACTTTCGAGTTCAATTTGGTCTCAGCTTAGGTTTTCTCAAGGTAGCAAAATAGCTGAAGTAGGTGCATAGTTTACACAGAAAAGTCCTAAATATTGCCCAGAAGACAAACATTTCCCTTTCCGCAACTTGGCTTGAGTCTGATTGAGGCAGTTCAGATCCTGTGCCCAACCCTGAACCAGTTATCCTAAGGGTGGTAAAATTTTATGGATTACCTTAAAGTTCTATACTTTAGGTTCTATACCTAAATCTGAGAGAAGAATCAATCTAACACACAAATCTCCTGGCTGCTACACAGTGGGGGGTTGGTACAATAGATGCCAGGAAGTCAACCAACCATGCCCAATAAAATCACCATCAAAAGCAATAAATAGTACAAGCAACACTGTGGAAAATACAAATTAAACAGAAGACTAGAGAATTCCTATTAGAGAGCAGAAGGAAATGATTGGAACACAAGATAATATTTAGTATATAGAAAAACAGATCACAAAGATACAATCTGCAAATAATAAACATTTAGATAGAAGAAAACAAAATATACAAAACAAAAATGGTAATTCATAACTTAACAGAATAAAACTTTCCAAACTATAAAAGGAACTTAGATTGGAAAGCACAAATTAACGCAAGATACAGTGTAGTGAAATTGTTAAATCTCAATGAGAAAGAAAAAAATTCTCAAATATCTCAAGAATAACTTGTTCTCAAATGAGTAGAAATTAGGCATTGTGTTATATATTATCCATATGTGGTCTTAGTTTCAATCCTCACTATTACAAAACCGTGAGGTAGGTCTTACTATCTCCACTTGGTGCTTGAGGAAATTGAAGTTACAAAGGTTTTAAGCAACACAACTGATAGAATTACCAAGCTTCCATTTGAATCTAGGTCCACCCAAAAACAAAATCAGCATGTCTTCTTCGATGTGCCAATTAAGAAAGCAAAATAATAGGATAGCTTGCCAGAAGTTTGAATAAAAAGTAGAGCTCTAGTACAACACTGTTGCTGTTGATGTGAGCCTGCGATGACCACGGAAACTAAATACTCATTATACAGATAAGGAAATAGGAATACTGTTTTCCTCTCTCCCCACTGAGTGACTTTCCACTAACGTGAGCCAAACTTGGTTTTTAACTAACCTACGCTCAGCAAATGAACAGCGCCCTGAAGTGAAAGAATGTCCCCTCTGTGTTCCCTGTAATAGATGCACCTAACAGACAGGTAAATATTCACAGGCTTCTCTACAGCAAATAAAAAGATATATTCAGTCTATTAAAACAAGTTAAAACATGGCAGTAGAAAGATATTTTAGCAAAGCTATTTCTAAACTATTTTAACTGCCAAACCACTAGCTTCCTTTAATTTGGGCTTTCCCTTGTTAATGCACAACATTCTTGGTGGTTGGATAATCTTCAAAGAAAGAACAAGAGAAAAAAAATTAAATTACTTTTTAATGCCAAAGAGCATGAAAAATAGAGAATAATACAAGCAGAAATACAAACATGCTTTGGTGCACAAGGAAATGAGATACTGTACCCTTTCTGGTTTCCAGATCCACCAGACGCAAGACATTGACTTGAAGAGAAAAGTCTGAGCACAGGATACAAAACAGAGTTTGCTGGTTGTGGTGTGTTACCTAGTGCTAACGTTGACATTGAGTGAGGTCTTTTACCTGAGCTACTAGATTAAAGTAAACATTCATTGTACACAGATCATTTATTTAAAAAAAAAATTCAACATCTATTGTATGCACTGTGGATTGAATTATATTCCCCCTAAAATGTGTATGTTTAAGTCTAAACCCCCAGTGCTTTAGAAAGTGACTTAATTTGGAAACAGAGTTATTGCAGATGCAATTAGTTAATCATACTGGAGTAGGGTGGGTCCCTAATCCGACACAACTCATATCCTTATAAAAAGGAGAGATTAGGACACACACTTGCACACAAGAAGAACACCATGTGAAGATGAAGGCAGAAATCAGGGTGACACAGCAGAGTCCAGGGACGCCAAAGATTGCCAATAAACTCCAGAAACTGAGTAGGGGAGAGTCATGGAACTGATTCTCACAGCCTACAGAAGGACCCAATTCTGCCAACATTTTGATCTTGGACTTCTAGTCTCCAGACATGTGAGACAATAAATTCGTGTTGTTTCAGCCATATAGTTTGTGATATTTTGTTACAGCAGCCCTAGAAAACTATTAATAATACCATAGGTAACAAGCTATCCCTTGGGGAGGGATGATTATACAAGATGACTAATAATATGTAAAGAATGAACTGTAACACAGATATAACTGATATATTTACTCTCTACATGAGAAAAAGGCAAAATGAAGAGGAAAACAGAGAAGCCAGCGGTTGTGTATTCTCTGTGGAATACTCAGGTGCCCAGGCATCCCAAACCACTTTTAAGATCAGGCTGTTTGGGAGTTAGGCATTATACCCATAGTGAACACATCAACGCTTTTCACAGGCTTTATAGGAATACTTGAGATAGTAAAAAAACAAAACGATAAGCCCCAATCTAATAAACACAATCCCAAAATTGAAATGGATACAATTTAAATTAAATGTCTATACATGCTGCATGGAAAAATGGTTTCAAATTAATTTCGAAGTTAATATTCAAAAGAATTTTATGATATTTAAAAGGTATTTAAAGGTTAGATTATGTTTGATCCTATGTGAACTCCCAAGGTTGTATAATTTTCAGCAAAAAAAAAAAAAAAATCCTGTATAAATGATCTGCAACTCATAGTTCACATAGTAATTTCTGAAGAAAAAGTATATAAAATTCTGTCAAAATTTTAGAGCATACTTTGATATTTGATTTGAGATGTGATTATGTTTAAATGTATATGTGTATGTATATTATATTACAAAGGATGTCTAAAGTAGCATTGCCTAGAGCAAAAGAGACTCTTAAAATGTATCATGTCAGAGGTCAGACAGAATTTTCAGCAATGAAGCTGTGAAAAACTAAGCGGATTTGTGGAAAACTAATTTAAATCACTAAAAAACACTAATGTTTTACCAAGCAAATAAGTTATAATAGGCCTTCCACAAGTGTGGGTTCAGCCAACTGAAATTTAGTTTTCTAGGGCTGCTTTAACTGAAAATCACAGCAATATACTGTATGTTCCATCTGCAACCAGTTGGTTGAATCCACAGATGTGGAACCCTTTGATAAGGAGGGCCGACCAAGGAACTTGAGCTTCTGTGGATTTTGGTATCTGGGGCCCTGGAACCTATTCCCCACCAGTAGGGAGGGCCAACTCTTGTAGCAAACCAGAAACAGTTCATTTATTTCGTATAATGGTTTTAATATTTTCAAGTAAAAAAATTAATACAAGACAGAAAGCATAGACATCCGTATAAACTTTACATGAAAAAAATAAAGAAAATTTCCATTGGATTTTTTTTTTAATATTCAAAAAAGGCAACTTCTCAGTATCTCCACAGATTTTGACTCAATATGACACTAAAATGAGAAATTAAGATTTGTTTCCTACAGTGATTTTCAATGAAAAATTCAGACTTTCCAAAACTAATAGAAAAGCCAAAAAGCTTCCTAAACTATTTCAGTTGAATGAACTTCACATTCTTCGAATGTTTCTTGTTACTAATATTTTTATTAAATAAAATATTTTGATTTGAAGAAAATTGCTTTTGTATCTTCTTTCCTAAAGTGTTTTCTTTGATTAAAATAATGCTGATTATGAGAGTTTTGATTTTTTTGGTTTGTTGTTGGTATTTCGATTGGCTCTCAATCTGCATTTCATTTTTCATTCAGTGAGGTTAGGAAAGTAAAGCTGTGTTTCTAAGACTTCACTGAAGCTTGGGTAGTGGAAGTGCATCAGAGTCATCTAATCAGTCTCTCAAGCAAGATTGGAAGGCAGACATGAGGCACACACAATCTCTTTGCAATATCTTAACATTATTGCTGGCCAGGAAGATCCCAGAGGTAACAGAGTTCTTTAGCAATCTTGGGTTTCAAGAAAAAGAGGCTATTGACCTGGTTCCCCTTCTTTTAGACTGAGGCTTTCGAACTCCATTTTTTCAGGTTCTTGGTGTTAAGTCCAGCATGACTTCAATGGTGGCCACAAGCAAATAAGGCTCAGTTTTAGAACTTGTGCAGTCAACCCTTTCAATTACTACAGTACCTAAATTACACCTGGTTGTCGTGAATGCTCACAATTTTCTGCTGCTTGGGCATCCATTTTACGTGCAGGTTTAGCTTTCTTGTGCCAGAGGCAGAGCTCAGTCACCTTTGGCACAGTTTCCATTTCTATGAATGGCCCAAGCAGGTGGCCAGAAATAAGAACTTAGAGACATCTCTCCCTTCTAGTAGACTGGGCTCTCTGCTTTCCTGCAGCTTCCTTTTAAAGGACCATTCAGGTACTTGCCTGCAAACTTAAGGTGACCTGTAACCTATTTCCCAATATATACAGTTAGCTGTCTGTCTGTCTGTCTCTCTCTCTCTCTCTCTCTCTCTCTCTCTCTCTCTCTCTCTGTCTCTCTTTCTCTGTACTCCCTGCCCTTCATGTGTTTAGACTCTAGGCATGTAGTGTACCCCTCAAGATCTGTAAGTTCTAAAAACTTAAATTTTCACATAGTTGCTGAGTCATTGGAACCATGCCACCATTCAACCCTTGATGTCAAGGCTGCCCCAAGGAGACCCATTCAGGTAGATTCCCTGCTGGTGTTCTTCTGTCAAGGCCTCTGGTGGCTGCTGGGAACAGGAGCTACCAGCTAAGCTCATGGAGAAACTCCAAAAGTTTCATTGAAAACACTAACACCTACATCACATCTTTTTTTCCTTAAAATGTCAAACATGTTTTCTGTTTTCTAAACTGAACTCTGACTGATACATAAATTAAAATATATCAATATCTATTATCAAAAGATTGAGACATATATTTTCCATACACTACTGAATAATGAAACTTCTTGTTGTTTTGTTTTGTTTTCTTACCCAGGGGAAAATGAATAAACAAACTGTGAAATTAATGGCTGATATGAGCCAAAGCCTTTGTCTATCATTGTATCTGTGACATGGAAATCATCGATAAAGCTTTGAAGATGAGTCAGAAACAAGGACGGCAAGTAGAAAATAGAAAAGCATTGCATACAGACTTTTTATTTAAAAAACAATTTTGCAGCAACACAATTCATAGCCCATAAAATTATCAAAGACTTTTCTTAGAAGGTCATGTTCTGTGTTCCTGCAGGAGAAAGTGAAGACAGTGGGGAAGAGGAACAATAGTCTACTGCCACCAGGCTTTTTTTTTTCTTCTTTCTTTTAAAGAAAAGCAATTAAGAAGGTCATTTTTTGGCATCACATTTGATTCAGGTCTGAATCTGATTAAATCTAATATATGACCATCTCTTTACATTTACAACTCAGTACAACGTCTGATGTACAAAAATGATGCCTCCATCATTTCGATGAGATGTAAATACACCAGAAAATGCTAATGGTGGTAGCTGACTGTAAAGATCATCTTGTTCAAGTCCCTTATTTAGGAACAGAAGCATAGATGGTATAAGATCCTTAGTCAAGGCCAGAGATCTATTGCTATTTCAAGATTAAACTAGAATCTTGATTTCATTTTCTTGGTTTTATTAGCCACATTGTCTCTGGTAGTCAGCCACTGGGCTCTGTGTAATCAATCAGAAAAATCTTTTGATGAATGGGCCTAGGTAATGAGGTGGTTAGTTTACTGTTTGAAGGCACAATCACCTTTCCAGCATTGAGAGTGCAATTTAGTGACTATGAGGCCATGAAAAGGGGGCTATTAATACCACACAGATAGCTTAAAACCAGGATGCACTATGGCTGCCCTTGTGCTGCACACGCCCTCTATGACTAGGCTGAGACTCTTCTCTATGGTACAGGAATCATCTCATTGGTCCCCAGAGCATATTCTTGAATCCCTCATACCTGAACTCCCCCATGGGCCAGAAAAAAGTGTAACATTGCTGCCCCTCTCCCTTAGCAAGTCTAAGTTCCTCCATAGTGCTTGTTTTCTGCCCCAGAATGGCTGCTTTCCAGGATGATGTGGCTTGAGAATTCCAACAGCTTTCATGGAAAACCGTACTCTCTCCATACAGAGGCTGGCCTGTCCTAGGACTTCATGAGTATAAGCCGTCGGAACACATGAATCCTATATCACTACATTTGTCCATATCTGAGTTATTCCATATAAAAATAATACAATGCATGGATCTGTAATTGTAGATTCTAGACTAGACTTCAGAAATCTCAGTTGGGCCTTTTTTATGGTCTTGCAGACATCATGAAATCTATATATAACGCAGCATCCTTGCTCTCAATATCCTTTGAGCAAATGCTTGAACCAGACCACACACAAAATGCATTTGCCAAGAAATAATAAATATAATTAGGAAAAGTACAGTCTAAATCCATATTTATAAAAGAAACCTTTCTAAGTGGGATCTTGATCTAGAGATATAATGAGTGAAGAGTCTCTTACATCTTTTGGTAGCATAGTTTAGTTTCTTGGAGCCGGGGAGTCTGAGAGTAAACATCTTAGAATGGGATCTTTGCTTAAACATCGCATAATTGAAAGCCCATTAAAGTGATTATCTGAAAACTATAAACTTGCCTGCTCTCAAGGTAAATTCAAGTCTCAATCTCAAACATAACAAACCCAGTGTGTAGGTTTTGAGTGTTGAAGCTTTCTGTTTGCCAATCATCAAGGTTTTAAAAATCCTCTGGTGTCCAGAATCAGCTGTTGCATATAAAAAGTGTGAACTTCTGAAGGAGAGACATTGCAAAAGAACAACCGATCCAAAGGGAAAAGGAACAGGTACGAGACTGAGACAGGAAAAAGATAATGCATGGACCTGGTCATGGTTAAGCCTTTGCAGTTTTTGAGTTACAGCTTCATTTTCATACAGACCTTAAAGTTTGCATGATCAGCAAAGTCTAGTTATTCTTAATTTCTTATTTAGTGATTACATTCTGTATTATTGGGCTAGGTCTGCCATAGCAGAGTACCACAGATTGGGTGACATAAACAGCAGAAATTTATTTTCTCACAGTTCTGTAGGCTAGAATTCTGAGATGAAGGTGTTAGCGGGGTTTATTCCCTTTGACGTCTCTCTCCTTGGCTTGTAGGTTGCCATCTTCTCTCTGTGTTTTTATATGGTCTTTTCTCTGTGCATATGTGTCTGTATCCTAACCTCTTCTTCCGTGTTTTTATATGGTCTTTTCTCTGTGCGTATGTGTCTGTGTCGTAATCTCCTCTTCCTAGGCAGAGAGTGGAGTAGAGCCCACTTTAATGATGTTTTAACTTTACCTCTTTAAAAACTCTGTATCCAAATACAATCATATTATTAAGTACTGAGGATTAGAACTTCAACATTTGAATTTTGTGGGACACAATTCAGCTTGCAACATGTTTCCTATTCCAGTTTTCCCCTTATCTTTGTAATTTCCCTGGAAATGCCAGCGCTCTCTTAGGGTAATATATTCAAATTGATATTGTGGTTTACATTTCAGTTTTTGCAATATAATAGTTTATAATGCCATATGATATTCTCTTAAGCATATTATGTCCTGTATTTTTCCCAAAAAATGAATTATGAGAATATTACATGTATGAAATATTGCTCAGGAAAGTAAGATATAATGGATATGTACAATCCACTGCATGAAATAAATTTACTGAGAATTTCAATTATCCTGTATTTTGGCCATTCAAGATGTACATGATATTTTCCACTTTTAGAAATAATAACATTTTGAAGACACCTATACAAAAATATTTTTGGGTACATTTCATTATCCCATAACATAAATTCATAGAGAGGAACATTACTGTTTCTAAGTGTGTCAATATTTCTGAGGCATTCAAGATAGTCTGCAAAATTGTCTTTCAGAAAGAAGTTATTTTATAGACCACACTAAAGTGAATTCCACCAGTAACAAAAAATAAATTGCATAGTTTTTCACAGTAATATGCAAATGTATTGTTTATTATTCAAATTGACTCTTTGTTTAAGTTGATCAAAGGCTTTGAAGCTTTATTTATTTATTATCTCTTCATGCCCTTTGCCAATTTTTCTATTGACAAATTTGTGTTTATCTGACTTTTCTGTACAAAGTCACCATAAAGGTCAATTTAAAATGGATTGTAGGGGCCTGTCCACACTATGATTTCAGTAATAGGAATTTGTCTGCTTGAGTTGCCCATAATTTTATCTTCCTTTAAAGTGCATCATAGAATCTTTGAAACAGTTTCTATAACAGAGAATTAAAAATTCTAATTTCTAAAATAGCCAGAATTTATGGTCAGTGTACCTATTTTGTGCATTTGTGTGCATAAGAAGAACACAAAATTTGAGACAGTTCAGTTAAGTCATTGTCCTGATTTGCTTTATGCATTTTAGTAGAAAATAAACATAATTTGATCATTGGATTTTCTTACTCCTTGCTTTACATCAGAGAACTCTACATTTCTCTCCAGGAATATAGAAGAATGGAGTCACTTTATTGACATCCTCTTAAATGATTGTAGGTCCACTATATCACTGGCGCAGAAAAGTTTCTTCATTGGATAATCATGGCTAAATACTATGAAGGCAAAGGAAACATCATATAAAGATTAGCTACGATTAGAACTAAGAATATACCATATACTGAAGGAAAAAAAGGATATGTTTAATGAACAGGAGGGTAAAAAGTGTGTAAAAGTGTTGGTGGATCCAAGAGAGTTAGGGAAGTAGGTTATGGTCTTTAATATTGCAAGAGCTGTCATTTAGAATGGTCAAGCTTATGCTAAATAATTGCATGACTTCTGATAATAGTACTATAAACAATCACTAAAAATTAAAAGGAAAATAGAAATTGGTTGCATATAAGGTGATCCTTCTAAAATTAGGGTTTTAAAAATAACAAAGTGTAAAAACTTCCTTGTAACATAATGAAACACCTTTCATTAGAATTCAAATTGCATCTATATCATAGGCTTTCAGAGATATAGTCCATAGCATTGACTAAAATCAGGATGCATGGTTATTAAGATCTGCAATTCATTGATTCCCAGTTAATAATCATAATTTGGTTGTGTTTTACCATGGTTTTAGGGAAAAGAATACAAGTATTCCATTTATATCAGCATAATAAAAATAGAAATTATGCCAAAGGAAAATTCATAATGTTATTACATGCATTCCCCCTTTTGTAATTACTAAAATCTTGGGGACATGTCCTGAAAAGTTTTTATTATATTTGAGGATATTGATTTTACTGGAGATAAAGCAATTATGTTAAGTTCAAAGGAAGCACATAAAACTGGCGTTTGTAAAATAAACTTTTGAAGCATGTTTTTAATAGTACATTTTATTACAAATCACATACATAAATAACACAGTGAAAAAAAGGATAGTATTGAATCTGTAGTTAAAGTAATAGTTACAAAAATAATGTGCTGGGAATATTAAGTTATTTCATTTGTTTTCTCCTAGACCCATGTACTCCTATAACTTCCACATGCAAAGCTGAGCCATGAGTCCTAAATACTTCAGTCTAGTAGGGGCAAGCAATGGACCCCTTTGACAAACATAAAGCTGAAAAGCAACCAGGCTGAAAAAGTCCAGCTATGGTAGGTAGAAGGCTTTTCCTAAATTCCTTTGAAATATCAAGCCTGGAAGTTGTAGGTCACATTTCTGTAATGATATTCCTCAGTGTGAAAAAGGTGCCATTTCCACAGAGACATTAAAAAATAATTTTGCAGAATTAACTTTCATATTGATAGAAAATTACAGGGTCGATAATGCTATTTTAACAAATATCTAAACAGTCATTTCAATCCTCAGATTAATATGAGACACTTTTCTTAAGTAATGCTGTTGCAATCTTATCAGTTAAGTAAATGGTCAAAACAACCATTTAATTTTGATGGGTTTATTGTAGTACTACTATTTAAAATTTTGTTGTTAAAATGGGGAGGTGATAATTTGGTAAAGATGAAAGTCCTAAAACTTCACTCAAGAATAATTGGGCATCGCTACTCAATTATTACCTTAATATCAACTGCAAAGCTTTTCTACGCCAGCCGGTCATCTCCTCTGAGCTTTGTTCCAGGATCCTCTTCATTTGAAACTTTGTGGCAGCACTATAATTCTAGAAATTTGTGGCTAAATCTATGCTATTTAGAGATGAAGTAGAATTCTTGGAGGAGGAAGGAACTATGCAAATATAAGGAGTAGAGCAAGAAGGTAAATTTTTTGCGCTCTCAGGAAATAAGTTTCTTTAGTTTTCAGTGTTGAACACAAATTGCAAGAGCCTAGGGAGAAAATTAGTTTAATGTTGCATTAAATGATAGATATAGAATCGTAATTTAGTGTGTTAAAAATGTAAATTAAATTTTCTTTTTCTTCATGTCTCCTCCTCCTCCCCTTCCTCCTCCTTGCCCTCATCCACTTCTTGTTTCTCTATTTTTTTTTTTGATAAGAACAAACAGGCAATGTTTTATACTTTGCATAATACTATTATTATTCAAAATCTTTTATATACTTCAATGTATTATTGGCTTGCACTTTTCTTTGGGGGAAGGTTTTTTAAGTAACAACTTCAGCAGAGTTAATAGGTATAGAGCTATTTAGATTTTCTCTTTTTATCATGTCGGCTTTGGTATTTTGTGTTTTTTAAAGAATTTGTCCACAGACAACCCGATTAAAAAGTGGACAAAAGACATGAACAGAAGCTTTTGAAAAGAAGATAGAAACATAAGAAAAAATACTCAATATCATTAATCATCAGGGAAATGCAAATCAAAACCACAATGAGCTATTACCTAACTCCAGGGAGAATGGCTCTTATCAAAAAGTCCCAAAAGAATAGATGTTGGCTTGGATGTGGAAAGAAAGGAAAATTTGCACACTGTTGGGGGACTGAAAAGTAGTACAACCTCCATGAAAAATAGTATGGACATTTCTCAAAGATCTGAAAGTAGACCTACCATTTGAGCCAGCAATCTTACTACTGGGTATTTACCCAAAGGAAAAGAAGTCATTTTATCAAAAGGACACCTGCACTCAAATGTTTATTGAAGCACAAATCCAAATTGCAAAGATGTGGAATTAACTCAAATGCTCCTTAATTCATGAGTGGATTAATAAAATGTGGTATATATATACTATCAAGCAGCAGTCCCCAATATTTTTGGCACCAGGGACCAGTTTCATGGAAGACAATTTTTCTACGGACAGGGATGGGGAGTGAGGGGGATGGCTTTGGGATGATTCAAGCACATTATACTTATTGTGCACTTTATTTCTATTATTATTACATTGTAATAAATAATGAAATAATTATACAAACCTCTCTGCTAATGATAATCTGTATTTGCAGCCACTCCCCAGCCCTAGTACCTCTGCCTCAGCTCCACCTGAGATCATCAGACATTATATTCTCATAAGGAGTGTAAAATCTAGATACCTTGCATTTGCAGTTTACAGCAGGGTTCCCACCCTCCTGTGAGAATCTAATGCCACTGCTGATCTGACAGGAGGTGGAGCTCAGGTGGTGATGAAAATGATAGGGAACATCTATAAGTACAGATGAAGCTTTGCTCACTCGCCTGCCACTCACCTCCTGCTATGCAACCCAGTTCCTAACAGGCCACGGACTGGTACTGGTCCATGGCCCAAGGGTTGGGGACTGCAGCCATGGAATACTACTCAGCCATACAAAAATGAATTAACACTTTTTGTAACAATCCAGATAGAACTGGAGACCATTCCCCTAAGTCAAGTATCACAAGGATGGAAAAACAAACACCACATGTACTCTCTATTAAATTGGAACTAACCAAACAGCACTCATGTGCACAGATGGAAGTAAACGCAACAGAAATCAAGCAGGGGGGAGGGGGAGTGGAATGGGTAAAATCATACCTAATGGTTACAATGTACACTATCTGGATGATGGACACACTTATAACTTTGTCTCAAGAAGTACAAAAGCAATCCATGTAACCAAAACATTGGTACCCCCGTAATATTCTGAAATAAAAAAAAGGAATTTGTCCATATTATAAAAGTCTCCAAGTGTTTTGGACTGAAGTTGTTCATAAATATTCCCCTATTACACATGTATTGACAACAATAGGATTTGTGATGATATACATTTTATCATTCCTGATATTAATGATTTTCTAATTGCTTTTTCCTTAGCCAGTCTTTGTAGGAATTTATCAATTTATTAATCTTTTAAAAAACTTTTATCTATTCTCTACTTATTTAATGTTTGATACCTTTATTATTTCCTTCCTTCCACTTACTTTGTGTATAAATTCCTTATGGCTTTTTAATTGCATAAGATTGAAAATTATATCCTCGATTTTAACTCTTCTTATTTTCTCAAAACATTTCAGCTATAAGTTCCCTCCCACGCAGAATTTTAGCTACAATTCCACAAATTTTGGTAACTACTGTTATCATTATAAGTAGATTCAAAGCATTTTATAATTTTTTGTGATTTCTTTTCTATCCAATTAATTATTTTCTCAAAAATTTTGGACTATTCTCACTAGCTTATTGTTATGATATCAAATGTAATTTCATGATTGTGAAAAAATGTTCTGTAGGCCTTCAGTTTTTTGTTTTTTATTAATTTTTTTAATTTTAGCATATTTCAGGGGTACAAATGTTTAGGTTCCATATATTGCCTTTGCCCCACCCGAGTCAGAGCTTCAAGCATGTCTATCCCTTAGACGATGTTCACTGCACCCATTAGGTGTGTATACACCTATTCCCCCCTCCCCCCCATCTGCCCGACACCCAATGAATGTTATTACTTTATGTACACTTAAGTGTTGATCAGTTAATTACAAATTGATGGCGAGTGCATGTGGTGCTTGTTTTTCCATTCTTGTGATACTTCACTTGTTTATAGCAATTCACAATTGCAAATATGCAGAAACAACCCAAGTGCCCATCAATACATGAGTGGATTAACAAAGGTGGTATATGTATACCGTGGAGTTCTACTCAGCCACAAAAAACAATGGTGATTTAGCACCTCTTGTATTATCCTGGATAGAGCTGGGTCTTCAGTTTTTGACATTTCTCGAGAATTATTTTGGGCCAGCATATATTATGTTTTGGTGAAGGTTTAATATGCAATTGAAAAGAACACATTTTTCTGAGGTTTCAAATGTGTCATATTCTGCAGTGTTCTCTAAATTTCAATTAGGAAGAGGTAATTGACAGTGTGTTTTAGATCCTGTTTATCTTTACAGATCTCCTGTGCACTTATTCTATCAATTTGTGATAAACAAATGTTAAAATCTATGATTGTTAATTTTTCCTTTACCTTTTCTCTTTCTTTTTCATATACAGTCATGTGTCACTTAACCATGGGGATGTGGTATAAATGTCCTGGTAGGTGATTTCTTTGTTGTGTGAACATCAATGTGCTTACACAAACCTGGATGATAATAGCCTACTACACACCTAGGCTATACGGTATAGCCTTTTGCTCCTGGGTTACAAATAGTATGCTACTGTACTGAACACTGTAGGCAATTGTAACACAATAATAAGTATTTGTGTATCTAAACATATCTAAATATAGAAAAGGTACAGTAAAAATAAGGTATGAAAGATAAAACATGGTACACCTGTATGGGGCACTTAACTGTGAATGGAGCTTGTAGGACTAGAAGTTGATCTGGGTGAGGCATTGAATGAGTGGTGAGTGAGTGAAAGCCTAGGACAGTACTGTACACTACCGTAGAGTTTATAAACCCTGTACACTTAGGCTACACCAAATTTATTAAAAATGTTTTTCTTTCTTCAATAAATTAACATTATCTTACTGTAATATTTTTCTTACTTTTACTAAAGTTTGTTTACACTAGCATCACCACAAACACATACACGAGTAATGTGCTGCATCATGACATTGTGATGGCTACAAAGTCATCAGGCAATAGGAATTTTTCAGCTACATTGTAATCTTGTAGGACTGAGATTGTATGTGTGAAACTGAAATGTCCTTATGCAGTACATGAATGGATTTTGAAACTTTGTTATTAAGTATGCAAATATTTATGACATGTTTTCTTATGTCTTTTTTTTTTTTTTTTTTTTTTTTTAGAGATAGGATCTGTCTCTACCACCACACCCAGCTAATTAGTAAATTTTTTGTTGAGATTGGGGTCTATCTATGTGGCCCAGGCTGGTTTCCAACTCTTGGGTTCAAATGATGCTACCGCCTCAGCCTCCCAAAGTGCTGGGATTATGGGTGTGAGCCACCATCCCTGGCCTAGTCTGTGTCTTTATATTTAATATACATATCTTTTATATAGGACATTTGGGTCTTGCTTATTTTATTCAATCTGGCAATATAATTATAGTTAATGTAATTATCAATATGATAGCGGTTATGTTTACCATTTTGCTGATTTTCTTTTGCTAACTAATTATCTACAATTTTGTTAAGTTGCCTCTTCCAGTTTTTGTTTTTCTGATCTTCCTTTTCTGCCTCCTTTTGGATTATGTTAATTTTTAGTATTCTATTTTAATTCCACTATTGACCTTTTAGTTATACTAATTTGTCTATTTTAGTGCTTACTACAGGTATTACAATAGGAATCCTTCACTTACCACAAGCTACTTAGGATTAACATTGCACCACTTAATTTGAAGCGTGCAAAGCTTGAAATTGCTGACTAGTTTGACTGTTGCTGAATTCCTCTGTACATATAGAGGGGTCATTTAAAAACTGAAAAGAGTTTATATATAGATTTGGGGGCTCACCTTTTCTCTGGTTAACCCTCTTCTTGGGATTTCTTCCCTTAACTTACAGTTATTCTAGCCCCAAATATGTTCCTTGATGTACTGATACAAAATAACTAGGGCTAGTGGTATGTAAACTTTGTAGTGCTCTCAGAGGGAAAAGATGTACAAATGAAGATTTCATTATTGCCATTTTTTTTTTCAAGGGCCAAATCTCACCCTGTTTTCTCCCGTTTTTGTTTAGTCTCCGGTGCCTTCAAATATCTTTTTTTAAAACTTCATTTGTCCAAAGTATATTTATTATTTGCCGAAGAGATAGTCTGATAAAAGTTACTCTGATATTTCTAGAATCAGAGCTACCGCTTGGTAGCATTTGCAGTGATATTCAGAAATATCTTCTAGAGAATCCAGGATGCATGGCGAAAATTTGAACAATGAACTTTATTCACAGAGATTTTTAATAGCAAGTGGAAAGAGTTTTCCCAAAGGAATCAAATGTTGTCAGTCAAGACTTTTGATGGATGTTTTGTGAAAGGACATGAGAGATGTTGCTGCATAGGTTTGGTAGCTCTACTACTGTGCTCACTCTCTGCCTCAGAATTTAAAATATTTTCCTGTTTTTATTAAAAGTTACCAACTTTGCTATCTTTGACTGATGTAAGGATACCAGTATGGAAAGTCCAGGAAGGAACACCTTGGTATACTGCAGAGAACCTGACATTGAACAAGACACCTAAAGTTTGAATCAGAAATCTGTTAATTGCTACCTCTATAGTCTCAGAAAACTTTTAAAAAATCTCTTTGAGCCTTACATTTATCATTATAAACAGGAAAGTAATATTAATGGCATATTTTTGAAGAGAGGATTCAATCCCAAAATATAATTGGCATGCTGTAATTGAAAAATCTATTACCAGCATATGCCATAATATCTTATTAGCCCACCTTAATATATGCAAAAAAAGTATTTTTTTTTAAATTTGTATGATAAATTTAAAAGTAGCTTGACAAGCAATGTTATTTTTTTCTTGCTGAGGAATGCTTTATTAACCAAGAGGGCTTAATTCTCTATTTGGGTTCCAGCCAGCTGTTAAGGAAGCAGGAAATAAGAGTTTTTCCAACATTTTCTTCTTGGCCTAGGCAAAGAATTAATGAAGACAACCCCAAAGGCAATCACAGCTACAGCAAAAATAAATAAATGGGACCTGATCAAATTAAAAAGCTTCTGCACAGCCAAGGAAACTATCACAAAAGCAAACAGACAACCTACAGAATGGGAGAAAATATTTGCATGTTATACATCTGATAAAGGGCTGACAACTAGAATCTATTTAGAACTCAGGAAAATCAGCAAGAAAAAAATCAAACAAACCTATCAAAAAGTGAGCAAAGGACATGAACAGAAACTTTCCAAAAGAAGATAGACTAATGGCCAACAAACATATGAAAAAATTCTCAACATCTCTAATCATCAGGGAAATGCAAATCAAAACCACAATGAGATGTCTCTTATCTCCAGTGAGAATGGCCTTTATCAAAAAGTCCCAAAAGAATAAATGTTGGCGTGGATGCAGAGAGACAGGAGCATTCATGCACTGCTGGTGGGAATGCAATCTAGTACCTCTATGGAAAGCAATATGGAGATACCCCAAAGAGCTACATGTATAACTACCATTTGATCCAGCAATCCCATTGCTGGGCATCTACCCAAAAGAACAAAAGACTTTCTATAAAAAAGACATCCGCATTGTGTTTATGCACCACAATTCTCCATTGCAAAGATGTAGAAACCACTCAAGTGCCTATCAATACATGAGCGGATTAATAAAATGTGGTATATGTATACCATGGAGTTCTATTCTGCCACGAAAAACAATGGTGATCTAGCACCTCTTGTATTATCCTGGATAGAGCTGGAGCCCATTCTACTAAGTGAAGTATCACGAGAATGGAAAAACAAGCACCACATGTACTCATGTATCAAATTGGTATTAACTGATCAACACTTAATGTGCACATGTAGTAATAACATTTGTCAGGTGTCGGGCAGATGGGAAGGGGGAGGAGGGGATGGCATATATACATCTAATGGGTGTGATGCACACTGTCTGGGGGGTGGACATGCTTGAAGCTCTCACTGGGGTGGGCAAAAGCAATATATGTAACCTAAACATTTGTACCCCCATAACATGCTGAAGTAATGAAAAAATTTTGTACCCCCATAATAGTCTGAAACAAAAAAAAAATTTTAAAAATTAATGTAAAAAAAACACCAACAACTTCCAGATATGGAGGTTGTCAAGCACTAGGCAGGGTATCAATTTCTACCTCTTGGCAGCATGAGTGTTGGGGAAGGCGTTGTGTGAAAAAAAGCCTGGGGCCAGGCATGGTGGCTCACGCTTGTAATCCTAGCACTGGGAGGCCAAGGAGGGAGGCTCACTTGAGGTCAGGATTTCATGACCAGTCTGAGCAAGAGTGAGACCCTGTCTTTACAAAAAATTAAAAAATTAGCTGGGCATGTAGTGCGGGCCTATAGTCCCAGCTACTTGCGAGGCTACGGCTAGAGAATGGTTTGAGCCCAGGAATTTGAGGTTGCAGTGAGCTATGATGATGTTACCGTACTCTAGCCTGGGCAACAGAGCAAGACCTTGTCAAAAAAAAGCAAAAAAAAAAAAAAAAAAAGCCTGGTAATGGATATTGAAAATAATTTAAAATACAGCTTGATGATGCATTTTTGTTGGAAATTCTAATTTTGGCTCTTAAGCAATGGGGTTTTCAAACAACAGGGAAAATTATCAGTGAAAATCCTTTCAAAATTAGACTTCACATGTCATTATTTACATACGAAATTAGTGAGGATGTATCCTAAGGTAGCCCCATTATTTCCCTTTGGTGAAAAAGAAAAAGTGAATGGAATCTAATAAGCCCTCCCAAAAACAGCTGGATATGAGAGATACTTAGGATGTGATACAAACGCAGGCTGAGCTGTCAGAAAATTCTAAGATGAAACAATGATCTAAAGCTATATAGAATTATTTGGGAAATTTACTAGGAACAGAATACATTACATATTAATTTCCTATATTAATTTATTTTATACATGTCATATATTTACTTGTCTAAACAGATCACAACAATGAGACTTATATATATTGTGTTGTTTTTTATTGTTGATGCTTTAATTATAGCAGCTGTTTGGATATACCAAAGATAAAGGTTTTATGTTATAATAAAAGGAATTTGGCTTATACCTCTTAGTTTGAAATATCCAAAAGTTAGGAAAAGTCTGCTATCTTTCATTTAAAAGCATTCTTACTATCATTGGAAGGAGACATTTAATTGAAAAAAAAGGAATACCAATAAAAACCAACAGCCAAATAAACTATAAACAGATGAGGATGAAGACATTCCTATATTAACCACTATGCAATATTCGATTTTTACCAGAGTGCTTGAAATATAGAAAAAGTACAGAGACATTTGCCAAATGAAAAAATAGATGCATGAAGGAAGTGTGTGTAGTCTCTGTGTGATAGGATTGTATAATACATGTTGTATTGATGGGAAATCAATTCCTGTCTATTACTATTCCCCCTTACTACCTTTTCGCTTCTGGAAGCAACAAAGAAGCTATGAATATTGACCTAAAAACAAAACTTCCAGACATTAAATCCTAAATTGAAAACACACCAAAATGGGTATGAGCTGTGCCAAGATGCAAACACACTAAGGGAGGTTAAGAGTTAGCATTGGATACATGAGAGAATTGAGAGAGAAAAGAGATATGAGTCACATTTTATTCCCCAAATCTGGAATAAACTTGAAGGAGTTGAGGGCGGCAAACAAACGTGACTCTACAAAAAGCCCACTCTGTCATGGGAGGGCTGTTAGATTGAGAGTAAATCTTTGCTTCTCCACCATTCACATTCGTTTTTGGGACTGTTTGGATCAACAGGCTAATAGATGTGTTCTGCACCAGGAAGTATATGATTTGTATGCAATTCCTCTTTCCTCCCCACAGGGTTCACTGGGGCTGGAGAATCTTCTTCCATCCCAACTACGTTGATGAGTAAGAGAGGAGAGGGTCCCAGGAGAAGCACAAAGTTATCTGAGCTTGAACTGAACGCCTTTGTGAGGCAGCAGAAGAAGACCTGCAGCCAGAGAAGCAGCACGGGAGCCACGGCAGGAATCGGAAGAGAGAGATTTAGTGCACAGTAGTATCCCTCTCTGATATAGTGACACCCTCTATATTCCCCAGGGGAGAAACATCTGGTAAGAATACACACAGCGTCTTCCTACCACTCACCCATCTTTCCCAAGGAGAAAGGGCATCCAAACAGTGTCCGGTGGTGAGACTGGGAATTAGGAATTGTCTGTGAGCACAGATCATCCTTTCCTGGATTTCTCCTGTTTTAGAGATGCCTGTCTGACATCTTCTTTCTTATTACAGAAGGTTACAATTGCCGGCTCTGAATTCCTGCATCGGTGTGATGGTTAAATTGAGTTGTCAACTTGACAGGATGACAGGAAACCCAGACACCTGGTAAAGTATTATTTCTGGGTACCCAAACACCTGGTAAAGTATTATTTCTGGGTATGTCTTTGAGGGTGTTTCCAGAAGAGATTGTCATATGAATCCCAGAACAAGTTAGGAAGACCCACCCTCCATGTGGGCAGGCACCATCTAATGGGCTGAGGACCCAGATAGAACAAAAAGGCTGAGAAAAGGTGAATTTATTCTCTCTCTCTCTTTCTTCTGGAGCTAGGACACACCCTTTTCCTGCTCCTGGACATCAGACTTAAGGTTCTCCAGCCTTTGGATGCTGTGCCTTGCACCAGCACCCACCCCTCACCCGTGTTCTTGGGCCTTCAGCCTCACTAGGATGATACCATCAGTGCTCCTGGTTCTGTGGCCTTTGGACTTGAAGTGCATCATGCTGTTGCCTGCCCTGGCTCTCCAGCTTGCAGATGGCCTATTGCGGGACTCCTCAGCTTTCATAATCATGTAAGTCAATTCATCTAAGGAATCCCCTCTCATATATCTAAATCTGTATCATCTATACCTATACCCATATCTACCCATATCCTGTTAGTTCTGTCTCTCTGGAATCCTGACTAACACAGTAGTTAAGAAGCATTCAGGAAGTTGCGAAGTCCAGTTTTGCCTACAGAGTCCCATTGATTTCTCCCGTCAGACTTATCTGTAAGAAAAGATGATATTATATTTTGATCTGCCATCCACTTGTTCATTGGATCTGAATTTGAAAGTGGAGAAGGCAGAGAGAGATTGGTTAAATATGATCACTGTGTTATTTTTGCCTACTTCTTCTCCCCGACCTTTCACCAGGGTCCAGTATGCTTCCCCACACTATTTATGCTGGTCTTAGAAATGTGATTGCTCTGGAGGGTGACATATGGAAAAAAGTGAAAACTGGGCCAGTGAGAAGGCTTTTAGGGGTACAATATATTCTTATGCCCCCCCTGGATTTCTGCCAACCACCATGAGAAAAGCAGACTCCAGTTAGCTTCCGGATCCTGCTGCCCTCGGAGAAGACCTGAACTTACCAAGCCTGTTATAACTGGACTGCCCCAGCTGACCTTGCATGACTATGAGAAAAATAAATGTTTGTGTTGTTTTAAGTCAATAAAAATATAAGGTTGTTGATGTTGCTACTCCTACAAAGAGCCTGGAATCGCAGAGGCAATGCCAGGGAGTTGCCAGGGAACCAAATGTGTACCAACAGGCCAGTTCCAGTTACTGTTGCTGCCAAAAAGCAAAGAAGAACTAGAAACAGGCGTCTCTCTTCCCACCACCAGTGGGTGACACATAGGATCACTTGTCCTTTTTATGGCCGGCTGGAGACCTGTTAACCTAGAGGGCTAAGTCAGGACCAGAAAGACGAGGAGGACAGACCAATGTGGAGCTGTGAGCCAGGCTCACGCTGACTAATCATTCTGATTTAATCGAGGGATTCTCAGAAAAGGACAAATGGAAGATTCACAATAAGTTAGCTTAAGGAGTTCACATTAGGCAGACAGAGACCTCAAGTCAGAAATTAAATTTACATTTAGAAGTCAAGAAAATGCATTATTTTGACACACCCAAATAATAAACTGCAACTCACATGCCCAGCCCATTTTTAAACAAATTATAATATCCCAAGTCTCACAGCCTTTGTATGATCCAAAAAACCTATTTCCTAATGTCACATATGTCTAAGTGAAGCACAGACCACTTTCCATGGCCATGAGTTGGAGGTTGTCATTGTCGCTGCTTATATTACCTGTTTCTGTTCCTGCTTGTGTGCCCAGACATCTTTTTCTTCCCTGATACACAAATTCACTGCCATCCCTTAGCAAGCCTGGGCATGCTTAATTTTTCTGGACACTTAGACATTGTCAGGAAATATCCATGAAAATTGTCCTCATTGATCTGGTCATTGACCATATTTCTTTTAGATAAACCTGTAGCTTCAGTAGTCAAACCTACATAGGGATTTTTCTAATTTCTTTTTTCAGATATATTGCCTTTCTGTGAACTGTTCAGTCAGGCAAACTTTTAACCAGTGGTATGGAAGGTAGATTTTCTCAAATATTGACATACTGTCATAGTCTTAGTCATTGGAGTTCATTCTGCTTTTTCACTGAGATGTAGAGTCACAAACATTAGTGTTATTTTTATTTCATTGACCTACAATTTACCTCACCTCTTTTATGTTCTGCTTGGAAAAAGAAAAGAAACTAAGCTCTTCTTCACCTGATGAATTATATTTAAGCCTCTGGGCATCCAAAGAAAATGTAAATAATGGTCAATTTACCCTCATGAGGCAGAGGGGCTCATTAAGAAAATTAAGAACACACACAATAAACAATCTCAACAGTCACTGTATGCCGTATTGACAAAATTTAGTCTATTTATCATTCTATCAGCAGCATAATCTAAAATATTAAACAGACCAAGTATTTTTGAATTCACAAGCTAAGTGGAAAATAGAACACAAAGCATTTATGAAAGCATAATTGAGAAATTTCTATTTCCAGGCAGACTTTGAAGGTAACACCACCCTAGACTGAAATGCTTCTGTTGCTGTAACACGCAGCTCGTATGTCTGTGTCTGAGCAATGTCATTGCCAATGACATCCCTCTAGGAATCCACCTCGGTGTTGGCTCCAGTCACCTCAGAAGAGAGGGCTGTCAGCACTGCTGGCTGTACAGATGAGGACAGATAAATAAATACTCATGCTCGGGTCCCTGCATGTGACACTAGAGTTGTGAAATTAATGTGCACATTTCAAAAACAACATAACCCAAATTTACCTCTTTTACTCTGAAGAGGAAGACATCTACAAGCACTCCTTTCTTGTTAATTTAAGAATTCAAATAAGAGAAAGGAGAAAATTGGTGGATTATGTGATTATGACATTTTTGCTCATAATGGAGATTTAAGGAGAGTCAAAATAGGAATCTAAAGGTTAGTGATCAAGTGTCCAAATGTGACTGTAGTATATTAAGAAGGCTTTAAAAGGAGATAAAATTGTGTTAGCTTATTCACTATTCTACTTTTCATTAAGTTGCCTCAAAATACTTTGCCACATATAGAACACTTTTAACCATCTTTATTTCAATTGCCTGTTAAAAAATGTTCTGATGTGTTGAAAATGTATGCAATGTGTATTCTCAGATGTGTAGTATGGTACCTAAAAATAGCACCAACAATGCCAATGGCATAAGCATGGTGACTCTAGATATAGAGAATCCTAGATGCAGCAGAAAATATATCAACATGTTCAAGACCTCACTCAGATCCTGTCTGATCTCATTTTGAAATTTAAGTATCAGAAATATAGATGGAGGTGCAGCAATGTAAAGACCAAAATTAATTCCTTGATGTCTTACAGCATTTTGCATAAGTCTGCATCCTTTCCTATGTCCTTTTTCCTTTAATTTCAGGAATAATTTCAAAAACGAAGTGATCAGTGAAAAGGTCCTTTTATCTAACACTTCTCATTAACGGTTCTTCAGAATGAGTAAGGGTAATGGGTTTCTGCGTGTGACACAGGTGTTGTGTTCTAAGTGTGTGCCTGAGTGACACTAGACTGCAAAAGGATGGACAGGTGGAATTGACCTTGAGAATTCTTTTATCCTCTCCTCTGGGTGAACATTCACAGTGCCAACTGTCACGGGGCAAAGCCCACTAAAACTGCTGCTGCATCCAAGGTAGGGGGAGGGAAATATACAAGGAAGAGGAGGCAAAGGAGACACCATCTGTGGAGGAGTGTTTGCTGTCTCAGACATCCCAATGATATAAATCATTGGTTATACCAGGAGAACTTTGCAAAGACATTTATCCAAACATCTGTCCAATCACTTTTCATGACTTTGTACTAAATCTGGTCTTCTCTCTTCAACGACAACAGAAGGCAAGGATGTCTTTCATCACCTTGTTAGCTTTGCAGCAGGGAGCTTCCAACTGGCTACATTTAGCTCAAAGCAATAGGTGTTCTAGTATTTTTAGCTGGTGAAGATACCTTTTGGATGGAGCTTAAATAGACTTTCCAAGAGTGAGCAAACTATTCTTGTCACATTATTCCTTATAAAACAGAAGACGTCTTTAAAACAGTTATTGATAGTAATAAAATAAGAAAAATGTTTCTACTACTACCTTTTATAGATATATAAATCAATAGTCATTCAGGACATAGACACTGGACAAGAAGACCCACTTCAAAGATTGAGTGTTCTAACCAATCAATTGATTACTTGATTTAATCAATTTAATATTTATTGAATATAGAAGCTTATAGGAATGCATATAGTTCAATAAGTGAAAACCAAATGTAAAATTAATGTCTGTGGTCTTAGTTGACCACTTGAGGTGCCATGGATGCAAAAGAATGTAGCTATCTACACTTAGTCTGGGCCACTGAGACAAGCCACATGCCCAGTCTAAATGGAAGCCTGTAGCTGAAAATTAACTACACATAGCGGAGGATGTATGTATCATTATTATATCTTTATTATTTTTTAAAGAGTTAAATAACATAATTATACATTTGTAAAGTCCATAAATGCTAAAACAAGAAATTCCATTGGTATCACCTCTGAGGTTGAAAACCTCATGATTAGAAAATCATCAAAAATCAGTGGTTTTTAAATTTTACATTATTTTGCAAAAAGTAAACAATGTTTTACAGGAAGAAACAGTAAATAGGAAAGATGAACCAGGTTATTGTTCATGTTTACTTGACCACGAATCTCGAGATATATATGAAAGTAGAGGTTGTTGAGTTTCCACTTGCAGAAAAATGTGATTTGAACACTTAATTATTTTCACTCTTTAATTCAATACGAAATGGTGCTTCCGATCTAGTTTTAAAAGTAATCTTAGCAATAAAAAGTTTATAAACCTGTGTAATATATTTCAAAAGTTTTTTAAATTAATTTTCTAATTTATTTTTATTTTTTATTTATTTTTGTTTCAGAATATTACGGGGATACAAGTGTTTCGATTACATACATGGATTGCTTTTTTACTGCTTGAGTCAAAGTTGTAAGTGTGCCCATCACCCAGGTAGTGTACATTGTACCCATTAGGTATAATTTCACCCATCCCCTCTTCCCCCACAACCTGTTTGATTTCCATTGAGTTTTACTTACATCTGTGCACATGAGTGCTGTTCTGTTAGTTCCAATTTTATAGTGAGTACATGTGGTGTTTGTTTTTCCATTCTTGCAAGACTTCACTAAAGAGAATGATCTCCAGTTCCATCCAGATTGTTACAAAAGGAATTAATTCATTTTTTTGTGGCCGAGTAGTACTCCATAGTATACATATATCACATTTTATTAATCCACTCATGCATTCATGGTCACTTGGGTTGATTCCACATCTTTGCAATTGTGAATTATGCTGCAATAAACATTCTAGTGCAAATGTCTTTTTGAGAAAATGACTTTTTCTTTTGGGTAAATACCCAGTAGTGGGATTGCTGTTCAAATGGTAGGTTTACTTTTAGGTCTTTGAGGAATCTCCATACTATTGTCCATAGAGGTTGCACTAGTTTGCAGTCCCACCAACAGTGTGTAAATGTTCCTTTCACTCTGCATCCATGCCAGCATCTATTGTTTTGGGACTTTTTGGTAAAAGTCATTCTCATTGGGGTTAGGTGATATCTCATTGTGGTTTTGATTTACATTCTCTGATGATTAGTGATGTTGAGAATTTTCTCATATGCTTCTTGGCCATTAGTTTATCTTCTTTTGAAAAGCTTCTGTTCATGTCTTTTACCCACTTTTTTAATGGGGTTGTTTGATTTTTTCTTGCTGATTTACTTGAGTTTGTTGTAGATTCTGGTTATTAGCCCTTTATCAGATGTATAGCATGTGACTATTTTCTTCCACTTAATGACAAATTATTTAGAGGAAATATAAAATTTTCTCAACAAGCCAAAAAGCTAAGCACATTGCTTTAGTGTTGTTTTCCTATTCTTAACTGTAAGTGTAGGAATACTATCAGTTTATTTTAAGATCTTATGGAAACAACCAAGATATCAATTGAGATGAATGGGTAAAGATTTTGTGATATAATCTCCCTTTACGTAGATTTCTCCAAGGTCATTGGCCTCATACCCTCTTGAAATACAAAAACACATCTTCGGAGTTAAAGTGGTAGCCTATCTTAAGGTGTAACTATTTGTCTCTCAGGGAGACTCAAGGTGTAACTATTTGCTTTAGGGGGAGATAAGTTTAATTATTTTTTTGAAGGAGCTTAATTAACTAAATAAATAGCTGCCTGAATTCTCAAAAAAAAAAAAAAAAGAATATGTGGTATATACACACAATGAAGCAGTATTCAGTCTTAACAAAGAAGGAAATACTGCCATATGTGACACCATAGACAAAGCTTGAGGACATTATGCTAAGTGACATAAGCCAGTCACAGAAAGACAAATACTGCATGATTCCATGTATATGATGTACCTAAAGTAGTCAAATTCATAGAGACAGATGTAGAATGGTGGTGGTTTCCAGGAGCTAGGGGAAGGCAGAAATGAGAAGTTGTTGCTCAACAAGTATAAAGTTGTAGTTGTACAAGATGAATAAGAATTAGAGATCTGCTGTGCAACCTTATAGTCAACAATAAGATATTATACCCTTAAAAATTTGTCGAGAGGGTAGATCTCATATTAAGTGTTTTTACCACAATTTTTTAAAAATGGAAAAGAATTACCACTAATGAGTTTCATTCTACTAAAAAGAATAGTGTTTACATATTGAAAGTAGTATATTTTTGGGGTCAAATAGCTAATTGCTACTTGCCTTTCTTTTAAAGATAACTTAATATGTTTACCAAATTTACACTTATAAGCGTATGGCCTCACTGAAAACTTGGAAATTATAGTTGATAACAAACTGAATTTTAAAATGTACTACTGTCATTAGAAAAGATCTTATATGAAATATTTGTATGCATTTTCTATTTACTCTATCAAAGCTATACTTCTTTTGTCACTTCTTAAATTTTGCTGCACAAGTTCATATACTCTCATTGATAAATTTCATATTAGAAATGCCAAATACTTGTGCTGTGTACATCCTTGAAAATATCTCCTTTTAAATGGTATAAAACAAACAGAAGGGATTCTATAACATTCTCAAGTATGTGGCACCACAGAGATCATCTCTAGGACATTTTTCAAAAGGATGAGCAAAACTCACACCCAGAGAGTTTCATTGTCATGCTAAAGGTCATTCAGCTGGTATGCAAGTAATTCAGCTAAGGGTAGGCACCATTTTTAATAACTATTAGTGATTTCTCTTTTCATTATATCATCATTCTGAGTCTTCAAATTCACCCCTTAACGAAATGCATCTTAATTAGAAAATATTACATTAAACAATATACATCTTTAGAATAATTTACATTACAATGTTGTCTTTTTTTAATTTTTTTTTATTTTGGCACATCGCAGGGGTACAAATGTTTAGGTTACGTATATTGCCTTTGCCCCACCCGAGTCAGAGCTTCAAGCGTGTCCATCTCCCAGATGGTGCGCACCACACCCATTAGGCATGAAAATACCCATCCCTTCCTCCCTGCTCCCACCTGTCCAACACTTGATGAATGTTACTATTATATATGCACTTAAGTGTTGATCAGTTAATGCCAATTTGATGGTAAGTACATATGGTGCTTGTTTTTCCATTCTTGTGATATTTCACTTAGTAGAATGGGTTCCAGCTCTATCTAGGATAATGCAGGAAGTGCTAGATCATGTTGTCTTAGACTTACATGGACAACTTGTTTTATACTGACAAATAAAACCACAAGCACACACATGCACACACATAAACACTTTGATTTTATGAGAAATTCCCAGAGACGAGCATTTTTTTTTACATCAGAATTGCATTGCTGTCTTGGAGCTGAAGACAGAGAACACACACACAAACGCAATCAGATGCAAGCTGCGTTAGGGTATGTTAATAACACGATGTAGAAGAAAGTGCTCAGAATTTGGAGTCAAATGCTCACTGGATTCAAATTCTGCTTATGTCATTCCAAAAGCTTATGGACTTCCTTCTTAATTTCTTTCTTTCCTGTTTCCCTTCCTCCCACTCTCCTTCACTCTATTTCTCCCTCTTTTCCTTCCTCATTCCATTTTCCCCCTACTTCCTTATTTTCTGAATAATTTAGCAAAAAACCTGGAAGGTACAGCTGAGTGAGAAAGGAGACCTGGCCAGGCAGGGGTTGGGGCCCAAGACAGGGAGGCGGTCAGTGAGGGTAGAGACTGGAGCAAGGAGGCTTGGCCAAGTGCACAGCAGTCAGGCGGGGCCAAGGGAGGCTGAGAGGAGACCCGGCCAGGTCAAGAGGGGAGGCTCCGTCGACATGTGGGGGATGATGGAGCCAGGTTTCTCACCATCAGAGGAGGGAGGTTAAAAATAAAGCCAGGGATTGTGACAGTGAGCATTATGGCACAGGGTTGGGACTAAAAGCACTGGTGCAAACCCATAATTTTCAACATAGATAGACAAATAGACTTATAAACAAATTATAAATAAATATAGATATAAAAGTGTGTGTGTATGTGTGTACAAATATTTCCTAGCTCTTGTCACTAAGATGGAAAGGGCAGTGATGCTCTACTAGCAATAAACACATTCAGACCCATTATCTTGATCTCTGAATAGTATTCCTCACTAAAAGGAACCAGAGCTTCTTGGAAAAAGTAGCTGGTTCTAGGGTTTGGTCAGAAAAAGTACAAGAAGGAACATCTTGTGTAGCATGAAAAAAGATGTAATACTCAGAGAATGCTGGGGATGCATCATAAAGACACGAGCCCAGCTTTAAGGGGTCCCCACTGGCCAGATCTGGGGAAACTTAAATGTCCCTCTAAATAGAGAAAACATGGTGAAAGAAAGCTAATTTGAGTGGGGCACAGAGTAAGTGGGTGTTTAGTGCCAAATAAGTCTTCTGAGGTCAGTAGGGACCAAATTATGCAAGGCCTTGCAGGCCGCACGGAACTTTTCTGTTCCTTAATCATTTAAAAGGAGAATCTATTAATAGGTTTTAAGTAAAAGGTATCCATTAGTTGTCAAAATGGATATGTCAAATAGGCAGTAACATTTCTGGTGCTCAGAAGAGAAGTCTGTGAGGTAGATGTGAACTTGGGAATTACTAATATTTGGCTTGCAATAATAATAATAATAATAATAATAAAAAGCCATGTATATAACTGAGCTTGCCAGGGAGAGAACTTAGAATAAGAAGAAAAGACAGCCCAGGGCCAATCCATGGAAAACTCTGCTAATGGTCTACATTAGGAGAATTAGAAAATGAGCAGCCAGTAAGACAAATAACAAGAAACATACAAAACAAAACAAAACACAAAGACAAACCCAGGAAAGCATAGAGGCTGACAGCAAAAGAAATGGAGTATTTGTAAAGGGCACAGCCAATAACCTAACAGTGTTGGCTATCACTGGGATGTCAAGCAAGAGAACAACTCTGCTCTGGATTTAGCAGCACACCAAAGTCGTTGGTGAGCTCTGGGGAGAAACCACGGGGAACCACACACTGCAGTAGAGTGAGAAGCAGGCGGGAGGCGAATCCACGGAAATTGGCAAGGGAGACAATTTCTTTTAAGGATGTTTGGCTGCAAGGAGGTCAGGAAGATAGGCCCATGCTTAGAAGAGCATGCTCGTTAGAAGGAGAGATCATTTCATTTCTGTTTTAGATATACTTGGATATATTCAAATGCTGATGGAGAAGGATCTCGATAAAAGGTGGAGGAGGGAAAACAACAGTTCAGGTCCCTAAGACCTAGAGAAGGGATAGGTTCAAAACACAGATGGAGGAAGCCCCCCTCTGGAAAAAAGGATGGGTGCAGATGCAGGGAAGTTTACATCCAAATTTTCATGTTACTTTGGGCTCTGCCTCTGTCTACATGACCAGAAATTGCCCACATTTTTGGGGCCTATTTCTTTATATGTAAACTAAAGAAATAGGGCTGGATAACTTAATATTTAAGTTCCTTTCAATCCTAAAATTCATTAAATTGTTTATTATTTTCAATTCTGCCAATGCCATAAACTGTTTAGATCTTGCATAGCATTGGATTTTATGTGCATAGTTGGTTGGTCTCATTTTTAGCGGAGTGTGTAGTTCATAAAGATCCTGCGTGTGAGCTGTAGTGAACAAATAAGATTTTTTGTTGTTGTTCTCACTGATCATATTCTCTGACACGAACTGAAATTACAGGGCATTTTAACAATTGCAAGTGCTACAGCCCTCCAGAAAATGAAGGAAAAGTTTTTTGGAGCTTTTATCCTGGTCCTAATTCCAGCTTTCTGAAGTTGAAACTTCAGGCTTTGCTTCTCCCAAATTTTCGATGTATTGTGAGCATACAGGCCTTTGCTGAAAGACTGTTAAGAGTCTCAAATCAGATCTTAATGATTGTATAAGTTAACTTTTCTAGCTGACCTCAAGTTTTCTTATGGTAATTTTTTTAAAAGTAGTAATATTAATGATTCAATCACTTTTTAACACAAAAGTAAAATTTAAAACTCTGGCTTCAATATCTCAGGAAAAGATGAAATTTTATGATTCATGTTGACATTCATAAATCATTTAAAGCCATCATAAAAGACATACAGTGATGTCAGTGTGGGCTAGATATTCTTACTTTTGCCCCCTTAAGGTGTAGTGTAGTTGTTAAGTCCAATTTGGAACCACCTAGATGGAGACGCTATAAGCACTACACTTTACTACATTTCTTCCTCACTTTGTTATTATGCCAGTATCAATATTGTCTTTTATGAAGGGAGAAAAATGTAGTCTTGTTTTAACAAAATACCAGGTATCATTGGTGACAATGTTTTCCCTAAAGCAAGGGACATTAGGAAAGCAGTTCTTACTCTCTATAGCTCCACTTCACATCTCCTCTTTGAATTTTTCTTCTAATTATTATCTCTCATAATTAGAGCCAAAAAACCCACTTTGATTAACATTATGGTTGAACAGCTTCTTTAATGTGCTTCATGTTCAGGACTCGATACACTTTAAAATGATGCGTAAATGCAATATTTGGCACCTGGCTAATAAACTTTATCAGATTATTTTCTATTAAAGATCCTCCTTCAAATTTGCCAAATCTGTCCTTATTTTTTCTTCCATTAGGAAACGCTAGAAGAATGTGTTGAGAATTTACCCCAGTCATTTTCAAAGTTTCTATATTCCCATTATGCCTCAAGTTACTTTTTACGTTACTTTTAAGCACACAACACTAATGGAGATGCCTGAGGCACTACAGGGAAATGTGCCTCAGGTAATTCGCATGTTTTCATTTGGTGGTTACCTCTGAACGGTTTTTGAAGACGGCGCTGCATGAGCCAGTCTGCATTCTTATGGTGACCAGCGAGCCACCAGGGGGCAGGCTTGGATCACAAAAGTTTGTAACCACTCTCTTCTTCAACAGAAATGTGTATGGCTCTCTTCGTGTAAGTGTGGTGCAACTTTTCACAAACTAGATCTTTGATAAGAATAAGCCATTTTGTATCATGTAGACAATCTTAAGAGACATCATTCATATAAAAATTTTACATTCTGTATTTTTGTAAAACAAAAAAAATAAATTTTCTCAATTCGAATTTTCTATTTTACACTTATCATACTGACACAGGTGAATTAAGTTTTCCTTTACAGACGGTAACTGCCTTCTAAATGTTAACTATACATATATAAAATAATTTCGTAAAACTGAAAGAATAAATAGAAAATACTGACTAGCATATTGGTAAAATTTGGAATCTCAGGTCTTTTTAAAATTATTTTATATTATCTTTACAAAAGCAATATGTATTGCAATATTAAACACAAATTACTGACATACAAAAAGGAGGAAAATGCTAAGTAGCTTTTATCTCAACACTCAAAGAGAACTATTGTTACCATGTTGTGCTTTTCTGTTAAGATGCATTTTAAATCAAGATATCTCTATTAATATCTCATTCTGTTTTTCCCAAACTTAGGATTAGACATTGTGCAGTCTGCTTCTACCTTTCACTTAATAATTTATTGTTGACAATTTTCCTTTCATTGAATATTCTTCCACATCATAATGTGGAAGCTTTGTAATATGATACTGTATCCATGTGTATAATTTACATATTCGATGCCTTATTTTAAGTTATTTAAATTATTTTTTTGCTTAGATCTTTTTAAATAAAAAATAAAAGTAAAACATAATCTTTTGTTTCACAGATGGATGGACCATAATGTCTATAAAGTTAACATTTTTCATATTCAGAACTTCCTTTTATATGTTGAGGAGTACATGTTAACCTTCAAAGTAAAAGATAAGGATACTACATTAATTTACAGCCTTTTGAAGAAAGGTGAATAGCAATCTAGAAATCATTTTCACAGTCATTTTTGGTATTAATCACATAATTTTCTTCCCTGTGGCATTACATCAAATTGCATTAAATACCCACTCACCAAAAGAAGTAATTTGAAATGTGGTTCCCCACTGTGACTAAGAATATGATAAATTTACCTTATTCCCATTATTTAAGTCATCTTTATGGGAATTCCCATAAATAATGGGAATAAGGTAAATGCCACTTAACGATATCTTAATAAAATGTTTTTCCACCTTTTCCACATACCACTGCCAATTTAAACCACAATGCTTTTAGAATAACTCCTAAACACACAGAAGTATAGCTATTGAGGACTACTCAGATTTTGGAAACTACAACTCATCTTTCAAGGTAGTGTTTGTGCTGATACGGAGTTTGCAAATTTTATAATCAGTGTGATCTTGGGGAAGTTGTTCAAAACATTTTAAAGCCCAGATTCCTCTTCTGTAAAACAGGTTTGAACATATCTCTTTTTGCAAGGTTACTGTGAGTATTTGAAGTGTTTGTTTATAAAGAACCTGTGTTGACTGACCTCCATTAACAGGCTTTGAAACTGGGGTAGACATCGTGCTGTGTGACACTGGGCTGTTCCAAAGTCTCATACTTATTAACAGGACACAAGTTCAGTCCTTATAATTGATGTAAACCCTCCCCCTTCCCATGAGGATCAAGAGTAAACCCAGGTGTTGGGTCAAAGATGGTGCCATTTCTAGAATGTCAACCCCAATTTCAGTGGGAAAAGGGAAGCCACAAACTAGAGTTAAGACCGGGCTTCCTGGACTTCTTTGCCTCCATGAACAGGAGTCAAGACGCAGTCCAGACCGTCACACATTGCTGGTGGGAATGGAAAATGGGGTAGTCACGTTGGAATGCAGATTGGCAGTTCTGCAGAATGTTTAATGGAATTATCGTATGGCGGGCGCAGCAATTCTACTACTAGATATATACTCCCCCCTAAATAAAAATATCCGTCTGCACAAAAATCTGTACACAATTGTCTATGGCATCATGATTCATAATAGCACAAAAGTGCTATTTAGGAAACAGCCTAAATCTATCAATGAATAATGAAAATATACTCCATCCGTAAAATGGAATGCAGTTTGGCAATAAAAAACGAACTTCTGATATATGCTACGACATGGATGAACCTTGAAAACATTCTTCCAAGTGAAATAGGCCATTACAAAATGCTAATGCTGTATGATTCCACGCTTATAAAATGTTTAGAAAAGGCAAATCCATAGAAACAGAAACTAGGTTAGTCTTGCCTATGGCTTGGAACTGGGAAGGGAAGGGCAATGGGGAGTGACTGGCAGTAGGTTCAGGGTTTCTTTTTGGGGAGATGAAAATGCTGAAAAATTAGATTTTGGTCATGTTTGCACAACTTTGTTATAATATTAAAACCCACTGAATTGTACACATTAAGTGTGTGAATTGTGTGGTATATTAATTATATTTCAACAAAGCTGTTTTTGTAAAAAAGAAGTCTGAGTTAGCCACGCCTCTCTATCCCCCATCCCCCACACTCAGGGTTTGGCTGAAATTCTCCAGCACTATTTACCAGAATCGATCTTATTATTTTCATCTCTCTCCAAAATCCCAGGTCACCCTTTACCTTCCCACTCTAATCACTATAAGGCTCTGCCCGTGTCCTGTTCCTTTACCTTCCCTCATTCCTCCCCTACTAATAATCCTCTTACCTTTTGTTTTAAAGGAAGCCTATGTTCTCACCTTAGAGCTTTCCCTAAAGTTCTCTCAACTAAAGGCTTTTTCTTCTCCCGCAGCCCTTGTTCTAGTGGATCTGGAGTTGATGCTGGTGTCATCTTTGTTCCTGGTTTCTATCTTCAGATCTTTCTTTTTTTGTTCCCTAAAGCCTCCCAACCTTGACTCTTACATCATCAGATGTTAATTAATTCAACATCTGTTATGTCATTATTGTCCACCAAGGTTGTTCTTCCACGTTTCTCAACGATTTAGTTCGATAATGTGAAATCTCTTATTAATTTTGTACTGATTGCTAATTGCAATCATGATATTTTACCTATATTGGATTCAGTAAAATGTATTAATAAAACAAATTTACCTTTTCTTTTTACTTTTTTTAAAAGGTAGATACTAGACAAATTTAAATACGTGTGTGGCTCACATTTGTGGCTCGTGTTGCGTTTCTATTGGATGCTGCTGCCCTAGGCCTTGGCACCAATGTACCCCAAACTACAACCTCTTCATTATTCTAGTTTCATGCACCTGGCTCTCTTAGTATCACCTCCTGTATTTTTCAGACTATTGCCTCTGGTGCTCCAACTTTAAGGTTTTTTCAACCCTGCTATGATCTCCAATATATTGATTCTGCAATCTCTTCACCTTTCCTCATCATTTTGGTATCCTCTTTCCTCTTCTTGTCAGTTATTATAGTAACTGTCACGAGTTTCCTTGTCTTTCTCTCCCTTCATCGAACTCATTTGCAAAGTCATACCCTGGTTGTAATGCAACGCCCCACCTACCGCTGTACTCAATGTCTGAGCACAGCTGAGTGTGACTGGATCAAAACGCATAACCATGCTGGTGTCATCACGCTGTTCCCGGACCATGCTAGGAACACTGGGATCACTCTGCCAGGAATACGCTTCCAGAAATGCTCCTTCCTAACTTTTTCAGTTTCTTCATGCCTTTGTTCGGATTTAACTAGAAATAATGAAATTTACTCTATATAAGATTCGCGATCTTCACTCTCCCCTCCCCACACCTCCCCAATTCTCCTTAAATTGCTGTGGTTTCGTTTCTTTTCTTTTCTTTCCTTTTCTTTTCTTTTCTCTTCTCTTTTTTTCTTTTCTTTATCTTCTTTTCTTCCTTTTCTTCTTCGTTTTTTCTTTCTTGTCTGGCAATATTTTTTCTTTTGGCAAGGTGAAATACACTTATTTATTATTCTCTTGAATGCACTGCCTGCTTTTATGCAACCTCCACAATGGCACGAATCTTGTTTTGTTCAGTAATGTATGCGAAATTCCTAAAACTGCCAGAGTGTAGCCTCTTGATAAATATTAATGGAATGAATGAGTAAATAAATTCATTTTTTTCAAATGTAAACTAACTTTTCATGTCATCAAACTTCACATATGTTTAAAATAGTATGTCCCTATTTTAACACAGTTTGTTCCACTTTGTTTCTGTTTGCTTTAGGATAATAAGCTGAAAATTGTAATTTAAAAAATTTTTTTTCCACCTGAATTCACAGGTAAACACAGTGGATAGAATATTTGGAAACACTGATGAGGCCAGACATAAAATAAATAAATAAATAAATAAATAAATAAATAAATAAATAAATAAATAAACTTACATGGATAATAAAGTATGACTATATGTTTAAGCAGCAATAGAACAAATATATACTACCAATGTGTTAAGGTATTTTCAATACATTGGTTTAAATAGATATTCCTTTACAGGTTTTAAAACTAACTAAAGGATAAAACACACGCTTTTCAGCTGGAAATTCTAAGATATCCACAGACATGATCGTAACACTAGATAAAAATAAATAAATAAATATAAATAAATACATAAAAGCTTTATAAAAACTTCCTGAAAATTTCAAGAAAATTTTATATTCCTTAAACAATCCCTTTAAAATAGTTGAATAAATTGTCTGGTTAAAAAACGTCATTAATAAATCTCACTCTTGCTTAGAATGAGGTTTACAAAGCGTAGATGTCATTATGTTTTTTTCCTCAGTACAATTCCCTACAAGACACACTCTTTGCATGACATCCGTGATCCCTAAGTCTGACCCCCACCGGGGTCCACAGCCTCATCTCCATTCGCATTCCACTCCCCTTATGCACTGCGCACGTTATCTCTAAGTTCTTCCCAGCATAATCCTGGGAACTTTGAGTTTCACCAACTTTCCCTGGTGGAGAAACACCATAAATGGGAATGCCACGTAGTTCTGAGGTTTTGTGACGCTATCGTCAAGACTCAGAGGAGCTTTATTTGAAATCTATAAAGACAGGAGTTAGTGGTTGTGTAGGTGTAAATCAGATGATATAATCTGTCAGCTCAGTTTCTTTTATTCAACACTCTCTCAACACATTTTAGTCTTAAGGGCAGTGCATCCATCCACGTAAATCCATTGGTTTTATTGTAGCTGACTCAGAATAGTACACCTCTAAGAAATGAAAGATCTCAGAAGACTTTTTTTTTAACTGTTTGTCTATTTGCTATTTGTATTCATTATGTGGGAAAAATGATTTTTAATGAGCCATTTATATTAAACATGTACCCAGGTTTATCTATGTAAGAGACAGCTGATTGAGTGTTATTTTAATAATTCCCTCCTCTTGAAAAATCATAAAAACATTCTATTAAAAGAATAAAGAAAACATTAGGGAATAAATATGGTTGTTATACGAAAAAAATATGTAAGCAATCAACATTTGATGAGAATTGTTAGAGCAGTTAAAACATTTGTAATATAAGTCACATAATTCAACAGTTGTGTGTTTAAAATATAGTTGTCAGAAACAACTTCACTACTTTACTTTTTGATTGATGTTTGAATGTTATAGTCTAGTTATTTTCAAACTTTGTGTTTAAATATTTCTATCTTCATAAATATTAATTGGCAAGTAAATCAAAATCAAACCTCACATACAGAGACTGCTGATAATTCAAAAATGTCATTATTTTCACTAAAAGTGTTTCAAAATGTCACTTAATTAAAAAAAGCTACTAAGCTATTTTATAAAATATGAAAAAACATAATAACAAAAGTATAGTATATATTTTCACTTTTTATTTTAAAGGATTTTTTGGTATTATTAAATATAATTACTATTTTTTGCAATCTCTTAACCCCTATGTCCTCCTGGCGGAATCCCCTACCCCACAACACATACAAACTGTGACAACATGCCCCCACCCCAGTATGTTTGGTGCCTTTATAACACTGACTGATATAAAAGGAACAAAATTCCTCAAGTTGATCATGGTAGACAAAAAAATCAAATAAAAATATGGGACAAAAAAATAAGAACAGTTTCATCAAAAAGATTTCATTTTCACTTTCTGAGGTTCATTTCCTCTTCTTCATTTTCAATAATATCCATCAAACCAAGGGCATCTCCTCTAAGTGAGGTCACCATAGAAGTCAAAAAAACACACTACGAGCTTGTGAGGACTTGTCTGAATGGTTTTATTAGTAGGATGTGTCACTACCACCCTTTGGTCTGATGTAAAATTTGGTTTTGAAATGACACATATTTCCTGTGTTCTCCAGTTAACCAGAGATTTCTTTTGGGCTTTCCCTTTTTTTCCCTCCCCTCCAGGCATCTGTAGGAGAAAAGAGAAAGCAAAGGACTCTGGAAGTCTAGAGAAACAGAGTCAATTGTCTAATTTTATTCAAAATGAATTCTCCCTGCTATTCTAGCTACCTCCAGTAAGATCTACCCAGTTCTCCTAACAAAGAAAACTAGCTGAGGAACTCTTTTTTTTTAATTCTCATTTATTTTTGGCTCTTGGGGCATTGTCATCTTTTCAGTATGAAAAAAAGCATCAAGTTCAACACAAAATAGAAATCTGAACTGTAGGACATGACAAAACCAAGGGAAGGGAGAAAAAAGGCAACAGCAAAGGGATGAGATTTGCAAAAAAGAGGGTGTCCGTCCCCTCTCTGGGGAATGACTCATTTAAGCGTCAGTATACACCTTTCCACCCAAGTCAGGGATGTTACTGCTTTTCTGTGGGTAAGAAAACGTAGGGTTGGGGAGGGCATCTCTGGAGGCTTAGGGATCCAGGCTGGTCTCTCTCCCCTCCTGATCCCCTTGTCCAAGGGAAAGGAAGGAACCCAATGTATGAGTGAGGTGGAGAGCATTCCACTTCACAGGGTGGGGCAGAACCGTTCCTCCAAATGGCAGAGCTTGGAGATTGAAAATGGTGATAATACTGCTAACACCTCCCTTGAAGCTGAGAGATGAAACATGCAAATACCTAGAAGTTGACTTAAAAGCTTGGATTTCCCTCTCCAAAACTATTCTAGAATGGAAAATACCATCCCTTCCTCGTAGTGACTTCCCCTGCCCCCGCCCCACTTTGCTATTACTGGACCAGGGAAGGGCATTTAGAGGCTACCAAATACTGTGGATAGTGCTTAAGTCAAAGAAGGCTAACAGAGGTCTGGGCTACGGTGGCATAAAGAAACAGGAGACAGGCGGTGTAACAGACCTACAGGACAATGCGAATATTTGACTGCTAGTAGATGAAGATAGAATAAAATATCCTTATCTCCGTATGCTAGAACAAAGAGCTAAAAGGTTAATTACATTTTTCAGGGGAAGAATAAATATGTATACACACATATACATATATATATATATGTACATATATATATATATATGAAAATTACTTATTTGTGGCCTGCTGTATATTTTTTATGATTTTGTGACTTATGTTTATTTAAAGGGGAATAGTTTAAAGCTAGATTTCCAAATGGTGGGTCCCTGGTCATCTGCCTTTTGAAGGAAATCAAAATTGTCACCTGTTCACAGCTGGCCACACTGACTCCTGTATATGAATCCTTCCCTTCCTATTCAGGTAACTTCTTTCTATTCAAACATTATCTCTGGAATAACACACCTCTCCCCATTTTCCTCAGCCTCATGGCACACACTCACACATTCTCATACCCACACACACACTCTCACACAAAGTGAAGCAACTTGAGTTGAAGCAATGCAACAGAAAGTTACCTGTGTGCTGAAACAATGACATCAGAGAGAGGTTCTATGTACAGAGAAGACAAGATTTAGAGAGATAGCAAAATCAGGACCATTTTTTGACTCTATAATCTCCTCAGATATTTCATGCCTAAAGAGAAGACCCAGTTGAGCAAAATGAAGCTCCAGCATGAATTTTCTGGAGTCCCTGGTGACATGGAATTCAAAGGACAATGTGATTACTTAATAAGAAAATTACATTGCTGCAGAATTCCAAAAAGGCATGGCAAGTAAAAAACAATGAAAAATTGTTTATTTTACATCTTTTTCTGCATGCCTAATTGATGTTGCTTATAAAGGTAAGCACCACTTCTGTGTGATTGTCCAAAATTTATACAAAATGAGTAGGACGTCGCATTATAACAGTAGTGTGTCTTATTACACCTAGCAGTTGCTGGAATTAGAGTGGTATTCATATAATTGGGCCAGTCTAAACTTCTTTTGCATTGACTTTCAAAAACAATAAGAAATTAAAGCATATATATATTTTCATGAGAAATTTTTGAAAAAAAATAAACAACAGCTAGAAATAAGGGAAAGTATCATCTGTGTAGTTGTATTATTTTTGTAGGTGGAACATAATGAGATATTAATTATATTTATCCACTTCATATTAAGTTGTTATGTCTTGGTAACAAAATAGCACTGCTGAGAAAGTTTCATTTCATGATTATTTTTTCCTGAATAAGGGGTGAATCACTAGGTATAAAAACAAATGATTAATTACCACCTACATACTACCACCCAGTTATTTTGAAAATCATAGTGCTTGCTCTCATTTTTCAGATTTTTCCCAAGGCTGGAAGGAAATTCCATGCACTGACTTGAAGAAGAGTAATATTCTAAAGACAATTCTCAAGACAAATGCCAAGCAATCCATTTTCAACTACTCTTTGTTTCTTGAATTTGCTTTCCAAGGAAATTTACCTCCCCTTACACCTCCCCTCTCCTGTTATACTAGAAATTGGGGGTGCATGATTAGGCAACGTTTTGAATAATAAAATAATTGTTAAGGGTCTGTGATCAAATAGTATGACTAAGATGTCAGATAAATTGGTCAGGATAAAGTTCATTGGAAATTTCCACAATAACCTAAAATATGAAATCATGGCTTTTAAATACCCTTTAAATAAGGATTTCTTCACTCATAAATTTTATTAAATGTTGTATTCCCTGTGTGCTGAATTTTTCTACTTTATGAGAGATGTGGTATGTATTGCAATTAGGATTCTGACTAGGGTTAAGTTCTGAATCTAGGAAGACACCAAAAAGCCAAGGGGACTTGAATTCTTGGGAATCACTGCTACAGGGCTAGGATTTACTCTCAGAAGAATAATGCATTGTCATGTGTTTCAGCATCTCAACATCATCTAACACAGTGTTTGAGCTCTTATCACAGGTCACATATCAGCTATTGGACATCAATCACTGACATCTTTTATTGTTGCTTTTATTTCAAAATATTAATGAAGGGGGTACAAATGTTTTTGTTTCATGGATAGTTTGTATAAGGCTTGGGTCAGGGCTCATGGCGTGCCCATCACCAGAATAGTTCGTTGTACCCAATAGGCAAGTTCTTATCCCACATCCCCCTTTCTACCCTCCCCGCTTCTTTATTGCTCATGTCCTTTTCATTGCCTCGTGCCCCTGTGCACCCATTGTTTAGCTCCCACTTATTAGTGAGAACATACGGTGTTTGATTTTCTATTCCTGAGTAACCTCACTCAGAATAATGGTCTCCAGTTCAATCCAAGTTGCTGCAAACAACATTATTTCATTCCTTTTTATGGCTGAGCAGTACTCCATGGTGTATCTATACATTTTATACATTTTCTTTACCAACATATGAATTGATGGGCACTTAGGTTGATTCCATATCTTTGTAATTATGATTTGTACTGCAATAAACATTCAAGTGCAGTTTTTTTGTTTTTTCATTTTTTTATAAAAAGACTTCATTTCCTTTGAGTAGATAGCCAGCACTGGGATTGCTGAATTGAATGTAGGTCTACATTTATTTCTTTGAGGAATTTCCATACTGTTTTCCATAAAAGTTGTATTAATTTGCAGTCCCACCAACAGAGTATAAGCATTCCTTTCTCTCTGCATCCACGCCAGCATCTATTGTTTTTTGACTTTTTAATAACGACTATTCTGATAGGAGTAAGGTGATGTCTCATGGTAGTTTTAATTTGCATTTCCCTAATAATTAGTGATGTTGAGTATTTTTTCATACGTTTGTTGGCCATTTGTCTATCTTTTTTTCTAAAAAGTTCTGTTCATGTCTTTTGCCCACTTTTTATTGGGGTTGTTTATTTTTGTTTGAGTTCTTTATAGATTCTGGATATTAGTCCTTTGTCAGATGTACAGATGGCAAATATTTTAACCCACTCTGTGGGTTGTCTATTTAATGCTGATTATTTCTTTCACCGTGCAGAAGCCTTTTAATTTAATTAAGTTCTATTTGCTTTTTCTTGTTGTTTCTGTATTTGCCTTTGAGGTCTTAGTCATAAATTCTTTGCCTAGGTTGATATATAGAAGAGATTTACCTATATTTCTTTGAAAATTTTTATCATTTCATACCTTACATTTAAGCCATTGACCCATCTTGAATTGATTTTTGTATGTAGTGAGAAATAGGGATCCATGCTTCTGCATGTCACTATCCAATTTTCCCACCAGCATTTATTGATTAGGGCTTCCATTCCCCAGTATATGTTGTTGTCTGCTTTGTCAAAGATCAGTTGTTTGTAAGTAGATGATTTTATTTCTGGATTCTCTATTCTGTTCCATTGGTCTGTGTCTTTACTTTCAGATTAATATCATGCTATTTTGGTTACCATGGCCCTGTGGAATAATTTGAAGTCAGGTAATGTAATGCCTCCAGATTTGTTCTTTTTGCTTCAGATTACTTTTGCTATTTGGGCTCTTTTCTGGTTCCAAATGCAGCTTAGGATTATTTGTTCTAGATCTGTGAAATATGACATTGGCATTTTTATGGGGAATGTATTGAATTTGTAAATCTCTTTGGGTAGTATAAACATTTTAATAATGGTGATTCTACCAATCTTTGAGCAGGGATGTTTTTCATTTGTTTGTGTTATCTGTGGTTTCTTTCATTAGTGTTTGTAGTTCCCCTTGTAGATATCTTTCACCTGCTTGGTTAAGTATGTTCCTAGGTCTTTTATTTTCCTTGTAGCTATTGTGAATAGTATTGAGTCCTTGATACGACTCTCAGCTTGACTGTTATTAGTATATAGAAATGCTACTGATATGTGCACATTGATTTTGTAACCTGAGACTTTGCCAATTTTTTTTTTTTTATCTATTTCAGAAGTCTTTTGGTGGAGTCTTTAGGGCTTTCTTGATACAAGATCATATTGTCACACACAGGGATAATTTGACCTCCTCATTCCTGATTTGGATGTCCTTTATTTCTTTCTCTTGCCTGATTTCTCTGCTTAGGACTTCCAGTACTATGTTGAATAGAAGTGGTGACAGCAGGCACCTGTATCTTGTTCCAGTTCTTATGGGGGATGCTTTCAATTTTTCCCCATTTATTATGATGCTGATTGTGCATTTGTCATATATGGCTTTAAAAATTTTGTGGTATGTGCCATCTGTGCCTAGTTTTTTGAAGGATTTTATCATGAAAGGGTGCTGAATTTTGTCGAATGCTTTTTCTCCATGTATTGAGATGATCATATGGTCTTTGTATTTGTTTCTATTTATGTGGTGAATCACATTTATTGATTTGCATCTGTTGAACCATCCTTGCATCCCTGGGATCAAACTCACTTGATCATGATGGATTACCTTTTTGATGTGAAGTTGAATTTGTTTTGCTAGTATTTTGTTGAGAATTTTTGCACTCATGTTCACAAGGGATATTGGTGTGTAGTTGTTTCTTTTGTGTGTGTGTGTGTGTGTGTGTGTGCGCGCGCACGTCCTTTCTTGGCCTTCATATCAAGGTGTTACTGGCTTCATAGAATGAGTTAGAGAGGGTCCCCTCCTTCTTGATTTTATGGAATAGTTTCTGTAAGATAGTACCAGTTATTCTTCATAGGTCTGGTAGAATTCACCTGTGAATCCATCTAGTCCTGAGCTTTTTGTGCTTTGAAGTTTTTTTTTTTTTATTATTGCATCAATCTAACTGCTCACTATTGGTCTGTTCAGGATTTCTATTTCTTTCTGAATGAGTCTTGGGAGGTTGTGTGTTTCCAGGAATTATCCATGTCCTCTGTCCTTTCTATTTAACAGTTTGTTTACATAGAAGTTTTAGTAATGTTCATGGATGATATTTTGTATTTCTACAATATCGGTTTTAATGTCTCCTTTTTTGTTTCTGATTGAGGTTATTTGAGTCCCTTCCCTTCTATTTCTGGTTAATCTGGCTAGTGGTCTATTGATTTTATCTTCTCAAAGAATCGAATTTTTGTTTCTTTTCCTATATTATTTCTTTTCCTATTCTGGCTTTGGGTATGATTTTTTCTTCATTTTCTAGTTCATTGGGAAGTGACATTAAATTGTTAGTTTGTGATCTTTCTGTTGTTTTGGTGTAGGCATTTAAGGCTATAGACTTTTCCATTAAAACTGCCTTAGCCGTATCCCATAGATTTTTTTTTATTTCTGCATATTATGGGAGTACAAATGTTTAGGTTTCGTTACCCTTGCCTGCCCCCCGTCCCCCAGTCAGAGCTTCAAGCGTGTCCATTCCCCAGATGGTGCACACTGCACTCATTATGTATGTATATACCATCCCCTCCTCCCTCCTTCCATCTGCCCAATGCCCAATAAATGTTATTCCTATATGTGCACTTAGGTGTTGATCAGTGAAACCAGTTTTCTGGTGAGTATATGTGGTGCTTATTTTTCCATTCTTTGTATCCCATAGATTTTAAAAGCTTGTGCCCCTTCTTCATTCAGCTTGAGGACTCTTGATTTCCATCTTAATTTCATCATTGACCCAAGGATCACTCAGCAGCAGGTAGTTTAATTTCCATGATTTTTTGTAGATTTTAGTGTTTCTCTTACAATTGATTTCTATTTTTATTCTTCTGTGGTCTGAGAAGATACATGGTGTGATTTTGAGGGTTTTCTTTGATTTGCTAAGACTTATTTTGTGGTGTGAGATATGATCAATCTCGGAAAATGAGAAGTCTGCTGTTAGCCTGATTGGTTTTCCTTTGTAGATTATTTGTTGCTTTCATATTGAGCTTATAGAATTTTCTCCTTCATTTTGGCTTTGGCCAGGTTGATGACTATATGTCTTGGAGATGTCCTATTTGCTATGAATCTTCCCAGTATTTGATGATCATTTTGTATCTGGATATCTGATTCTCTGTTGATGTCAGGAAAGTTCTCCTCAATAATTCCTCCAAATAGGTTTTCCATGCTTTTCGCTTTTTTTCCTTCTCCTTCTGGGATACCTATAATTCATACACTGGCTCATTTCACAAAGTCCCATATTTCTCTGAGTGATTGTTCATTCTTTTTTATTCTTTTTTCTGCATCTTTGACTGACTGCGTTAGTTAGAAAGCCTTGTCTTCAAGCTCTGAGAGTCTTTCTTATGCTAGGTCTATCCTGCTGTTGAAGATTTCTGCTATATTTTGTAATTCCCTAAATGACTCTTTCATTTCTTTAAGTTCTGTTATATCCTTTCTTACATTGTCTAACTCTTTAGTGAATTTTTCATTTTCTCATTTATGTCCTCAAACTTCTTCAGGCTTGTGTGTGTTGGTTTTCAACTCTTCTACAATTTCACTCATCTTGTTTGCCATCCATAGTCTGAATTCCATTTCTTACATTTTGAAAATTTCCTTTTGGTTGAGGTCCATTACTGTAGACATATTGTCATCCTTTGGGGAGTCAAATCAGCTTGTTTTTTCATGTTGCCAGAGCTTTTTTGGATGGTTTCTTCTTATCTGAAACCTCTTGTCTCACCTCAGGTCTGACAGGTTTGCAGCACACCTGTTCTCCTTTTCTTGGAACTCTCTTACTTAGTGAGCAGGAGGAGAGGTACTAGATAATGCTTTTGTGTGCTGCTCCCCAGGATAGACCTGGCAGGAGAGGAATGCACTGAGAGCCTGTAACACAGCTACTCTCCTGCATCATCTTGATCCCCTGTGGTTGTCACAGTCCAAACAGATGCTGGGGGCTATCTATTCAAAGTTGTGAATTGGTCCCCAGTCTGCTGTTAGAAGCTCAGGTAGTGGGGCTGTGCAAGTCCCTCTCCACAGAGGTGGGTGGTATGACATTGGCTGCTTCCTGGGCAGGTCATGGGACCTTGGCAGGCACTTGGATGTGTCATGGGACTGCAGCCGATGGTGGGGTGGGTTGCAGTTTCATGTCAGGTGCCTGAGTGTGTCACAGGACTGCAGTTGATGGCAAGGTGGCTCATGAGACATTGGCAGGTGCTTAGGTGCATCAAAGGACCTAGGCAAGTGCTGTAAGATCTTTTTGTGGAGTGGTGGGTTTGTTCCTAGGACACTACTGGAAGCTCAGGCAGGGGGCTAGGTGAGTCCCTCTTCATTCAGATGAGTACCGTGGGAGATTGCTCTGCCCAACTCTCCCTGCAGTGATGGCAGGGGCTCTTTGGCAACACTGTCTAGGTTGTGGCTGCAGGTGTCAGGGCTGCAGTGTTTGTTCCATCCAGGTTTAGGTATAATGGCAGAACACCATGGGGGGTGTGGCTTGTGGCTAGCAGGTCCATGGTGGACAGCTGAATAGCAGGTGTGGGTTTGCATGGTGCCATATGGGTGTGGCCTACTTGCTGGCACACAAAACCAAGAGGCGTGGCCCATTACGTGGCTTGTGGGTCTGTGGGGGCATGACACATGACCTATTGCTTGGTGCATGGCACAGGGAGTGGCCTGCCAGCTGGAACACAGAACCCAAAGGTGTGGACCCCTGCAGGGCATTTGGGTCTGCAGGGGTGTGGCCTGATGCTCAGAGCTCAGGTCTGCAGGGGCATAGACCCCTATATAGGGTGTGGGGCTTGGGTGCTTGGTCCTCAGCTTGGTGCGCTGGACTCCAGGGGTGTGGTCTACCAGCTGGCACATCGTCTGTGTAGCAGTTGGTCTCAGTGTAGTGGCACATGGGGCTCGGAATTCCTGGTCTGCTCACAAGGCTGTAGGAACTGGGCTGCTGGATGGCTGGGTCTCTCTGCCCATCTAGGTCCCCCTGAGGCTGCTACCAGGTCCTGAGCTCTGAGTTCCCTGGTGGTGGTTGGGGTGTGGGGGTGGGGTGGGGAAGCAGTTCCCAGTCATGGGCATGTGAGAGCATCTGCTCTCCCTGCTCCCTCCCCGCCTGGCAAGGGACAATACTGGATCCCTGTGTAGACTGGGAACTCCAGACCTGAGAGCTCAGAGTGGCCTCAGCTGCAGCAACCCGGGGAACTGAGGCCAGCGGGTTCCTACTGAGTCTGCTCTCTGATGTAACTTTACCGTACGGTCTCCAAGCAGTTTCCTGAACAGTAAGGAAGCCCATAATAGTGGTGGGCAGTACTCATAGCCCTGGATTCACATTGTCCACGTGGGGAACATGGAGCCCTGGGACTCTTTTCTTTATTACTTCCCCATGAGTTAGGGGTCTCCTCCAGGCACCTTCCCGTCTTAATGAGTAGAACTCCTGGTCCCCATCTCCTTCACTCTGACGGTCTCCTGTTGGTTCTCTGAGGGTTTACAATGCACTCTCCAAGAAAGTATATCTGTAGTTTTTGCAGTTTTTGATCCTTTTCTAGAGAGTGTTGTGTGCCAGCTGCTTCTAGTCCACCATCTTGGCCCCACCCCCCTCTTTTTTTCTACTCAAAAGTAAGTGCATATTATGGTTACAAGGAGCCAGAACTTGGGCATCTCTTCCCTGTACATGTTTCTAAGGGCATTTGCTGAAAAGTAGTCAAACTTGTTAATAACATTTCTTTAGTGATTTACATACACTCATTAAAGGGCATTTAGCCATTTTCATAACCGAATGTTTTAATATTTTCTCGAATTTTTACTTAATATATAGATATATTTATTAAGGGCATTGTACAAAATTGCAAAAAATAATAAAAGCTAAAGCAACACAGAGAAGAGTAACAAAATATTTCATTTACTTCTATAAAAATAATATTGACTCTATTCCAAAATTTTTATACAGAATTATTTAAAGAACATGATGGTTTTGGATAAAGTCCTTTAAATATGACATATATTTTATCCACATTTAGTATTTCTATTGCCTCCAGTAAAAGTTAACAGCATAAAATGACCATTTTGTTGTTGTTTTTTTTTTTTTTACCAAAAGGCAAGCTATCTAAATACTACACGGTTTATAAACATATCGTATTGATATTACATTGTTCTCCTTATCCTGCTAATTACCCTGCCCAAATGAAATTATGTAGTTATTATCTGTAGAAATATTTTTTATCATCTTCATCAAATTTCCAATTAAAAATAAAAACTTAAAAATAATTTCCAAATGTTGATTTAAACAATGGGAAATATTTGATTCTCACATTTTAAAATGTAAACATTTCAGCTTAGACTCTTTTTGCAAATGATAGCTTCCTCATAATTTTCTGAGTTATCTTTTGTGAATAAGAATAAGCAGAAACAGAAAATATTGATATTAAAAAAGAATAAAGGTACAGTCTTTGTTTTTCTTCATGGAAAGAAATTTTGTGAACTAGTTATTGATTCTGAGAGTCACATAGTATTTGTAATCAATAGACAAATGCATGTGGTGGCATATTGCACAAGGTTTTACTTCTTTTACTATAACCTATGTTCTTTTACTAAGAACTAAGAGCATATCATAAAATGCTTAGAGACATTTTTGATGTCAATATGTAAAAATAGTATGAAGTCTACTCAGTGTTGAATTTCTAAGAGGTACCTAGTATTTTTGAATTACATAGGCCTCCGAACTTTGACAACATCTATTAAGTAATAGGCTATGAAATTCAACAAAATGTACCTAATAGCACTGTACTAAGTGTATTTTGCATTTTTTTCAACTTAAAATTATAGTTAAGAAAGTTCATGGTTAAAAATCATAAAGACCTTATCAGCAATAAGTCTTATGGATTTCTTCCATCACATCATAATATTCAAAAATGAAAGTTCATGACAATATTATGACAAATAAATCAAAATTTTAACAAACCAAAACTTAGCAACAAATACATTTTAGTGATTTACCATTAAATTCTTCAGAAAAATCATGGTGCAAATATCCAACTTTAATAAGTAACAGAAAGAAAATACCTTAAATATGATTGGATCACGTGATATTCACACTAATCTGACAAGTAGATAGATTTTTTTTCTTGTTCTTAATAATAGTAAAATGGAAATGTTCTAACCAAAAATGTGTAGCCACTAGAATTTATATCTTCTGAATTTATGACCAGGTTTCTTTTTCTGTAACTAGCTACAGCTCTCTGCAATGTTCTCATTAGTTCATTCTAAGGAACACACAGGGAGTGAATCTTCTGGAATAATGGAGCAAGGAACTCCAAAAATACATAAAACCAGTGAGAACTTTGGCCGAAAGGGCCAAAATCAACTGTTTCGGAACTCTTAACCAAAAAAGTATTTACTCAAGTAAAATGCCCAGGAAAAATGAGAGAAGGCCCTATACTCTCTTTTGCTGATCTTGAAGGTCTGTGCTAGCAGAAAGGGATAGATGGCTAGACAGACTTATGAATTTCGAGGGCATCGAAGGCATGTCCCAGCAGGCTGCAAAGTGGTACAAGATACAGAATCTCTCTGAGAGAAGTACGTAGAGAAGCTCAAAGTCAAAATGAATAAAAATAAAATCACTAGGAACATTTGCAACTCTGGTACCTATAGCTACATCAAATATTTAACATAAACCAACTTCTAGCCATATTAACATTATCCTCACAATAAAGGCCATGTATGGCTTTCAACGAAACATAACCACAACCAATACAACAACAAAACACAAGGCATACTGAAAGGTAAAAACAATTTTAAAAAAAAAAGAATAAAAAGTAAAAAAAAGCAGTATAAAGAGAGAAAACAGACAAAAAATCATTAGAACCAGGATCAAATATTGGATTAAACAGGGAATTTAAAATAACTATCATTGTTTTAAGACTTTTATTAGAAAAGGTTGACCACATACAAAAGTAGAACAAATGCATAATATAACCAGAGAGAGACTCTAAAGAAGAATAAATACATAAATGCGAAAAATTAAAAATACGGTCAAAGAAATGAAAACTGCCTTTGATGGGCCCATCAGTAAGCAGCTTGAGGTAATGAACACCACCATTAGCCTGATTTGATTATTACACATTGTGTACCTGTATCAAAAATCACACACTCCCTGTAAATATATACAACTATTATGCACCCATAATAATTAAAAATTAAAATATTTTAAAAATAAGAAAATGAATCACCAAACTTGATGATAGGTCAATAGAAACTTCCTAAACTGAAATGCAAACAAGAAAGAAAGAGAAAGGAATGAACAAAAACAGAAAAGAAGAGGCCAAAACAGGGGAACAATATCAAAAGGTGTAAGATACACATGGCTGGAATACTTGAAGGGCAAGACAACAAACAGAAGAATTATTTGAAGCAATGACGGCTGAGAAATTTCCAAAATTAATGTCAGACACTAAAAAGAAAAAATAAACAGATCCAGGAAGCTTAAAGAATACTAAGCAAGATAAATCCCACAAAAATCATGCCCATACATTTTCTATTCAAATGAAAAAAAAAAAAAAAAAACAAACAAAGAAAATAAGGAAATCTTGGAAGAAACAAGAAGTGGAATGAGGTGGGAGAGACAGTCACCTTACCTAGTGAGGAATTGGGTAAGAATTACAGTAGACTTCTTGTCATAAACCATGCAAGGAGGAAGTGAGTAGAGAAAAATATATTTAGCAAAATAATCCTCCTACGGTGAAAATAAGTAAAGATTATTTTAAGGAAACAGAATGGAGGGACTCATTTCCAGCAGATCTGTCCTCAGGATATGTTTAAAGAACTTGTTCAGGCAGAAAAGAAAATAATGTATGTCAGAATCTTAGACCTAAATAAAAAACAAAGGATTCAGAAGGATAAATGAAAGTAAAATATTTTTAATTGATCTAAAAGATAAGTATTTAAAACAATGATAGTAACAATGCTTTGAGTGATATGGCATATAAATGAGTTAAATGAAGGACAGAAATGTCATAAAGAATAGATGGAAGAAATAGGAAATACTCTGTTAAAAGGTATCTGCAATTTACATGAAGCATAGTCATGTATAATGTTAAAGTAAATAACATCAGTCCTTGGGAAAACATTAATTTATTAAATAAGAAGTGTGATTGATATGCTGAGTGGAAATAAAATTATGAAAATAAAACCATAGAAAATCCTCAAAAATAGAGTAGGCACATAAAAAGGGAAAAGAGAAACAAAGAACAAATGCAATGAATTGAAAACAAATATAAACCTGTTTTCTGTTAATCCAGCTATATGGATAATTGCCTTAAATGTGAATAGTTTAAATGTACCAAATTACATTGAGAGTAGATTGAAAAAAAACCCTCAAGACCCCATTAATCATGTGTTGTTGATGGAAATCCCATTTCAAATATAAAAATTCAGGTAGATTACAAGTAAAAAAACGGAGAAAGATATACTACGTTAACAATAATCAAAAAAAGCTGCAGTAGCTGTATTAGTATCAGACATAGCAGACTTCAAAACAATAAAAATTATCAGTAGTAAAGAGAGATATTATATAATTACGATGGTGTCAATTCTCCAAAAACACAATGATTCTAAACATGTCTGCACCTAATAAGAGTGTCAACATACATGAGACAAAGCTGATAGAATGGAAAGGCAAAACAGACAAATCCATTATTATAGTTGGAGACTTCAACACCCCGTGTCACTAACTGATAGATTAAGTAAGCGGAAGATAAGTAAGAATATAGTTGACCTCAGTAGCATTCTCAATCAGGTTTTTCTGATTAACATTAATGGAATACTCTATCCAACATCAGAATGCACGTTCTTCTCAATTTTACATGGGACATTTGCCAAGACAGATGATACGCTGAATAATAAAACACACCTTGTCAAATTTGAAATAAATTGTACAAAGTATGTTCTTAGACTATATGGAATTAAGAAAGCAGTTACAGAGGTAAAAATTCTCAAATGTTCTGAAATTAAAAAAAAATGCAACTTCTAAATAAATCTTGAGTTAAAAAAAGATATCTCAAAAGAAATAAAAAATAGTTAGAACTAAGTGAAAATAAGATAACTGTATTGGAGGGGGGAAGAGCAAATGTAGAAGAAACCTCCAGCAATTGTCCCTCCATACAAAATCCAAATTCAACAACTACCCATGTAAGGAAGCACTTTCAGAAGAACCAAAAATTGGGCTATGACCACATACCTGGTTTAAACATTATATTAAAGAAAGAGGGACTGAGGGTGGCAGAAAAGACATTATTGCATTATCTACACCACCCCTTCCCCACCCCATGGCAGTGCCATGCCAGCATGCTGAGTGGAGAGAGAATCTGTGTTCCAGGGCAGGAAGAGTGGAATGATTGTGGGACTTTGCATTGGAACTCAGGGCTGTCCCGTCACAGGGGAACCAAGCACAGAGAAGAATTCTACCAGTGCCCACAGAGAAAGCATTTAGATCAGCCCAGCTAGAGGGAAATTCTCTACCCTGAAATCTGAATTCTGGCTAGCCCCACCACCTACTGAGAAAAAGTTACTGGGCCTGGAATAAATTAGTAAGGCAGTCAGGCCACAAAGACTGCAGCCCTTGGGCAATTCCTATGGTTGCATTGGCTCAGAGACGGTGAACTTGCGGTACATGTAACCCAGTGAGACACCAGTGGCAGTGGCCAAACAAGCGCCTATGTCACCCCTCTCCCAATTCCAGGCAGTGTAGCTCAGGAATATTCTTCTTCTAATTGGGGAAAGGAAAGGGAAGAGTTAAGAGGATTTTTTTTTTTGCAACTTGCATATTCAGAAAAAATACTGGCAGTGTTGCTTTTAGGTTATATTAAATATCTTTAAACCAGGTGTTGTTCTTACATGTGTTTTGCTGTGTAAAAAAGTCATTAGCTTTAATCTTAGACTTAGAAGTTTCCACGTCCCCCAAAATTAATGATAATGAAAACTCTTCTCTTTACAAGAAAGGCTTAGAGATATTAAGATAACTTTATCAGGGTTAAAAACCAATCCAGAAAATCTAGAGTTCTGAAGCAAGGCTTTCTGCTTCCAAGTTTAGCATCTTCTGGCATTTCTTACAGGTACTCAGCAACTTAAAAATGTGTGGTTAAATTATTTGAATAATTCAGATCAAAATATAGAAAGTTGATTTTTCTGATGATTTCTTCCTAGAATAAGTGTGCCTCCTGACTGTTACCTATTCATACCTATGGAATCATACTCTTTTGTTTTGGTTTACTTTTCAAATTTTATTCTTAAGATCACATTGTATTTGCTGTTTGCTGGAAAACTTATATGTCTTGCATTTGGTCACCACTAACATTTTTATTTGACCAAATGGGTTTTCTATTACATATGGATAGATACAGATACAGATAGCTCACCCTAACATTTTGTTTGCACTATTAATTAGAGAATTTGCAATTTTTAATTGATTATACAAACTTCATCCTAGCTCCTGTGGATGTGATTATACTAATCACAAAAGAGTTAACTCTGAAAAAAATTGGAATTTCTTGTATATCAAAAAGTAGCCTGATTTCCTTCAGACACAGCCTTATGTTGGATTAGAAGTTACTAGAGTAAAACAGTATGTCACCATGAATTGATTTGGCCATGAAGATAATCACATAACAAAATTGTTTCCCCTGCTTGTTGAGGGGGTGGGGGAGGAGCAATTTGAACAACACCCACACAACAAAGATATGTTGGATGGACAGCTTCTTACTCACCACCTAACTGCACGTGCCAAGTATGTCAGTATTTGTTAGTATTACTTTTCGTGTAAAAAGGTGAAGTAAAGCACAAGAATTTGAGAGCATGTCAAATTTCCACATTCTAAGTATTATGATGTAATGTGAAATTTTCTTATGAGTAAAGTGCCAGATGTAGTTATTCTTGACAACTGGATTTTAGTGGAGGTGATGTTGTTGATAAAGTGAATGGGAATTCACAAGCCAATGGCAAAAAGCAACATGCACTGACATGGAAGGCTGTACTCAATGACTGGAATTGCAATTTCTGTTCATTGAGACATTTCCCAGCCCACATATATCATTAAAGAAACTGTTGTGTGACATAGGAAGAACAGGAAATGACTGTGTGCCATAGGAAGCACATAGTTAAAAAAAAAAAAAAAAAGACTATTCTGCAGTAGTCATGGTGAAATACAATCAATTGTAAAAACACAATTGTGTATGTTTCTTAGATATTTAGGGTGATAAATAGGTCCTGATATTGATGGAGTCATCAAATATTTATTATTCCTTATGTATTTCTTTTTCTGTCTAGTTTAGTTTTCATGAGGAGTTTGATTCTTAGTCTTCGGGAATAGCAAAAACAGAGAAAACCTTTAATTCCATTTCCTTTGGTTGATTCCTATGAAGAATAAGTGAATTCCTATGAATGAATAAATGATACAGGTACAAGCCAAACTTTGCCTCACCTTATTCCTTTCTCTTATCTGCCTAGTTATTCTTTCACTGTTCCCACATGCCCTCTGCCACTGGAAGATCCTGTCAACTTTACTTCTCTGGTGGACGTTAGAGTGCTGGTAACCAACTCTAACTCTCTTGCGCACTTCCTTTGTCAATCCCAGAAAAGTTGGACTAATGTTTCCTTCTTTGGTGTGGCAAGGGTATCAGCCAATCAGAACAGATACCAACCAAAAATAGCCCCCCAACACCCCATGCACTCTCTATGGTAATATTCTATTTTATAGTATAGGTGATATTTGACACAGGTGGTTCCTCCTGTCTTCTTGAAATACCCTTTTCTATTGATTTCCAGTATGCTACATCCTTTTGGTTGTATTTCTACTTCATTAGCTGTTCCTTTTTGGTTTCCTCTTTGGTTCCTCCTCTTCTCCTTGACATCTAACTTCTGTGGTGCTTCAAAGTGCAGTCTTTTGACTTTTTCTCTTATGCGTTGACGGGCCTTAAAAAATTTCATCTAACCTTGAGACTTTAGATACCATTTATACTCTGAAGACTCCAGCAATGCTCACTAAGGGTCTTCCTAGGCTCAGCTAGGTGTTCATCCTAGAAATGCTATCATAAACTATGCCTAGCACTGGTCTACTCAGAAGGTTATCAGAAAGTTAGTTTTGAATTCATGAAATGTGAAAATATTTGATATTTGATAATTCTCTCCCTCAAAGATCATATCTCTATAGAATGGGACCAAAGCCTCTAGGTGTTAAGTCATTGAGTTATTTCTCATAAACTTATCTCATCTGGTAAGTAGTTACTCTGGGCATTTTAAGGCCCACCTCTTCTCCTTGCATAGCTCTCTTAAGGTTAAGCTGATTCTTAATAACCTGTCAGTCATCTTTCAAAAGAGCTCCTGATGTCCTAGTCCCATTGTTTGTTTATCTTGCAGATCCCCAATACCTCAGATTATTTTCACTAAGTTTGTATTCCACATTTTTCTCTCAGCATTCCAGAAGAACAACCTTCTGACTATCTATTGGATATTGCTATGAATTTTCACATATAACAGGTGACTTGTAATGGCATTTGTGGCTGGAAAACCACCATTTGGAGGCTTTAAATTTGTTTCTGCCTTTATGGTATCATAGTTTGCTATTGAGAGAGATGACACTTTTATTCTGAGAGAAGAGCTGCTTAATATCATGCACATATAAGGTAAAAACATTCTAAGGATAGGAACCCATGAAGATGCTTTATGTGGAGGTGATGGGCATTCTGTTTAGCAATAAAAGTTGGGTAAAATTACTTGATCATATAATAATTTAAAAAATGTGCTTTGAAAAAATGGCTAAAAAAATGGAGATTTAAAGTACTGGAAGCACCAAAAATACATTTTCAGCAATATGTATGTGTACTATTTGTTTCTTTGTTTCAGTCTCTGTCTTTACCCAAGGTAGAAAGGGAACTAAAACCAGATTGTATTAGGAAACACTTTTAGGTCTAATCTTGCTTTTACTTCATTTTAGGGGAGAGACCATGTAAAGGAGATGCCCTGATCTGTTTAAAAAACAACGTGTGCCGATTGAGGGTGACATATGTATTGTGCACTTAAGATAATAAATGTAAACTTTGCATAATGTACTGCCAACTATTATGCTTGTTTACTGTGACTTGGATACAGGCAATTTCCTGCTGGGAGAGATCCTCAAACGGAATTAATTTATTGTTCATCATGAATGATGTTTATCTGGCGCAGAAAATGAAATGGGACTTGAACTTGGAGAGTGAATAATGTCCTTTCTCTTTGAAGAAGCGTGGGGAGTTGCAGGCAGGTCTTCCTATTGGTCAGATTGAGTTGGGCACTTCTACATGGAAACTAACCAGGAATTCATCAAGTATAGTGAGGTAGACCCTAGGACCATGGACTTTAAGAGTGGATAATAGAGCTGGGTGCTGGTGCTCATGCCTTTAATCCTAACACTTTGGGAGGCTGAGGCAGGAGGATCCCTTGAGGCCAGGAGTTCGAGACAAGCCCGAACACCACAGTGAAAATTCCTCTCTACGAAAAATAGAAAAATTAGCTTGGCATGGTGGCACATGCCTGTAGTCCCAGCTACTGCGGAAGCTGAAGCAGGAGGATTGCTTGAGCCCAGGAGTTCCAGGATGCCGTGAGTATGATTGCACCATTGCACTCCAGCATGGGCAACAGAGTGAGACCTTGTCTCTGGATAGTATTAATAGTAGCAATAAGCTACTTTTCCTTTTTATTTCCATTCTGTCTCAGTTTTGTCAAATCTTATCAGAAGGCACAGCTCTGTCTCTATTGTATTTTGGGGAATTAGGGAAAATAATGGCCCCTCTCTCCAACAGAGGTTACTGTGGGAGTGTCAGAAGTGGTCACTAACAGCTATAAGTCTCAGAAATGCGGCTATATCAGGAGTTTTGGCAGCACTGAAGGCAGTGCTATGCTATTGAGATGAGAAGACCAGAGGGGAGAAACATGAGCTTGTTTGATCTTTGTTCTAGATATAAAAAGGAGGCAGTTCCCAGGAAGTTAATAGAAATAGCTAGGAAGCTGGTTTTTAAAATCCAGGCCAATGTGGACTTCAACAAACTAATTTGATACAAAACATATATACAAATTCATTCTATAGACATAAGTTCATGAGACCCAAGGACTAACAAACACCACTGTTCAGAATCTGTGTAATAGAATCTGTTTAAAGAACTGCAGGTGTGTCTTATGGAAATTTATTGTGACTCCCACAGCATCCCTCGGCCTGCTGTTCCATCAGCTTCTTGTACTTTCTGTGGGAAGGCATAGCCTAAAACCCTTCTGTTGGTTTAGAATGTATATTCATTTCCATAAGGGCTGTTTTATAGAGTTCATGTTTGCACCATTTTTTTTTTTTTCCTTCAGGAAGATACATTTGGGAATCTCCAAGAGACTTCCTGAGTATGTTCCCCTATGGGCCATTCAAAACCACATGCAAATTCCCTCTTGGGTACTAGAAGCCACAGATTACCCAAAGAAAAATAAACAACTCTTATCAAAGATTCCCTTTAATATTAACATACCCAGAAATCACCAGGAACAATTTCAGTGCATTAAATTTATTAGAATACTTTCTAAAAAGTTAATTTTTAAAATTTTAAATTCAAAATCACACCTGAGCCATTTTAAAATTTTTAATTTAGCTAATTGCAGTGAATGAATATAACATTCAAGGTGTTCTATAAAATGTTATATACAAGACCATCATCTTTCCAAATTGCTTAAATGTGCAAATGCGAGGATTTGCCAAAATTCTGTTCTAGAAATTACACATTAAAGTAAATGTAAATAAGGGAATAAAGATCAGATTAATAAACTCACCACAAAAATTGTCTTCTTTTATACTTTTCTTTTATCAAAAATATAATGATGATAGTCATATTAGTTGTATTTTGTTTTGTGAAAAAACACTCCAAAGCTTAATGGCAAAAACAATAATCCCATGTTTGTCTTTGAGTCTGTGGATCAGCTGGGTAGAGCTTCTGGTCTGTGCTCACAGAGCTGATCTTTACAGTCAAATGGGTGGCAGAGGCAGAATAGGAGCACACGGAAGCCCTATCTCAGTGTTCTCTCAGCCTCCAAGAGTGTTGCCTGGACTGTGTTCACATGCACAGGCTCCCAGCAGCATAAGAGTGTAGGCCCCATGCACAAGCACTTTTTTTTTTTTTTGAGACAGATTCTCACTCTGTCGTCCAGGCTAGAGTATAGTGGCGTCATCATAGCTTGCTGCAACCTCAATCTCCTGGGCTCAAGCAATCCTCCTGCCTCAGCCTCCCCATGATGCCTGGCTTATTTTTCTATTTTTAGTAGAGATGGGGTCTCACTTTCGCTCAGGCTGGTCTTGAACTCCTGAGCTCCAGTGATCCTTCCTCCTCAGTCTCCCAGAGTGCTAGGAGTACAGGCGTGAGCCACCACACCCAGCCCCAAAGCACTTTTAATTTGTTATTGTCCCATTGGACAAGAAAGCTACCTGTAAAAAGGAACAAGTCAGTGTGATAAGGGGCTATTCAAAGGCATGCAAACAGGGAAGTGAATTTTGGCCATGGATTTGCAATTACTTTCAGTAGACATGTTTAATGTGTGTGCAATTCTAATAAGCAAACAGAGAAACAAAGAAAAAGACAACCTCAACTTATTCTAATATAAACAAACTGTGGTCGAGGGTCATTCCTTCAAGCTCTGAAGTGTAATATTTTTCTCTTTATATTATTTTCTTTTCGTATTTACATCTAATTTTTTTTCAATGTAATAAAATCTATGGGTTTAATTTTGGAAGACATGATCCTTAACCACACCTAAAGAAAACTGATTCATCGATCTAATAAAAATAAGACTGATAATTAGCATGTATATTTATATTTCATTTACATTTTAATGGACCAAGAAGGAATTAATATTTATAAAAAAATCACAATTGGTATATAACTTTTAGTTGTTATTTAAATAATCACTATTCCTGAACATAGTGATATACCCAACTTGATTATCTCTGAAAAATATTTGAGCCAAATAAATCTGAAGAAAAGAAGAGAAAGTAACAAAATGTATAATTTAAATTCGATATGATCACTACTACTGAACATTCCATCGTTCTGGAGAGAATTCTGGGTTTCTGTTTAGCTGTATTCATGGTTGCTGCTGCTGCTAACCTTTCTTACAGAGGCAGTATTACGAAACGGATAAATATCAGAAATGCAATCCCAAGTGCCAGAAAAAAATGAGGTAATAAAGATGAAGAGAAAGTTTGGGGCATGTGGCCCATTTCCATCTGTAACCACCTCCAAAGCTGGAAGACACCACTGCCAGACCAACAGTAATGGACATCATGTCCTACTCAGCAAATAACACCGGATGCTATGGCACCATATGGGTTGATTGCTGGGATCCAATCAGAATCTTTTAATTAATATGAGAAACTCTCTGCTGAGATGATGTGTACAGCATTGTTTTTCAAGTTGAGCTTAGTTGAGGCTTGAGGGTTGGCATATTCAGTGAATATAAAATTCCATTCCAAAGTATTGACTTCTTTAAGGAAAATATTTAAGCAACGTATGAGGTATAAACCTGGCTGAAGGCCCACAATATTCAAACAAGATTAAATTGTTAGCTAGCTAGTGTTAAATCAGTAACTTGGTCTATAACTTCTCTTGGGAAACTGTACAAATTTTATGAAATGTAGTTCAAAAGAATAGAAAATATTTAATTTCAAAATAGATGTGACATAAATTTAATGAACTCACTAGAAGTTTCCTCTGGGACTTCTAAATAATAATATTGTTTTGTCTCATTTCCACATCATATATTATAGGAATATAAAAATCTTGGGGTTTTCAAAGCACTTTCTCATTTCATTTTCACGTAACTATGCGATTTACAATAATTAAGAAAACTAATTGTGATTTAAAGACATTAAGTTACTTTCCAAAGTCATCCAGATAATTGTTATCTAGTAAAGTTTAGAATTCAGATCTCTATTTTTTCCAAAAAATCAATGTTAAATTTTATAGAAGCTTACACAAGCAAAATATAAAAAGATTTTATAAAAATAAATCCATATGCTTGCCATGAAGATAAAACACTTTAAAGGGGATTATAGATTTCTTTTATTCTTTTTATTTTACTATTTGATACTTTTTGTGAACTTTTCAACTCCAGCATGCAGTGTAGACAGAGGAGATTCGAGAGTCTCTTTTTCATTTTATTCATGAAATATTGAAATAAAAGTATTTTGTTATAACTGTCTTATAGAACACTTTTGTATATGAGGGAAAAGATACTAGACTGACTTAATTTAGCATTTACCAGTATATGCATATTAGAACACTTATAAAAATGTTATGAGTCACAACAAATTTGGGTACCAATGCAGTCAAATTTTCAATTCTTGATTGTTCATGGTGAAGACTAAAAATTTTCACAAGAATATTTTATGAGTTACCTTTCTTTCATTCTTTTTTGTTGTTGTTTATTTTTTTATTTTTTGATATATTTTTCGAGACAGAGTCTGACTTTGTTGCCCTGGGTAGAGTGCAGTGGTGTCATCGTAGCTCACTGTAGCCTCAAGGAATCCTCCTGGCTTCAAGGAATCCTCCTGCATTAGCCTCCCGAGTAGCTGGGACTACAGGCGCATGTTATGACGCCTGGCTAATTTTTCTATTTTTAGTAGAGACGGGGTTTCACTCTTTCTCAGGCTGGTCTCGAACTCCTTAGCTCAAGCAATCCTCCAGCCTCGGCCTTCCAGAGTGCTAGGATTACAGGTGTGAGTGACCGTACCCATCCTGTGAGTTACATTTGTGAAAGTGCAGTACAAATTTATATACCAGTAATTAAACAAACCAGATCAAATTAAGCATAGTCTGCTGGAAATAGTAAGTCCTAACAGATACTTTTTTTAGTGAGTCGATATAAGAAGACCAAATATTATAACAAAGAGCAAACAAACAGAATAGATAAACCTAGATTTTTCTATTATCTCTATGTGGATGCTTTAAACATATTTCCTAAGGGTTAATATACGATAGACATGAAAAGGGAAAAGATGTACCTCTTTACCAGGTTTGATTTACTTTTCCTATAACAGCTATAGCACAGACCCTAAGTTTCCAAGGGAGATTAGGTTTCATTCTTGCAAAATTCAAAATTTATGTTTTCGAGTGTGCCAAAGTGACCTGTAAGAATTTTACATTTTAACAACATTACTATAGAGGAGTTCAAGGAAAATGTTTTCATATTAGTGGATTCTTCCTATCCTAAAATAAAATTATTGTTTAAAGCATGGGACTCAAGTATCCATTTCATTTTTAACTTATTCTCTTAATAATCTTAAAACAAGCAGTAACATGGAAAGTCTAAACACATGCTTCATAATCTTTATTGTGGTTTGGTTATTTGTATAAGCCTTCAAGTTCAGTTTATATCCACTGCCTATTTTGACATTTAAAATGTGAATTCAAAGACTATACATAACATGTAAAATTATGAAACATTTTTGAAGGAAATCAAAAGAATTTTTATGTCTTTGTGGTATTAAAGGATTTCTTTTAAAAGAAACAAAAAAAGATAAGGCAGAAGTTAGTAATTTCTATGTATCAATAAATATCATAAAAATGTAAAGAGTGACAATGAATACTGGACCAACAAGTATTATGATCAGCAAAGGATTACTATCCAGAAAATATAAAAAAGCTCCCACAAATCAGTAAGGAAAAGGAAAATAGCTCAACATAATAATTGGTAATATGCATAAATGGACATTTTGATGAATGGTTCTTAATTGTATGACAGGATTTCAACTTCTTTTGTAATCAGGGAAATTCCAATTAAAACCACAATGAGATACCATTTTACACCCACCAGATTGGCAAAAATCAACAAGTCCAAAAACATGAAGTTTTGGCAAGGATGTAAAAAAACGGGAACTCATATAAGACAGACTATATGCGAGAACATTTTTGAAAGCAATTTGTAATTATCTAATTAAGCTGAGAATGTGAAGATCCAACAAGTTAGAATTTCACTCCTGGGAATATATCTTACGGAAACATTGACCTATATCCACCAAGAGTCACGTAAATGCATGGTGAATGCTCATCACAGTGGCATCATGTATATTAGCAAAACAAGGTGAAACAAACAGGTGAAGAAATGAACAAAAAACCCAGAACCATAATATGCAGTGACAGAAAAATAAATTAATATATTGTGTTATATTCTCATAATGGGAAACTATTTTGTAGTAAAAAATGAGGAACTGTAGTTACAACACTATCAATGCAACGAAATCTCAAAAACATTATGTTGGTTTATAAAAAACAAGTTGCAAAAGGGATAAAGAAATGAAAACCAAAATTTCTGGTTGTGTTACCACTACACGGTTTGGGGAACAGACAGCTAGCAGAGAAGAGGATATGAAATTGAAGCTGAACATAATGTAACCTCAGAAAGATTGATGAAGTTTTGATTTCTCAGGCTTGTCAATGAGTATTGGGGCATTTGTTGTTATATTTCTTAATAGCTTACACATATAAATACTGAAATTCATTATATTTTTAAAATTTAATAAAAATTAATAATATATGTAAATAGATATTTTAATAGTTTTTTGCCACACTTTAATGGTTTATCTTGATTAATCAATATGTTGGCACACTTTGAAGATCACCTGCTATAAAGAGGCAAAAGAGGTTTAGTTACCAGCAATAATAAAAGCAGTGTCATATTTTTAATTTTTATGCCTTTCTCTCCTACCTGATCATATCACTTTGGATTGAGTCTGGAAAGCAGAAATAACTTTGTATATTTTGAGTAAGAAGAGATATAGTATAGGGAAATAGAGGTACCCACAACTGTTGGAGGAACAGGAGCCGTAAAGGGGAGCTGTCTCTGAGGAAGTCATATATGTGTAGCTACAAAGTGGACGATTCTTAGAAAGCATTGGCAGAAGCCCAGAAATAATCAAATATGATGATTATGGGGTTACCCTAACAGAGATTTTGTTCATCTGCAGATTCTCAAGTTCCCCAAATGATTCCAGTAAAGGACGTCGGAAGCTAAATCTTCAAGAAACTCTGCTGTAGATGATTATTCTTATATTATCCTCCTGATCACTTCTAAGATACTATAAATCAATAATTACATAATTTAAAAATTTAAAAATTTAAAAATTGATTTAAAATTTAAAAATTTAAAAATTGAATTTAAAAATTGATCCAACACATGTTTATAAATAATTTAAGCTATGAAGAAAACAATGTTCACATTAAACTTCACTCTGAAGCCCCAATATCTATTACAATGCGGCAACGTCCCTAGCCACTCTGGTTCCATTTCTTACCTTTCAAGAAAAAAGAAACTTTCTAACTTTAGATTTCAGAACAACCTTTACATAAACCCATACTGATGGCACACTGACCAGTGTGTCTGTGAATCCATAACATGTCCATGTTAAAACGAAAGTGATTCTCAGGGTAACAATGTCTTTCTTAGAATGAAGAATGTCGGTGATGTTTTAGTTCATTTATTCTTCCACTCAGTAAGTAGATTTAACTCAATTAATTGATTAATTTGTTCTACTTATTATGAAGTGAATTGTAAAGATTGCTCATAAGAAACAGGTGGAGATTATTCAGCAGGATGTTGACACCTGATCTTTCTCTAATTCTATCAGCATCATTACATTTTTCTGGCTTGAATCCTTATAAAAATTTAAGGAGAGGAATGTGGATATTTAGTTAGCCTTTTACTTATCAAAATAATGTTTATAAATACCTGGAAAAGCTGTGTTGAACATATATGTCAAAAGATTTTTATCACTTCATTTATCTGTATAGGGCAGACCTTCTTATTAGCCCATTTTACAAATGGTAATTAACTTGCTTAAGTTCTCATAGATTTTTAAGGAGCAGAGCTTTGTCTAATTGCCTCTAGGCTCATAACGGAACACCTAGGATGTCCCATAAGAGATGACCCCTATGACATTGCTGTCCTATGTAATCCCTGCCTCTGTCTGAGGAGTTGGGCAGTCTCTCCCAGTCCAGGAAATCATCTCAAACCAAGTGAGTCTTTGCTTAGAAATCAACTAGTGTTACCCCAATAACGCAGCTGTGTAAACCCACAAACTTTTCCCAGACTCAGAAACCTCTGTTTTCCACCGGCCTGTGTAAATTCACGCCTACCTTCTTAATTTTGGCAGCTTCAGAATGGAACACTGCATCTCATGATTCCTCACCGAGTTGGAATTCTTTCCTGTACTCCCTGCCCTGTTCTGACCTCTGTGATCCATGCCCCAACCGGTAAACCTTAACCACACTTCACCCCTTATTCCCTTTGGCCCTCTGAGCACACACTCCAACCTCCCTGCACTCTGCCCCCAAACATTCCTTTATCTATTTCTTGGCTGGCCACCAGCCTGGCCTGACCTCCAGGGCTGAGTTTCTTGGCTTGGCTTTTCTGGTGGTTATTATTAAATCTATCATTGACATGGCAGGGAGTGGTACACTGGGAAATTTCATTTGCTGTTTGACTATTAAACATCTAATACATGAACATTACTTTTTAGAGTATTCTCTACATTTTCTTCTCTTCTGAAGAGGCAGTATGGCTGTGATTAAACACATAGGAGGAAACTTGAGTCAGACTACTGAGGTTCAAACTCCAGCAGTTTTGTTTTCTGGCTGTGTACTCCTGGGCAAGCTTCTTCATCTCTCTATGTAACTCAGTTTCTTCATCTGCAAAAATAAAATGGCAGGAATCATACCATTGTTTAGATAATTAAAAGTAGTTAATATATGTAAAACATTTTGAACTCTTCTTGGCACAGGATAAATGCCATATATTTTAACATGATTTGGAACACTTGGATGTCACAGTGATTTCACTGCATATTTTATTTATCATTTACAATGCAATCTCTTCTTTTGAAAATACTATCAAGTGGTCTTTGCAGCACTTACTAAATTCAATTATTCAAAAGGTTACCCATATATGCTTTCTCTGGCAAGTGCACACATATATTGTGGGACCTACGGAGAATTCTAGAAGATTTTGAGATGTGCACTTTTGGCATTGAGAAAAGAAAGCCTGCATAATTGCAACAACTTAAGTCTATGTTTTTAACAAAAATATAAGTACATAGAATTATACTTTTGGCAGTTGTGAGAAAATAAGGCTGCCTTAAATGAAGAGATCATGATGAGAAATGGCTGGAGATGGGGTGGGGGGAGTTGTGTGATAATCTAAGTATGATTTTTATGAAGGAGAAATGGCCAATGGGAATGGGGAATGCATGATTGTGCACAGTTCAATAATTGCGCCTGGTTTGCATTTTATAAATATTTCTCAAACAGCAAAGTCAAAGTCCTTGGGACCATGTAAGAGGCAATTTCTGTAATTCAGAACTGACATAATGGTGGCCAGAAATAAGGGAGAGGAGGAAACAGAGAGCAATAATAAAGAAGTGGAATCTATAGGTTTAGTGACTGTTTAAATGGAGGAGAGGAGAAGACTAATACAAGTTTTTTCACAAGGGCTGCTGAATGCCTTTTATTCCCTTCTATAATGAGGACTCTAGGAGGGAAAATCAGTTTTAATGCAAAGTAGTCGATTATGGATTTAGACCTGTTGAATAGAAAGTGATTGTGATATTCCCTGTTTTAGATATCCAGGAGATTGTTACATAAACTACACCTCTACTAGACAAATAATTATTAGATAAAGGCACAGCAGAGAGAGATGAGTGCCCTTGCAGAAGGGTTTCTAGGCAGTATTGAGGGGCCAGTCTAAGGCTGGAGTTCACGAATTGCAGTGTTGTCAATCGCCACCATTTTCTGATATTCAAAACCAGCCCTAAGTTAGGTGGATGTTGGAACAAAGAGGCAGAATAGTTGGCTTTACCTTTTAGAGGATTTAAAAACAAGCTAGTCAGACACACAGACAAACCAGCCAGGATCAGTGGTGAGAGAGTCATTGTAGTAAAAAGACATAAGGTGTGGCCAAGAGGTACATGGTGGAAGCAAACCTGGAAGAGGATTGGTAGTTTATTCTGGTAATGTGGGGAAACAGAAATAAGACATAAGAGAAATAAGAGCAAGAAGAGGTTGTAATGAAAGTAAGAATGAGCCAAGTAGAAGGATAAGAAAATGTATTCCAATATTGCATGTTAGGGTTAAGATTTTAGAAGTGTAGCAGTTTGGGACTTTATAATAGGTTATGAGCAGACCCATAGAGTAACCAATAGACTGTGTCTATGCAATGAAGAGGAAGCTAAGATCTTCGTCACTGAAAATGACTAGCTCTGCGGGACCACTGCTCTGAGCTGTGCCCTAGAAGATTTGCTGGGAGAATAACACTAAACTCTTGAAGGCTAAGACACATTGCAGTTGTTTGAAGGCCTGAGGGGACACTGGGATCTGGCAACATAGAAGGCCTTTTTGTGTGGGCCTTATGGAGAGCAGATAAGGAATGAGCCAGGCCCAGACCAATCAGGCACTTTTTAATACACAATCTATAGCAGATGGCTGAGCTGAGATGCAGCAGGTGGTCACGGGCATGGACATAGAAATTCCTTAGTACATTAAGAAAATATTAGCTACCTACAGAGATCTAAACCAACCACTGACATGGTCACCTAAACCAAATCACAACTGAAAAAGAAGGTAGGTGAGGTCATGTCAGACCGAGTCAAAGACAAAGCCTTGAACTATTATTCCCAGAGATCCCAGTTGCGTAGATGGATTTTTGCTGCCACTGGTTGCTTTTGATGGTGTTGCATGGCTTTTCTACAGTAGTTCTTCTCTCTAGCACTTTCCTGTGATAGGCTCACATGAATTCAGCAGAGAAATTATATTCTACCTGGGGCCAAGGAATTTACTCTTTCTGTTCCAAAGTTCTTTGGGACTTTCTTGGGAAGTAGCATTATGATCAACAGATTACCTTGGTATCAAGGCCTAAATATAAAATTGATGATCTAATTCTGATTAATCCTTCTCTCAGACCAGGTATGGCATCACAGCAGTGTGGTGACTGATTACTGTAATGTCTCAGAACCATAATCAATGTAGTCATCAGTAATAAAGAATGCTGGAGAACTCTTCCAGGTAAGCTGTTGCCAGGAGCCATGGAACTGGTAGACAATCTAGGAGAAGCCGCTGCCAGAAGGACCAAAGAAAGTAGCAAATGAGATAGCAGAATATGAGCACCATTATGGCACCGACATCATTGTGCCCGTGAGGAGATGGACTCAGCGTATCTGAAAATGATGGCTGGATTGTGAGTTCTGATACATCCATTTTCTCCACGCTATTTCAAGTAATCCTTTAGAGATAAAGAGTACTAGTCCTCATTAACTAAATAACATTTGGAGAAGGAAGATTATTGTCATCTGATCATATACCTTTCAATAAAAAGTAACAGCATTATCTTGCTTTTTTTAAGTCTTTCTGCTGGGGAAAAAATCACTTCCAGGTTTTCTTAAATTTGTTGTTTTTGTTGTTTTCCTTAAGTAACCCACAGACCACAAGATCATATGAGTAAAAAGAAGAGATGAGGATTTCAAATGCATGATTTAGAGTCTTTTTTATCATTTCGAAGCCACGTAATGTAATGGCTAATAGCAAGGCCTCTGGTCTCAGATTGGGATTAAAAATCTCACCTTTATCTCTTCTAGTTATATAATGGGCAATTTACTTTGATTTATTTGGGCTTCAATTTCCTCTGAAGTAGAGTTCGTAATAGTATCTAATCTGTGGGAATATTGTGAAGTTTGAATGTAAAACATTAAGAATAGTGCCTAATTATAATAAGCAGTCAACAAATTTAGCTCTTAGTATTCAGAAGGATATTTCTATGTATTAATCATACGCTTTTATAGGAAGTTATTTTCAAGTGGCTGCTTGCTTTCTTTTCATGACTTGCTACTATTTTAAATGAGATAAGATGAAATGCTAACATCACATCAAAGGATTATTATAGAAATTCCTTCAGTTTGTGATGATTATAACATTTCCATAATCACTGTTCTTCTGACCTCTCCATTTATATCTGTTACTAATAAAACATTTAGGATTTAAAGCTAAATCCCTTTAAAAAGGGAGTTAGGCAGGAAGTTGGGATAAACTCTAAACATGGTGAATACACTTCTCAATTTCCATTAACCAAGATTTGTTCTGCTCACTATTAAAAATCAAAGGAAGACATTTCTCCTTAAGAGCTTCATTTCAATGCTAAATGTTGGACAGCTAAGGGCTGAATGACTATTGTGAAAGCGGAAGACACAAGAAAAGATGTTAAAATCAACTGCAGAGTTTAATGTCTGGTAATTATTTATAACTAAATGTTTCTGCTTACCCCTAAATCCCCTCATAGAGATGCCATGATTAGTTTTTATGGGCTAGAAAGAAATTTGAGGGTATTTTTGAAAGATTATGAGGGGAATCCCACATCCCAATGCAATTCGAGGAGACAACTATTAAAAGAGTGCCTGGATGGAAGAGCATCAAAGAAACTGAAGTTATGCAAAGGCAACATCTAGATAAGACAAATTCCAGAGGGATGGATTTATGGATAAGACACTGAAGCAAACAAAGTTAGTTCATCTAACAGAAATACATTCTGGAGTCAAATGATTATTAGCAATTATGTATTTTATATATCAAGTTATTTTTATAGAAAGTTTTTCTTATAGATCAGATCCTCCTTTACTAATAGGGATTCTTGCTCTGTCATCATTAGATGAAAATTTTAAATTTTGCTGATTTGTATTGTCAAAAAAAGCAGGCATAAGGTAGGACAGTGATGTTTGTTTGTTCATTCAACAGACAATTATTGAACACCTAAAACCTACTAGGTATTCTCTTGGGCACTTGGACTGGTTTTGCATATGTATAAATTATTGTTTTTTACAGACATATGTGGATGAAAAAGATGATAAAATTAATCATACTTTTCAATAATAATCTATTTATTAAATAATTTTGACCTAAAAACTAAATATTGAAACATACCTTTAATCAAAAGTTGAAATGATAAGTATATTGAAGATAATAAGCAATACTTGAGCATGGGTGAAGATACTGAATTTCATTTTTTATTTATATAAATAATCATGTGATTAAAGAAGAGAAGAAAAGATGATGCAATAACAAAAGTCCAAGGAAATTATTTCTTCTTTAAATCAACTTGACTGAGGTATGAATAATATACAATAAAATTGCACCCATTTTAAACATGTTAGTTTGATGAGATTAGAGAAATGTGCACACTTGTGTTACCACAAATATAATCAAGATATAGAACATTTCCATCACCTCCAAAATGTCTGCATGGCCCCTTTTCAATCTCTTCTCCCCACACTCTAACTAAGCAAACGCTAGTCTGCTTTCTTCCTTATAGACTAAACTTGTCTCTCATAGAACTTGCAATTATTTCTTGCATATATGTAATAATTAACAAAAGATAAGAAATTAGAATATTAAAGTTTGTCATTTTAAAAGTGTGTTTGAGAATTTCAAATTTATTACAAAATGGTTTCATTATAATTGCAGCATTACCATCGTAAAGGGTAGTCAGTGACTTCCTTTAGGATATATTAGGTTGAGCTGGAAAGGCTCAAGCTATACCTCTCCCTATGATATCAGCTCAAGTTTATCCATGCAAAATACATGAGTGAGAGAATCACAGAATATCAGAACAAGAGGCATTTAAGCTAACAGATTCAAAGTGTAGACAAAGAAGCTGAAGTTCGGATCGCTGAAACCTTACCCAGGATCACTGAGATAGTGAGATGGAAGAGTGAAAGAGGAGATTGCCTCCAGTGCTGGAGTCCATAAACTGACTTACTGACTTAATAAGAGTCTGTAAACTGATCATTCATATTGTGGAGAGTCAAACACTTGTTTTAGTAAATCTAGGGCAATGCCTTTATGTATTTCTAATGCTATTTTTTTTTTAACTCTGTAATTCTTAATCTCCCATTGTAGCCATTTAAGTAAAATGGAAGTGTTTTAGCTTGTTTGGCTGAAATAATCACAACGATGGTTTTATTATGGTTTGATACTTTAACGTTAAACACAGCTTGTAAATGACTCAAACTTGGCTAAGGCTTATTGGTTGTCACATTGCCATTATGACACTATAACTCAGTATGGGTTGAATTTAATAAGCATTTGGTAACAGTACTAGCCCCAACCTTGTATTTATGAAAAATTCAAAACAGCAAAGCACTTCCGCATGCATTGTCTCAAAATATCGTCTTTTTTTTTTTTTTTTTTCTGATATGAGAAAACTGAAGCTGGAGACTGGATGAATGCTTTGCTGGAGATCATTGGTAATAAGTGGTGGAATGAGACTAGGACCTAATTCTACCTCTCTGGTCTAGGACTTGTTTCAAGCTTACAGCTGAAGCTCTTCCATTGCCCTGTGCCCATCGCTGTCAGCGGTCGTTTTCTGTCTCCCCAACCCTACCCTCTTACCCATTAGCCACCCAGGTGCCCTTCTTCTAACACCTCTATGTGGTGACAAGTTGATACTGTGTTATTGAAAAATAATTTAAATAAATTTGAATAAGAGTTCGTGAATCATACCACATTTTTGATCATGCAAATATGTTATTTTTCTTTCTTTTCCTTCTGTAACGGGCTAATTTTGAGACTAATTCTTAACCAAATGTGACATTATTTATGTTTTTAAAGTCCACAGTGATACCTGTGGGTAAGAATGATCCAAGGTAGATTTTAGGAGTATAGGAGGGTTGCAGTAAGATCAGGGAAATAGCAACTCTGCCTGGATTCTCAGTCTCCATCTCTGCAGGCGTCAGGGGCAGCCCTCCACTTATATATCTTCTTGAGGTCTCTGAGTCCTAAGCATAAATTAATTTAAGCAGCAAAGAGGAATTTCCCTCTGGCCCTGTCCAAAGACTGTTTGGAACTTCCAACTTCCTGCTTGGCTCTGAAATACTGTAACTCTTTAAGTCGCTTGTATGTTATCTGAATGGTTTTTGTTTTTGTTCTGTTTTATCTTGGTTTTTTACATATATTCATCGTTTCACTTGTTCCTTCTTTAAGAGTCTGAACATCCTACATCAAATATCTAGGACTGACAATAAGCAAAACTCTGAATTAATCAAAGATTGTTTTCAACAGCAGTGCCTCTTTTTATGACCATTGCAACCAACATATTAAAAAAATTGGTGTTTTCCTTAGACAGACCTAACAGGAATCCTTCTTGCAGATCTATAAAGGCATTCCTAAATGTGCATAATCTGTAAAAGATTTCCTGGTTAATATTGTGCTTAATCTCTTAGGTAATTTTAAAAATCTATTTGTTTTATGCCCATAATTTGTAATTTTTTACTTTTCTTTACTACCTATATTTTACTATATTTTTGTATATTTATCTTTTTAAATTTAACCTTCCATATTAAAAATTGAAAACATAATAGATGAAGCATTATTTTAATGTATTACTTTTTCTTTTCATTTTCTTCTTTGCTTTTTTATTATTTTTAATCGACATAATGCATGTTTTTGTGGAGGAGACTATGATATTTCAGTACATGTAAACAATACATAATGATCAAATCAGAGTAATAAACATATCCATCATCTCAAACATTTATCATTTCTCTGTGTTGGGAACACTAAAAATCTGCTCTTCTAGCTATTTGCAAATATACAATAAATTATTGTAAATTATGGTCACCCTTGGTACACTAAAAGCCCAGACTTCACCACTATGCAATTCACCCATGCAACAAAAAAACATTTTTACCCTCTAAATCTATTGAAATAAAAAAAAAGTTAAAAAAATTTTTTAAAAACCCCAAAAATAAAGAAAAGAGAGAAAAAAAAAAAAAAAACTTCAGCCAGATGAGGTGGTACACGCCTGTATTCCCAGCTACTTGGGAGGCTGAGACAGAAGAATTCTTTGAGCCAAGGTGCTTGAGACCAGCCTGGACAATATAGCTAGACCTTGTCTTCATTAAAAAAAAAAAAAAAATTATAGTCATCCTACAGTGCTATAGAACACTAGGACTTATTCCTCCTATTTATCTGTAATTTTGTATATGTTAACCAACTTCTCGCTATTCCTCCCTTCCTTCCTCCCTTCTTATCCTCTAGTAGCCACTATTCTGCTCTTTACTTTTATGAGATAAACTTTTATAACTTACACATATGAATGAAAATATGCAATATTTCTCTTTCTGTGCCTGGCTTATATCACTTAAAATAATGTCATCCAAGCTCATCCATCTCACCACAAATGATGGTATTTCATTCATTTTTATGGCTGAATAGTGTTCCATTGTGTATATATACACCATATTTTGTTTATCCATTCATCTGTTGATGGACACTTAGGTTGATTCCAAATCTTGGCTATTGTGAACAGTGTTGCAATAACCATGACAGCACAGATATGTCTTTGACATACTGATTTTCTTTCCTTTGGATATATACCCAGCAGTGGGATTTCTGGATCATATGGCAGTTTTATTTTTAATTTTTTGAGGAAACTCCATGCTGTTTTTCATAATCACCATGCTAATTTACATTCCTACCAACAATGTATAGGAGTTTCTCTTTCTCCATATTCTCTTCAGCATTTTTTATTTTTTGTCTTTTTGATAATAGCCATTCTAACTGAGATGAGATGATTTTGATTTGCATTTCTCTGATGATTAGTAATGTTGATCATTTTTTCATATACCTCTTGGCCATTTGTATGTCTTCTTTTGATAGATATCTATTCAGTTCATTGGCCCATTTTTAAATCATATTATTTGTGGGTTGTTTTTTTTTTTTGCCATTGAGTAATTGTAATTTTCTTACATATTGGGAATATTAATCCTTTGTTGGATAAACAGTTTGCAAATATTTTACCCCATTCTGCAGATTGTCTCTCACTCTGTTGATTGTTTCCTTTTCTGTACAGAAGCTTTTTAGTTTGATATAATATAATTTGTCTATTTTTGATTTTGTTGCCTGTGCTTTTGAGGTTTTATCCATAAAATGTTTGTCCAGATCAATGTCCTGAAGCATTTCCTCTATGTTTTCTTCTAGTGGTTCCATAGTTTTGCATAGTTTTGAATCTTATGTTTAAATCTTTAATCTATTTTGAGTTGATATTTGCATATGGTGAGAAATAGGAGTCGAGACTCAATCTTCTGTGTAAGGATGTCTAGTTATCTCAGCAACATTTATTGAGGAAATTGTCCTTTCCTCAATGAATGTTCTTGGTGCCATTGTCAAAACTCATTTGGTTGTAAATATATGGATTTATTTCTGATTTTCTATTCCCTTACACTAGTCCATGAGCCTGTTTTATGATAGTACTGTGCTGTTTTGGTTACTATAGCTTTGTAGTACAATTTGAAATCAGCTAGTGTGATGCCTTCAGCTATGTTTTTTTGCTCTGAATTGCTTTGACTCTTCAGGGTCTTTTGTTGTTTTATATGAATTTTAGGATTTTTCTTTCTATTTCTGTGAAGAATGTCATTGATATTTTGATAGGGATTATATCGAATCTGTAGAACACTTTTGATAGTGTGGCCATTTTCACAATATTAATTCTTTCAACACATGAACATGGAGTATCTTTCCACTTTTTTGTGTGTCTTCCTTAATTACTTTAATCAGTGTTTTATATTTTTCCCTCTAGGGAACTTTCACCTCCTTGGTTAGAATTATTCCTAGGTATTTTTTCTGTAGCTATTATAAATAGAATTTCTTTTATAGTTAGTCTGTTGGTGTATAATAATGTTACTGATTTTTGTATGTCGATTTCATAACTTGCAACTTTACTGAATTTGTTTATCAGTTCTAAGAGTATTTTTATGGAGCTTTTAGGGTTTCATATATATATATATATATATATATATATATATATATATATATATAAGGTTATGCAAACAGGGACAATTTTACTTTCTTTTTTTTAGTTTGGAAGTCCTTTGTGTTTTTCTTTTGCCTAATTGCTCTGGCTAGGTCTTCCAATACTATGTTGAATAAGAGTGGTGAGTATGGAAATCATTGTTTTGTTCCAGTTCTTGAAAGAAAAGCACTCAGCTTTTTCCTTTTCAGTATATTAACTGTGGGTTTGTCATATATGGTTTTTATTGTGTAGAGGAACATTCTTGCTACATCTAATTTGTTGAAAGTTTTTATCATGAGAGATAAAAAGTAAAAAAGTACAAAAAAAAAGGTATCAAATACTTTTTCTGCATTTATTGAGATGATCATATGGCTTTTGTACTTAGTCTCTTGATATGGTGTATCACATTTACTGATTTGCATATATTGAACCATCCTTGCATCCCTGGGATGAATGCCACTTGATCCTGGTGAATGCACTACTGGATTTGGATTGCTAGTATTTTGTTGATGATTGTTCATCAGAGATATTGGCCTATAGTTTGGTCTTTTTTTTTTTTTTTTTTTTTCTGTTGTATAGGACTTCATCTTAGGCACTGGGATTTGTAACTTCTGTGGGCAGCCAAAGCACTGCTTCCTGGGATTCCTGTCATTGCTTCAGCTCCAGCACAGGGTGGCAGGGTGCAGCAACAACTGGGAGAGAGTGCAGTTCTGCCAAAGCACCATTTCCCCAAAAAGTGTGCAGGTTCGGCTCAGGTCTCTGGTCTGAGGGGTGGGAGAGCAACCATGACTAGTAGGAAGGGTAAGCAAACTGCTGCTTGGCCCCATGGGGAAGTGTCTAACAGCTGCTCAAAGGTCATCTTGGTGATGTTGGTCTACCAGGCAGGGCTAGTTTCATGGCAGCTTAGCCTCAGGGATGAAAGGTCTCTGTGGCCACTAACTCCTAGAGCAAGACACACTCCAGTAGTGTCTCCAGTTTCAAGATGGAGTAGTACAGTAATCACATGGGCCATAGGGGGCAAAGTACAGTGTAGGTTTCTTCTGTGGGGGGAACACACCTGTGTGGACTCCAGGTAACTCCCTCAGCTAGGCTTAGGGCCTGTGAAAACTGCAGAGATCCCCAATGGTAAGAATAGGAGATGCTTAAGGTGTGATGGGGCTGCTGGGTTTCTCTTGCTTATATTTTTCCCACAGGGAGAAGTTCCTCCTGGTTTCCAGCCAATCCAGGCTGAGGAGTGGAGGCCAGGTGTTTTCTTCCATTCTCCCTGTGGTGATCCTGAGTTTCTGTGCTTACCAGGGTTTCTTTTACTTCCATGATGTACTCTAAACTCTCCTTTAGTTATTTTCATCAAAATGTAGTTATTTATTCATTGTTTTTCTCTTTGTGGGGAGGCAAGTCCTGAGGGCTTCTTCAATATGCATTAATTTTTAACTTCCCCAATTACTGAATATTAATTATTTGTTGCAGTTATAAAAAATTGATTATCTTTTATTTCCAGGCATGCAAATCAAGAGTTTCCAAAAATGCTAATACATCTCCACATTTCAAATGTTCAAATTTAAAATTTTATTTTGTTTTTCAAAAATTACATTGACAAGGATATTCAGGTTAATATTGATAGTAGGTGAAAACATATGTAGTGCTGAGTTTAATGTATATGTCACTATCATTACACCAATAAGAATAAATTTTATTCATTACACATACAGGTAAGAAGATACCTAGATATATAGACAGAAGATACATATATTCATACACACACATACACAAACAGATGTATTTCTCATGTAAATCAGCTCAAAAATCTGTCTCTCTTCACCTTTCAGGTAATATGAGAGTAAATTTATCACCTCTTGAAGTTAGGTATAGGCAGGGACTGGCTTGGCTAATTAAATGTAAGTAAAAGTGATAAGTGAGTATAATAATTTTATTTCCAGAACTCTATAGCTATCTCTTTCTCTAAAATGGCAATAGATAAACCATATATTGATATGGACTTTCTACAAGATTGAAGAACATCAAAGGCTAAGTCAACCCATGAAACAAAGTTTCTCTAGAGAGTGCCTTGAATAACCAACTGTCTTTATAGGAACAAAATCCCCAAATTTTATGAGGCTAAGATACTGAGATTTGGAAGTCATTTGTAACTGTAGCTTAATATAGCCTGCTCTAACATTCCCCTTTTAATATAATTTTTTTAAAAGCAGTTATAAGTGTTTAATTAAAAATACTGTTGTATATCATCACAATTTTTTTATTTCTGACATATTATTATTCATATTAATATATTTTCTAATATTAAATGTCTGATAAAAATTAATAAGGTTTAAAATAATTTTAATTATCTATTTATGAAAATATGATTCTCTCTTACCAGCTGAAAGTATTGTCATATTGCAAGAAGCTACCTGAGTTTTAAATAAAACAAAGATTTTTTAAAAAGAAAAACAGCAAAGATATTCTAAAAATTTTTAAAGATGACTTTCCATGAACTATAAGACATCAATAAATATTGTTCAGTGAAGGACTTTGAATAATGCTGAACCCAAGAATATAGAATATATTTGTTAAAATGTCTTTATCTTATAGTTACAGAAAGTGCATATTGAATACATTTATTTTGCTTTAAATATTATTCATTTAATTAATTTTAGGATTTAATTTTTGGGGGGATTAAGAAAGAGAATTCAATTTTCATTACCATAATTTATGGTGGAAATCTGTTGTTTTATCTCATACATTCCTCTTTTGGTAGCAGAATACCTCTTTTCGGTGGAAATCCGTTCTATGTGCCTTTGGTGGAGCTGACCCTGTCCAATCTCTCACTCTTTCTCTAAGGTTATGCTTATGTTTGAGGCCTTGGCAGGGTATGATGAGACCATGATCACGATAAATGTTAGATGGTTTAGCAAGCTACAGAGTATGTTCAAGTAGAGTTCTTTGCGGATTTTCTGATTATAGAGGAAAGTCTTGCTCTTTCTGCTGGGATTGTTGACAAGTTATTTCCTAGGTTTGGAGATGACTACCGACAACTTGCCTATGCTGAATGAAAGCTTGAAGAGAAAGGGAAAGACAGACTTGTTGAAACCATAGTGATTTTAGTAAACAAAAACAACGGATAATGGAGCAGGGCTTTTCCAACATCAATTGATTAATTGGAAAGACCTGTAACTCAAACCCACTGCCCGACCTTCCAAGTTAATGGAACCAATTGACTACTTTCTCTGCAAACACAAGCAAAACTTTTGGTGGTGAGGTACAAATTTAGTCAAGATGAATCTTAATCATTTTCTATGGAAGACACTTGGCTAATATATTGTTATCATTATTACTATAATTATTATTACATTTTCCTTTATTTGTACTAATGGGAAAAATGAGGAAGTGTTTATCGCATTTATTGCATTTATCGCATTATAGGCCAGAGATCAAGGAAGGAAAGTAGGGAATCCTTGAAAGTTGGGAGAAATTTAAAAACATGAGAGTAGTGAGATTGCTGGATCAAATAGCAGTCCTACTTTTACTTCTTTGAGGTATCTCCATACTACTTTCCACAGAGGTTGTACTAGTTTGCAATCCCACCAACAGTGTATAAGTGTTCCTTTCCCTCCACATCCTGGCCAGCATCTGTTGTTTTGGGGCTTTTTGATAACTCAAGGGAAATCAAATAGGTGGAAGGGAGGAGGAAGAGATAGGTAAATTCACACCTAACTAGTATGATGCACACCAACTAGGTGAAGGGCACACTTATATCTTTGACTCAAACTGTACAAAAGTAAATTATGTAACTAAAGTGTGTGTACTTCCCTAAATATATTGAAATAAAAAAAATGAGAGTAATACTCGATGATCTAAAGAAAAAATTGAATTGTAGAAAATAATTTGAAATTTCTACTGTACAACATGATGACTATAATTAATAACAATGTATTTTATTCTCGAAAATTGTTGAGTGATTTTAAGTGTTCTCATTACAAAAAAATAAGTATTAATATGTGAGGTAGTATATGTGTTAATTAACTCAATTTACCTTTTTCACAGTGTATATATATTTCAAACAACATGTTGCACATAATAAATATATACAAGCTTTATTTGTCAATTTGAAAAAATTTAAAACTTTTTTTACAAAAGAAAAAAATAACAGAAAATAATTGGAAACTAACTTGACAGAATACCCTCTCCTACCTAGAATGGTTTTGTGTTTCCATCTCTATGGCTCTCATTTTTGACCTTGAGATATGATTGTGTTATGGTATGTATGATTATACTGCTGTGATATTTTGTGTTACCATTAATTGCAGTTGTTAACAAATTCACTTTAGCATCTCATTCCCTCTAAATACTTTATTTCTAATATGTTGTGAACTTCCTATAATTCCACATAATCGGATATGGCATACATGTTTGAAACTTTCTTCTGTGAGTGATGTGCAGGAGCTTTAGTCCATGCACTTTGAAAAATCCTGTGAAGTCTGCACAGAGATGTGGCTTACTTCCAGGTTGAGGAAAGTGAGATTGCCCAATAGGTAAAATGATGTTTGTATGCACATTTCTATATATACACAAGAATGTGTATTACATTTGTATGCATTATTCTAGAACATTATAAGCTTATCTAACATAAAATAGAAATTGTTTTTATATAAACAAATCACAATATGTTTATTATTAAGGTATTTAAATAGCTAAAATTCCTAAGTTGACAATAAGTATGTCAACCTAATCTCATCTGTCATTGTTCTCCAAGGAGCACCTAAAATATTGCAATACTGTATCTGCTGCTACTTCCAATATGTGAGGTTTCATCATGTGAACATCACTTAATCACTTACATAACACTTCTCTACCTTTTCTTAATATCACAATAGTAGTAAAATTATTTCAGTAGTCCCACAATGGCATTAAATACATCTAAGGAGCACTCATCTAAATTCGTTTTTAATTAAGATTCTTTAGGAATTAGATAATTGAGCATAAGCTCATAGCATGGACACCTTCCAAGAACTAACAATAGTTATGTTAGTGAACTATGTTACCTAGTTACAAAAGCATCATAAATTTTACCAATGCATCCAAATTGCCCTGAGTTTTCATAGCCAAATACATGGAAAAATACCCACAAATATTACATTACCACCTTTGTAAAATATGCATTTTGTTCTTTGTCTCGCAATTCCTTTTATATATAATTTTGATTTTCTACTTCATCCTAAAAACTGGTTCTGTGTCACAGTAGATATGTCAATGGAGAAATAGAAACAACAAAAAGAAGCTAATTGGTAATTCTAGAACTGAAGAATAAAATTTCTCAAGTAAACAGACTTTCCTGGATGGAATTAATAAGTGAATAGGCATAACAGAGGAAAGTAAGGAACTTCATGATGAATCAATGACAGTTATCTAAAGTGAAAACCAATGAGAAAAACAAAATTTAGAAAGATAAACAGAGACATGGGAACTTGTTTGATGGTCTCAGGTAGTCCAACATATGTGTTATTGGAATAGCAGAAGGAGAGAGAATTGAGAAAAATATTTAAGAAACTCTTTACTTTTTCTCCAATTTGATGATAGACATACATTTTGAGATATAAGACACTTGATACATATCAAGTAGAAAATAAGCTAATAAGCCCTAAGCGAGGTGCATTTCAGTTAAATGTTTGAAAACCAAAGATAAACCATACGTTCCTGAAAGCAACAAGAGAAAGGCCGCATGTTAGGTATAGGAGACAAGATTCCAATTTTTGACTACTTCTCACCAGAATCCATGAAGACAAGGAAAGATGGAAACAATACCTTTAAAGTGTTGAAAGAAAAAGAAAATACAAAGTACCAACCCAAAATTCTATATCCAGCAAAAACATCCTTCAACAGTGAAGATGAAATACGAATATTTTCAGATAAAGGAATTCAGGGGAGTTCATCACCAATAGACCTAACCTATAAGAAATGTTAAGGGAATGTCTTTAGGCTGAAAGAAAATCCCGGGAGAGAAAAATTGTATTCTTAGAAAAGAAGAAAGAATATCTGAGGTGATAAATATCTGGGTAGATGAAAAAGACTATTTTTTTTGCCATTTTCTTCATAATTTTTGGTTAGATCATATAACTGTTAAAGGATACATATACATATACATATATAGGTCTGTGTATGTATGTGTATATATTATTGTCTTACAGATTTATATGTATGTAAATTTAATCCAACTAGAACATAAAGAGGGGAACATGATGTACAAAATTTTGATATTTTAAACAGGGTAATAAATTATTAAATAAACTATAAAGAGTGAAGGATGTACATTGTAATCCTTATGCCAAACATGAAAAAATAATAAAAAATGTAGCTAAAAAGCCAACCGGAAAACATGAGTGAAATTCTAAAAATATTCAAATTAAAAAATCACAAGAAAAAAAAGGATCAGAGTTAAAAACAGAGGAAAAAAGCAGAAAACATTAACAAATGGTGATCACAAACAACCATGTCAATAATTGTATTAATTGTTAATTAAACAATTAAAGTAAAAGTAATATTTTAAGAATTAAAAAAGCAAAATTAATTATATGCTACCTAAAAATAGCATATTTTTATTTTAAAAACAAATTAAGATTAATAGCTTGGAAACATAGCAAGATCCCTTCTTTACAAAAAATAAAATAATTAGCTTGGCATGGTTCTGTGCACCCGTAGTCCCAGCTACTTCAGAGGCTGAGGTGGGAGGATTCCTTGTGCCCAGGACTTTGAGGTTACAATGAGCTATGATGGTGCCACTACAGGTCAGCCTGGGTGACAGAGAGAGACCCTGTCTCTTAAAAAAAAAAGTTTTCAAGACGAAAGTCATCACCAAAATAAAGCGGGAAATTTCACAAATGATGAGAGATCAATTTGTCCATCAGGAAGACAGAGCAATCATGAATATCTATGAACTCAGTAACAGAGCATTCAACTGGTTCAACTGCATGAAGGAAAAACTGACAGAATTAAAGGGAGAAACCGTTTATTAATCACAGTTGGAGACATTAATACTCCTTTCTCAACAATTGAGAAAGCAACTGGAGAAAAGAATCACCGAAATCAGAGAGATCTAAAAGTTACCGTGAGCACCATCAAACAGCTTGACTTCGTTGATGTTTATGGAGCCCCTCAGCCAACAGAGGCTGAGTACATATTACTTTCAAGTGCAAGCAATAGCTTTACCAGGGTAGACACTGTGCTGGAACATAAAACACTTTTCAATACATTTTAAAACATTGAAATCATAGAGTATTTTACTGATATAAAGAGTATTTAACCATAAGGGGATTGAATTAGAAGTGAATACAATAATATAACTGGGAAAGTCTCACACAGTTGAAAATTAAGCAACTCCCTTGTAATCAATCCATGTATTAAAGAAGAAATCCTGAGGGAAGTTAGAATACATTTCAAAACAAATAATAGAAACAAATTTGTGAGATACAACTAATGAAGCATTTAAGGTGATATTTCTAGTTTTATAATTCTTATGTACATAATTATATAACTTATATATTTAAATATTATTTTATATATAAATTACATATAATAGCTTTCATAATTCTACAAAAGAACAATTGCTAAAAATCAGTATCCTAATCTTCTCTGTTAACAGATTAGACAAAAAAGAAAAAATTGAAAGGTATGGGAAGGAATAATATAAAGAGAAAAAACATTAATAAAATAGAAAATGAACATATAATAAAGAAAATTAACAAATTAAAAAGTAGATTGATAAAATTGATAATCCCTTGCAAACTTGATCAAGAAAAACATGAGAGGAAAACACACTGCCAAAATCAGGCATGTACGAAGGGAAATAAACAGAGATTCTATGTTTTTTAAAGAGTTCTAAAAATATGTCATTAACAACTTTATGCTGATAAACATAGCAATTTAGAGGAAATGAAAAATTCATTCAGCAACCATTGCTGCTAAGGGCAGCTTCACACAGGTGTTCCAGGATCAACACCTTGCCTCCACCTGCTTCCTGCTCCCTGCTTTTTGGATGCTTTGGCTTCCACATTTCTGGAAACCTGAAAGTGCAAGTGGCTTAACATCCCATAGTACAACTCTCGATCGGTGGGAGATGCAGTGCAAGCACCAATGGATAAATATTCTCTTTTTTATTCTATTCAGGTGGACAACTGAAAACAAGGCATACTGTACAAATTCTCAGGTACTTCAAAGAATCTCAGTAGAATCAAGGCTCAATTACTCGTAGATCACAACACACTCTCATATTGGCTTTGTCTGCTTTCTAGTCCTCCATTCCATTTTTCTGGCATCATAAACACAAACAATCTATGAGCAAGCTCTCAGGCTCAGGTTTGTGGGGGAAAATATGACATTGATGGGTTCAGAAAATTATTTGATCTCTAAATAAATGGTTCACACCACAAAAAAGTATCACTCTCCAACTCACTTTCCATGCTCATCACAGCTCATCCACATCATCTTCATACGAGAACACAGATCATGTACTTTCTGTCTGGAACAATGACAGACGTGATATCACAGGGATAATGAGAGCATGCCATGTCCATTAACATTTTATTGTGCAAAACTTGCTCGTCATGTGACTGCACTTGAGTTTAAGTGCATGAACTTTATAACTATCCATCAGGAAGAGATCCTAAATATTTATGAAAAAGGATAAAGACAGTCATTTCAATAAAACTCAAAAAAAATAATGGAAAATAACAATATTTAACCAGATGTTTGGCCACATTTATTAGATTATAATAAATTCTAGAAGAATGAGAGAAATTTAATAAATTTTAAATAAAGACACCAAAAATTACAAAAGCAAAGCTTTATTCCCTTTTGTTGTTATTTTATACTGTAGTGAGTGAATATAACAAAATTATTTATATTAGCAAAATAGAGTGCTATAATCCTTTCTTATTTCTCTTATAGTTCAAGTTTTTATTACATGTTTGTTCCTCATCCATATTTTACTTTTCTAAACTCATAATTTTCAAGAAGTAAATTTTATCATAAAGATGTATTTTATAGAAATTAATCTTAACTTTTCACAGATATATTACAATATTTGTGAACTCCATAAATACTAGTATAAATGCTGAAAAACTGGGATTTTAAGGTATAATTTATTTTGTTGATGTTGCTGGATGCCTATAACATTAGACATCATTGTAGGATTTGCACACTCTCATAAAGTAACTTGGTTTCTGAGTTGATCTAATATGTGTTTACTTATATAGAGGATCATCTCTGATGTGTCAGTAATGATTTTCATCCTCAAATTTATGGGATGAGAGATTTACATTATTAATAAAAGAAAACATATTGCGTATAATTCCATTGAAACTCCACATCAAATAATTACAGAGAGTCACTGTCCTGGGTTGACTTGAAATGTCAATGTGTCCTCATTGTATAAGATTAATTTTGCACCATATATCCGGCACTTATTTTCGCCAAACTATTATGGAATTAGAGATGTCATCACACTATTTGAAGACATGCAATTTCATGTTCCCGACTTACTCTTCAAAGTGGTAGCTATGCTGAAGTCAAACTGATGCAACTTCAAACACTTACACAAAATGATTCGCAGTACTCAATTAGTTGTTTCTTCTAATTTTTAATGGCATTATATAACTACTAGGAAAAGTGAGAATTTGCGGAAAACAATTCTAAGTTTTGTGGTTATCTAAGAGAATGTTAACTGAGGCAAGCAATGCATTTCTATTTAATCATTTCAAGAAGCTTAAGGGAACATAATGTATGTTAAAGATAGGTCAAGGTGAGTGCTTGTAGCGAAGACTCCAAGCTTCTTTTGAACCAGCTTAGGAGCATAACGCATGTCACTGCAAACCATTCATTTGAGCATTGCACTTAATTACACTCCTCGGGGTAAAAGTCAGAATACCATCATAATGCCTGCTATAGCATAATATGCCAAGCACACATTTTTATGTAATGGATTTAAAATGCCTTGCAGATATTGCATAACTATTGTAGTCCATCTTATGAGGGTGGGCTGGTCTGAATCTGATGATAGTTACTGTTGGGCTTGCCTGTGCTAAGCTAATAATTTAAGTTTAGCTTGTTGAATCCTATTATTTTGTTTTATGACAAAATAAGATAGGCAATATACAAGTAGATATACTCAAGTTATTTTTTAAAGTTATTTATTTATTTATTCTTGTTCTGATTAATGCTAGGCCATATGAACTATATAACAAGCCTTTATTTTTGCTTCTTTATGTTTTGGAGGACTGTTACTTCTTATGTTATTTTTTTGTTTGCTTTTTTATTTTTAAATCGCAGGATTATTATATTTTCCTTAGTCATCACTACACTGAATGACTATAAGAAGCTTCTCATTTCCCTGCAATTGTGACAGAAGGCAGTGGAAATTCCTGTAAACTGTCAGGGAATCCCCTTTTCCATCTCCTTTAGCCGGAGCAACACCAGGAAGAAACCTCTTTTCAATTTTTAGGAGCACTCCCTTTTTCCAGGAATTCCTGTCGATTCTTTGAAGACCCTGTTATTAGAATAAGTGTGGGAGCTGGGGGAGGACTTCAGTGGAATAAACACCAAGCTAAGTCAGACAGGCTCAGAGACATGTTGCAAGCTTAGCACTGGAGTAATGCAACATGCTGAAATGGGGCCAAAGACTAAAAGCCCTGGTATTGTCAAGTGGAGTCCAATATTGCAGCTTTAAAATTTAGAACCAAAATTTATTGACTCCCAGACTGCAGATGAGCACAGAGATGGAATTGGATTGGTTTTATTCAAACACTTGACTTTAAAAAATACAGTAGAGCACAGCCAAAGAAACTGTCACAAGAGCAAACAGACAACCTACAGAATGGGAGAAAAATTTTGCATGCTACAAATCCGATAAAGGGCTGCTAACTAGAATCTACTTAGAACTCGGGAAAATCAACAAGAAAAAAATCAAACAACCCTATCAAAAAGTGGGCAAAGGACATGAACAGAAACTTTTCAAAAGAAGACAGAATAATGGCCCAAAAACATATGAAAAAAATGCTCGACGTCTCTAATCATCAGGGAAACGCCAATCAAAACCACAATGAGATATCACTTATCTCCAGTGAGACTGGCCTTTATCAAAAAGTCCCAAAACAAGAAATGTTGGTGTGGATGCGGAGAGAAACCACATGTACTCACCATCAAATTGGTATTAACTGATCAATACGTAAGTGTACATATAAGAATAACATCTATTGGATGTCGGGCAGGAGGGAGGGGAAGTAGGCGACGGGTATGTGCATACACAAAGAGTGCAATGCGCACCACCCAAAGGATGGACATACTTGAAACCCCGGAGTTGCAGGGTTGGGGGGAGCAAGGGCAACATACGTAACCTAAACATCTGTACCCCCATAATATGCCGAAATAAAAAAAAAAAAAAAAGAAAAAAATACAGTAGAGAATTCCCACAGGCTCCGGCGTATGGAGTTTCATCTCCCTTTTATTTATTTTCTGTATATTCCAAGTACTTATAGAATTTGACTAGGAAAAACGTTTGGTCTAATCCACATAATCACCCTATTTCTATCTGTTATCATTTCCAGAGCTAAGGAGCAATAAAACAAATTGCTTTATTTCCTATTCAGAATTGTAATATTTTGCCTTTGTGTCATTGGTCTCCAGACTAGAATGTTTTCTGCCAAAGGCTTTTTGTTATGGAAAATATCTACTAATATTTTCATCCTCCCATAATCACTGCATGGTATTATTTTCTTTACCTTGGAATGCATTGTGATAGTTATAGTATTTAAGATCAGAGGAATTTATTCTCAATTTTATAAGATAAAGTGTCTGAGATTAACAGCTTTATTTTTTTTTCCCTATTTCCGTCAAACAACCTGGCAATTCCCCGTATCCTGTGGCAATTAGTCATTGCTGTTTAATTACCTAGACGACACAATTCAAGCTTCAGCAAGTTTGCATCTTCCCCACATGTCTTGTAATATTGTTTAAGCTATTGGCAATATCTCTAAAAATGTTTGATCATCTAGCCGGTGTCTTCATCTTCTTGTTTCTGGGAAATTGAATACAGTTTTAGAATATCTTCCTTTGTTACTTTGAAATAATGAGATCCTGTTGAGAATAAGGTGACTCTGAGGATGAGCAGATATAAAATATAGGTAGGAAATGCTTAAAATTACATTTTAAAATCTGTCACATTAAAATATAATCATTGTAATTTGCATATAGCAGAAATAACTACATAACTTTACATTAAATCAAATTATTCTGATAGGCCTTTCTACTGCATTATCTTTGACTCTTCCCCCACGGTATGTTGGGGGTGGTACCAGGTTTCTTCTGTGCATCAAGAGCAATCATATTTGGGAAGCCTCATCTACATCTGGATTTGATTTAGATTGAGATTCCGCACTTTGAGTCTCAATCTTATGATACTGTAATGAGATGAGACCTTTGGATGGTCTTGGAAAGAGGTGAGCGTACTTTGCATGTGAGAGAAATGTGAATAGTTTGTGGACAGAAGGCAGCCTGTGGTGGTTTTAAAACATGGCCACAAATTATTTGATACTGTTCCATTAAGAGGTAGGGGTATATCTCTTTTCCTTGAATTTGGGTAAGAGGATTGTCATAACCAGTAAACTACAGCAGAAGATACTACATAACTTCCAAGGCTATTTCATAAAATTCCATGAAACATCTGTCTTATTCATTGAAACACTATTGGGAAACCTATCTTAGTCTATTCAGGCTGCTCTAACAAAATACCGTAAACTGGGCAACAACAGGAATTTATTTCTCATGATTTTGGAGGCTGGGAAGTCCATGATCGAGGTGCCAGCAGATTCTATGTCTGGGGAAGGCCTGTTTCCAGGTTCATAGATGGTGCCTTGTCACTATGTTCTTACATGGTGGAAGGGGCAAAAGAGCTCCACTGGGCCTCTTTTGTAAGGGCCCAAGTCCCATTCATAAAAACTCTGTCCTTATTACCTAATCACCTCCCAAAGGTCTGCCTCCTAAATCCATCACCTTGAAGGTGAAGATTTCAGGATATGAATTTTGGTGGGGATATAAACATTTAGATCATAGCAGAGCTTTAAGCTTCCATATAGGAAGACCAACTGTCATAATGTGACCATGCTTCAAGGCAGCCTGAGCCACATGGAATTTGTGACAGAAACCAGGGTAAGAGCTTCAGTTGACAGCCCCAGCTGAGCTTGGCCTTTGAATCCTCCTGAACCAGTTTTGTCATAAAGGTATATGAAAAAGTCTCCAGATATTCTGGGACTCAATTATTCCCAACCATTGAAATCTTCTCCTTTAAGTCTGCAGATATTATGAATCAGAGACAACAAGCCATCCATGCTGGCACTCTGGATTCGTGACCTAGATAATCTGTGGACATGATAAAATAGTCATTCTTTACACCGCTAAGTTTGCTTTAATTTGTCGTGCAATAGTTGTTAACTGGAACACGTGCTCAGCACAATTCAATATAATAAAGTTCAGCACCTATTTACCTATTTCAGCTTTAAAAATATGATTTGAAATTTCAGGTATAAAATCACTTGGAAACAATTTTTTTTAAATTCCCTCAATTAAACTTATACCATAGTGTATATTTCTACATAAACAAGAACATTATTTATTTAATTATAAAAGGACAGCTATGCTATTTTGTTTTAATAATAAATATTTAATGTTAATCAATGGTTTTATTTGGGTTTCTCAGGGCTCATTTACTTTTAGCATGTCTTTGAATAGAAGAATGTTGTAAGGTACATAATATTCAATTGCTTTATTAGAAAGAGAGAATTGAAGCTGAATAAACCTTTTTTCCTCTGTTCTCCCTGTTATTAAGCTGATTTCTGGACTAACCCATATCTCTAACATAAATGATAATCACCTGGCATCACAATGTGAATAATTTTGAAGTACTAAATCTCAGAATCTAAACAAACTACTAAATAATACAATTTTTTAGTAAAAGATAAATATTAAAGATCTCCATCATGATTCAAGCATATACGTACATTGGCTCCCCAAAAATTTTTATATAATTACACACGTATTTGCTTTACCTCTTAATTTTAGATTTGAAGATTGTCAATAGGTCTTTACAAACCATTTAAGATAATCCCAAGTGAAATTTAATATCAATAGACTTTGAAATATAGTAACTAGTGATATAAAGTGACATCATATGAACATTTAAATAAGCATAGTAACCTGAAATTTACTCTGACATGAAAACTCTTCATTGTTAGTGACAGTGATGTTTTCCTTGAGAAAATCACCAAGCCACATCACCCTTTGAGGAACAATAAGTAAAGGAAGACAAATAGATTTAATTTTTATCTTTCTTTTGCTTTTGGTAAACAATAGAGGCATCTCTTTCAACACGGCCTTTAGATTTAAACTTTTGATTAGGTCGTCACCATGCATCTTCCAATATAAGAATTGCTATGGTACTCATTAAAAACATACAACTGTCTTTCGTTAGCAAATCTTGCATTTGGAGACAGATCGGACGGAAGAAATGTTACTCGTGCACACAGTAGGAAAGAATTGAAATTGCACAATGTTGTTGAGCTTTTTTCCCAATCTGAGTGTTGGCATAAGTAAAAAGTCAAATTCTTTTGGGATAATAAGTTGCAATAACTCAATTTAAATTATTACAAATTGATTTCCCTTCACTAAAGCCAAAACCAAACCTCACAAATAACTGTCTATATCACACAATTAAAAAATCTGATTGTCCACAGTAAATTTAAGTTTGTTGAAACGTTGTATTTTTAAAACCCCTATTTTCTTTCCTCCCCTTTTTCCCACTGAAGACAGTGCTATATTTTTCAATGAAAAAAAAAATACAAAAGACTGTTTTAGCTACATGTTTTATTAGCCCAACTCTAGCCTAAATAAATTAAATAAATATACATATAGACCTACTACCTCCATATATATATATAGGGTCTTCTCCAAAATGCACATTATACTAGGCCAGAATAAATATAAATCAACATCATATATTTAAATGACAAATAGTAATAGCATAACATTAAAAAAAAAAGCCTAAAAGAAGCATATTACATTTTTAAATACAAATTTCCAAAATGTTCCATTTTTTTTGTAGGAAAAACAGTATTACACAGGGAAATAGAATAGGCCAGGAAAAAAATAATTCTAGTTTTGTCACGTGCTTAACTGTAGAAACTTTGGACAGTTTTCCAGCATTTTGAGTGTTCATTTCACTACAAAATGTTGTTCTCTTTTGTCAGGGTTGTTGTGAGGGTTTATGAAGGACAAGCATACAGCAGACTGCCAGGTACAGGTAAGAGCTAAGTGAATGTCAGCTTTCTGCTCTTTTTCTCCTCTCTTGGACCAGGTTCAATATCTTGATCATCCTAACATACTCTAGTGTCTTGAAAAGAGTAGACATAAAATAAATGCTTGTAAAATGTATTGATTTATTATCGAACTTTAATAGAATTGTTTTATAGAATTTTAATAAGCTATTTCAAATGAGTCCCAATTATATTTTAAGACAAAACCAACTCATTAATTCATAATATAGAGCTGTGGTCCCCAACCATTTTGGCACCAGGGACTGGTTTCATGGAAGACAATTTTTCCGTGGACCAGGTGTAGGGTGGGCGGGTATGGTTTTGGGATGATTCAAGGGCATTACATTTATTGTGCATTTTATTTCTATTATTATTACATTGTTAACCTCTCTGCTAATGAGAATCTGTATTTGCAGCCACTCTCCATCACCTCCTCAGCTCCACCTCAGATCATCAGACATTAGATTCTCACAAGGAGCAGCAATCTAGATCCCTGCACGTGCAGTTTATAGTAGGATTTGCGCTCCTATGAGAATCTAATGCTGCCGTTGATCTGACAGGAGGCGGAGCTCAGGCAGCGATAGGGAGCAGCTATAAATACAGAGGAAGCTTCGCTCATTTGCACATCCCTTACCTCCCTCTGTGCGGCCCAGTTCCTAACAGGACATGGACCAGTACTGATCTGTGGCCTAGTGGTTGAGGTCTGCAGATATGGAGGATATTTAACATTTTAGTGTTGAGTTTTATTTACTGTAAGAATTAAACTATTAATAAATCGATATGATGACACTTTTAATTTAGAGTAGTAAAACTTGTGGAAAAAGTAAATATATGTGAGAAAGTAAATTAATAAATCAGAGGCATGTCTAAGTAATTTTAAAAATCTCCTTCCTGTCCGGGCTCGGTGGCTCGCGCTTGTAATTCTCGTACTCTTGGAGGCTGAGGTGGGAGGATTGATTGAGGTAAGGAGTTCAACACCAGCCTAAGCAAGAGTGCAACCCGTTTTCTACTAAAAAGAGAAAAATTAGCCACGTGTGGTGGCACGCGCCTGTAATCCCAGTTACTCCAGGGGCTGAAGCAGAAAAATCGCTTGAGCTCAAGAGTTTGAGTTTTCTGTGAGCTAGGCTGACACTGACGCCATGGCGCTGGACCCCAGGTGACAGAGTGAGACTGTCTTAAAACAAAAACTCCTTCCTTTACCTTTGCCTTGAGTCATGAGTGGTATAGCAAACTAGCAGACTATGATTAATCCAATTGTACATTTGGAAGGAAGCCCGTTAACAGTATCTGTATAAATTATTCTGCTGTTTACCATCATAATATTGATATAATTGTGCCTCTCTTTTTTTTATTTTTTCCGTGTTCTTTGATTTATTTATTTAATTTTTAATTTCAGACTATTACAGGGGTACAAATGTTTTGGTTACATAATTTGCCTTTGTACCATTTGAATCAAAGCCATAAGTATGCCCATCCCTCCAGTAGCATGCATTGCACCCATTAGGTGTGAATTTAACCATCCCCTCCCCCGCCCACCAGCTTGATTTCTAATGAATGTTATTTCCACATGTGCACATAAGTGTTGATTGATTAGTTCCAACTTAATGGTGAGTACATGTGGTGATTGTTTTTCCATTCTTGTGATGCTTCACTTAGAAGAATGGGCTCCAGTTCCATCCAGGTTAATACAAGAGGTATTATTTCACCTTTTTTATGGCTGAGTAGTACTCCATGATATACACGTACCATATTTTATGAATCCACTGATGTATTGATGGGCACTTGGATTGTTTCCACATCTTTGCAATTGTGAATTATGCTGCTATAAACATTCAAGTACAGGTGTCTTTTTTATAAAATGTGTTTTTTTTTTTTTTTCCTTTGGGCAAATACCCAGTAGTAGAATTGCGGGATCAAATGGTAGTTCTACTTTTAGTTCTTTGAAGTATCTCCATACTACTTTTCATAAGGGTTGCACTAGTTTTCAGTCCCACCAGCAGTGTATGAGTATTCCTATCTCTCCACATCCATGCCAACATTTGTTGGTTTGGGACTTTTTGATAAAAGCTACTCTCACTGGAGTTAAGCGATATCTCATTGCGGTTTTGATTGGCATTTCCCTTGATAATTAGAGATGCTGAGCATATTTTCTTATGTTTATTGGCCATTAGTCTATCTTCTTTTGAAAAGTTTCTGTTCATGTCCTTTGCCCACTCTTTAATTTGGCTTTTTGATGTTTTTTCTTGCTGATTTGCTTGAGTTCTTTATAGATTCTAGTTACCAGCCCTTTATGGGATGTATAGCATGCAAATATTTCCTCCCATTCTATAGGTTCTCTATTTGTTCTAATGATAGTTTCCTTGGCTGTGTGGAAGCTTTTTAATTTGACCAGGTCCCTTTTATTTATTTTTATTGTTGCTGTGATTGCTTTTTGGGTCTTCTTCATAAATTCTTTGCTTAGGTTGATGTCTATAAGAGTTTTTCCAACATTTTCTTCCAGAACCAGAATTCTTAGGGTTTCATGCCTCATGTTTAAGTCTATTATCCATTGGAAATTGATTTTTGCAAGTGGTGAGAGGTGCAGATCCTGTTTTAGTCTTTTGTACGTGGCTATCCAATGTTACCAACATCATTTCTTGAATAGGGATTCTTTTCCCCAGTGTATGTTTTTGTCTGCCTTGCCAAAGATTAGATGTCTATATGAGGATGGTTTTATATCTGGGTTCTCAGTCCTGTTCCATCGGTCTGTCTCTGTTCTTTTGCCAGTACCATGCTGTTTTGGTTATTATAGCCTTGTAGTATAGCTTGAAGTCTGGTAATTGATGCCTCCTAATTTAATTTTATTTAGTATTTATTAAGTCTTTTATATTTAAGATGAGGAATTTAGTATTTATAATTCCATTCCCCTTTCTTCAACTTCTCAAATTTTGTTAGTTATACAATTATCATTTTCATGCATTTGTTCATTCAAAAATATTTAATGAGCACATACTCTGCTGTGATAGTCACTTTTCTAGGATCTAAGAATGCAACCATGAACACCACAGATTTGGTGCCTCCTGACTTGGAGCTTGAATTTGGAGGGAAAGACAGGTAATAAGAAACAAATGAATGAAACAATTACAACTTGAAAATACAGAAAAATCTTTCCTTGCCTTTATACAGAATACTGATGGTGCCATTTTGAGTGACTAGAGCATAGAGAATAGAGCACTCCTGGTAAATAGAGATGCAACTGCATGGCAACATCGCTCAGGTGGCAAAAATGTGATGATCTGAAGAAGAAATCAGAAGTATGAGGTTCAAATTCTACTGTAAAAATTTGTCTTCATCTCTCTGCTCTGGGCCCCACTTCTGTGTGTGTGTGTGCAGGTGTGGGTGTGTGTTTATGAATCATTTAAAAATCCATGTTTACATTTTATTCACCTTGTCAACCTCAGTAGAATAAGGTTTTCCGTCTTCTGATATCTTCAGCAGAAACACCTTCCTCTCTCTCATTGGTCAGTATTGTTTCATGTGATTGGCTAAATCTGGAATATAGGTTAATTCTTGGAGCAGATAAAGGGATCAACCTAATCTGAGCCACGTGGGAAGAATGGGAAAATAGTACTTCCTTAAGGAATGATAGAGGGGTTATTAATACAAAAATAAACACTGACCAATGAGTGGTTACTACAGATGTTTTGAAGAATCAAAGTAGACATGTCAGTAGATAATCTAGACCTCAGAGTCTAAATATGAGTTGGAAACTTTCAAAAAATGGAAGTGATAAAAAGATAGGTGATATTCAAGCAATGAGAAAAGTTCAAATCAAGTAGAAGAGATTATAAAGAGAAAACAGCATATGATCTAATACTATGGGACCTAATTTAGAAGGTGGGTAGATAGTAAGAAGTCAGCAAAGCAGTCTAGAAAGGAATACCCCATTCTTTTGTATAGCTGGGTTATCAGGAAAAGTAGGCAAAACAGGCTTAGCTGTTCCATAGATGATTTTGAATTTAACTCTCCTTAGGATCATTTCCTGTTCTTTGTGTGTGTTCACTCAGAGCTTAGGAGTTTCTCTAGGGTAGAGTTGGGAAGGAGGATTCTCTCCAATGCAACCTTGTCAATTTGTTTTGGATTACACTGGCTCTGTTCAATTGCTCCTTCAATCCAATACCATTTCTATACTCCAGAAACTCCTCAAAATTAGTTCAATTCATTAATAGCATACTTTCTTGCTTTCCAGAACTATGCTTTGGATTTACACATCTTAAAATAAATTTTTCTTCTTTTCCACAGGATATTAGGAGAGAAGGAGGTAAATTCCTATCCTCCATCTGCTACCTTCTACTGGTAGTTTAAACACTATTTCTATAAAATAATTTCCTGAAAGTTCTATATAGTAAAAAAAAAATACCCTGCTGTGTAAACAAAGTAATAATTTCCCCCTGAAAATTGAAGTTGAGAATAAGTAATTGAGTAAAATTAACACTTAATTAAAGTGTTTTCTTTGTAATTTATTAAATGTTTTAGAGCTTTTGAGGCAAGAACAGCAGCTCTTTTGTAGCCTTCCAGAACACCTTTATTATAATCATTCTATTAATGTAACACTCTGATGTTTTTGGTTTTACTCAGAAATTGCACTTTTGCCCCTCTAATTGCACCAAAATAGGAATATGTAATTAAGAAAAATCATCTCTTTGAAAAAAGAATGAATTCATTCATTCTTTTATTGAATGGCCAGTTTGCTTAAACATCTTGGAGAAAATACATATACCTAAGTTGGTTTTCTTTGAAAACTTTAGGGAAAAAAGTCTTTGACACAATTACCATGGAAGTCAAAATAATTGCTTCAAATTATGCTATTGTTAATAAATAGCTATAACTCTGTGAACAAATCTATCTTTGTGTTACAGGGAACATATTTACAAAACCTCTTCATAAGATTGGCACTAGTTTTAGTATTATAAAAAAATGAAACATATCATAGCAACAAACACTTAATAGCCATGCAATTCATATTTACTGACTCTTTTAAATTAAAAACAACTTCCCAAATAAGTTCATTGATTTTTAGTTGGATTGTTTTATTTATTAGATATTTTCACTTTCAATTGAAAAACTGTTTCAGAATCTGATATGAAACCCATGTACATGGTTTACATTCACTGAAAACCATATATTTTGTTAAATTCTTTTCTCATTTCTTTTCTGGCACTGTCTAAAACCAGATGATATTACACTATGAAAAGTGAATTGGTCACTTAGCTTTTCCAGCTGTGAAAAGGAAATAAAATCCCATACTTTTTAGATACTAAGTATACGGGAAACATTTTCATAGCAGGCAAATATATACTGTGGCTCTTAACTACCTCCAGGTGAGTGGCCTTATTTAAAATTGTCATTAAAATGATTGTGACACTAATGAGATTTCAGCTAGGCAAGTGGGAATATCTTTTGACTTTGTGGCTGGTTCTATTTTGTCCCTTATTCTTTAAGTAAAACTAGAAATTTTTATGTATGATAAGAGTTGATGGTATCCAGTAAGAAGCTGGCACAATAGCCCATATTGTAAATAAAAGTATGCCAATTCTCATTTAATTTATTTGTTCAACTTGCATCAGCAAGTTCCTTCATCTTTCTAAACCTCACTTTCCTTCTCTATGTATGTTAATAATAACCAAATGATAGCAAACTTATTAGTGTATGTTATAGAATTTAACCCAATAACAGGCAGAGAGCATGTTCATTGCAAATGTTAGAGTTCTTATTCTTGTTCTTATTCTTTTTCTTTTTCTATCAGAAAGAACCACAATTCAATATCAAACTTCATCAAAACCCTTTCTGATTCGAGCTGTTTCAGAATTCTATACACCAGTGCTCTGATATTCTATTTGGAAACCTATAGCTGTAAACTTGTGGTGGACCAATAAGTAGTTTTGATGAAGCTGCAGCATCCTGTTGTTTTGTAAGAAGCCAAAGGCAATGGTAGTTTACAGGGGGAAGAAATTCATGTGTCTCTTGTGTTGTACTTTTGGTTGCTGAGACACCATCTCTTCCTCTTTGGGAGTTAATTTCTTCTATTTGAAAGACGTTCTTCAAGATCCTCCAGAGAAAGAGTAAGACAATGAATTTTGGGGTCCATATATGTCTGAGATTGTCTTTATTTTCCTTTCACACTGGATTTATAGTTTGGGTGCTATATTAGCTCTATATTGTTGTGACAAATCACCACAAATTTAGTGGTTTAAAACAACATGAATTTATTTGCATTGACTTGGATAATTTTGTTTTGGAAAAAACCTCCTTCTCAAGTATTTTTTCGGAAGGGTACCTGTGCCTGCGTTACGGGACTCCCAGCCAGACTGGTAGGTCTAAGGGCTTTATTCAAGCTTATGCTCATGTTCATATTGCTTATATTCCAGAATGGAACATGGAGCCCTGAAATGACACTCACCATTTTAGTACTGTGCATGGCTGCTGTGGTCTAATGTACACTCTGATTCCAACTTTCCTATGATGGCTGGGGAACTCCTGTGGGACACCAGGAATTTGTTTCTCCGATAAATCCCTTTATTAAAATTCTGTAATTATTTGGTTAAAGTTTGCTATGATCCCCATATGATAAATGTTCTGTTGCATTCGATTGCTGGCTTCTGCTCCTTTCCTTCCTATTCCTGTACTCCAGAGTGGGTCGGGGGGGAAGGGGGCTGGGGACATAAAGGGATGCTTAGGGAGAGGAAGCCACAAAATTAATGTCTTATAACAAAACACATTACTGTCATATAGTTCTGGAGGTTAGAAGTCTAAAATTGGTCCGCAGACCTGCACTACTTCTAAAGGTCCTAGACCAGAGGAACATTTGTTTCCTTGCCTTTTCTGGCTTCTAGACAGCTCTTGCATTTCTTGGCTTATGGCACTGTCCCGCACCTTCAAAGCCAGCAGTAAATATATTCTCATCCCCCTCTGTCTCAGTTTCCATCGTTAATCACATGATCTTTTTTGATTCTCACCCTCCTGCCTTTCTCTTATAGGACCTTCGTGATTACATTGGGCCTGCCTAGATAATCCAGAACAATCTCCCTATCTCAAGATCCTTAATCTAGCATGCACAAAGTCCCTTTTTCCACATAAAGTAACACATTCACAGGTCCCAGGGATTAGGATACAGGTATCTCAAGGGGGCAAAGTCTCAAACTATTATAGCATCATCACAAGTCAAAAATTTTATGTAAGTCTTACCATCATGAACAGCCCAAATATTATCCTCTAAATCATCTAAATGAGGTATGAATGGGACTTTCAGTGTAACCCATCCTGGAGCAACATTCCTCTCCATCAGCACATCTGTGAGACTGTTGAACATCTTTTGCCCTAAAATACTGTGATGAGACAGGCATTGGGTAACAGTAATAGATATCTGGATTCAAAAAAGGATTCAGTCCTAAGCAATTTAAAAATTTAGCAGGGCAAGCGACATGAGGTTTCAAGGCCTGGGAATCATCTGCTGTGTTTCCGGGCTCTGCCCCTGGGCTACAGCTCTGCGTACTTGCAGCTAAGTAGTTGCAGCATTTTGTTCTTGTTGTGCCCCTTTTAGTCTAAGCTGGCAGCTAGAGTGTCTGTTGGCATACCATTCTCAAGAATTTTATAAATGTCCCTTATATATTTCAGGGATTCACTCCATTAGACAAGAGGCTCATCCACAAATCTGTCTTGAATAATACCATCTCCATTCCTGGCTTCTCTTTAGATAGCTGAGGGGATCCATGAGTCACTTGTTTAATCCCTTCAAAGAGCCATATGTGTAATTGAATACTCCGATCTTTTGATCCTTCCAAAGCACTAGCAAAAGGTTGTCCAGCCACACCTTTGGCTTCCTCTCCAGAGCAGGCTTTCTCGACAATGAATCTCCTAAATTTCAGTGTCTTTGCAATCTGGATAGCCTGAGAATTTTCCAAATCAAGTACTGTTTCCTTAGCAGTGTTTTTCTCAACCTCTCTTTTTCCTTTCATATTTTACTATAAGGCACAGAGAGAAACAAAGCTCTACCTTCAACATATTGCTTGGAAATCTCCTGAGCTAGCTATCCAAGCTCCTGACTTACAAATTCTGCTTTCCACATACGTGAAGGATACAATTCCACTAAGCTTTCCGCCACTGCATAATAAGATCCCCTTTTCTCCAGTTTCCAATAACATTTTCCTCATTTATGTCTGAGACTTCAGCAGCAGTTCCTTTTATGTTCACATTTCGACCAACATTCCGTTTAGGATGCTTTAGATATTCTCTGAGATGGACGAGTATAGGATGGGTGGGAAATATTTTAACTCAGAATGTGTTGTTAGTGCTCCTTGTGAGAATTACACTACCATTCTTATTCCAAGTTATTTCAAGTGACCTGGTCTCCATCTGAAGGCTGTTATCCGAGTGTTCTAAAATGCCATGGTGATGTGTTCCTAAATTACAGAAACTTTTCTTATATTAATACGGTCGTAAATATTCTTTTGTCATAGAATTCTTTGTTTCTCTCCTGGGTTAATTCCATAATTTTAAAATCGTTTTCTCTTATTTTTTTATATTCTGTGTTCCATATTGTTTCCTTCTATAATTTATTTTTCAGATTTCCAAAACTTTTACTTATTTCTGATTTTTAACTTAATAATTAGTTTTTTGTTTCTTTGCAGTAAATTATGTTTTGTATTTTCTTAGGGCACTATTTTTATCATTTTTGGAATTTTAGGTTTCTTTTTTATATCTGTGTTTATATGATTTCCTTTAACTTGCTTTTTTGTTTGTTTTGATATCTTTTATTTATAAGTTTCCCCAAAATATCTGATGATCCCTAAACTCCCATTCATAATTTAAAATGTGGCACTAAAACTACTCTTTGTGTACTGTGTGCATGTGTGGGACATTGGTTAGTGATATTTGCTATAGCAATCATGTAGGGTTCAGGCATTGCCTCACAGCACCTCCAAAACATTAATATCAGTTGCCCTGTTCTTACAGGCCATTTATTATCCCCAAAGAAGAGTTCTCTAATCTGCTTTTGGCAGGCTGGGGAGGGAATGGCAGAATTAGAGAGGAATGCTTGATTTTTCTCTGCGCCATCACAGTATCGCAATTACAACCTCCAGCACGCTTCATGCTCCTGAGATGAGGGCTTCAGTGGTTCAGAAATTAAGGTTTCCTTTTCTTTTCCCTTAGGTGAGTTGACGGGTAGGTACTTGGCAGCAAGAGGTTGTAAAGGGCTTGGGAACTCAGGTTTCTGACATATTTACTTCCAACTATCAACCTTATTTCAGTCTCAAGTCATCCCCCTTTATGTTCTGAGATATCTGATATCTTCAATAGCTGATATGTTGAAGAATCTGTTAGTTACCAGTTAATGATGTGATACGTTAGGTTTCATGAGGTTTATCTTTCAATGAATGGAATAAAATAGCATTCATTATTTTCTGTTTAAAAATGGATAATTTTTTTCCAGTATTGAAAACTACATTTTAATTAATATAAAAGCCATTAATTTTGAGGTTTGTTGCTGTTGTTATTGCTGTTGTTAGTTTTATCAATTAAATATATGTTATGTGTTTAAAAAAAGCAAAGCATATAGAAAGTTTTACAATGAAACCTGATTTCCATTCTACCACTTTCTCCCTTTACTGGTTCTGTTCCCCCAGAAACTGTTTTGTGACTCTGTAATCAGTACCTCCATTTGTCACTTCCACAATTTCATCCAACAGGCTTCAACATTCATTTTAAAATCTATCACTCAGAAACACTACATTTCAATTTCTCACTTTGTAAAATAATGACATTAATCTTTTTTTTTTTTTTTTACTCCTTTTCACCTCTTTATAAACTTACTTCTGAGAAACTTTTGCCAGCTATCTCACTACTTTTATATTGTCATGGTTAATAAAACTTGCATTCTGCTCTCTAGCTATAAATCAGTTTTCTGTGACTAAAATATAGATTGCTTCTGAAAGTTAAAACGTGGTAAATAGTGTTTTTGTGTCAGAAGACTCAAAATGGCTAAAATGGTAATGTTCTCTAAATTCATCTGGAGGTCCTACAATATTCCAATCAAAATCCTTCTTATTGACAAGTCAGTTCTAAAATCTATAAAAAATACAGGACTTAGAATGGCCAAAAATTTTTGTATAAGAAGAATAAAGTTGGAGGAACTTGCAGTAAATTTCAGCTTTCCCCAACATTTCGGAAGATGGATTTTTAGTGAGTACTGCTAATTCTTTCCCAAATGTCTTTACCTTCCTGTGAGCCATGATTATATCGACTCCAATAAAGTCTGGGTCTCAGTCATGGGAGGCTGTGGCCTCTTCTTTAGGTGTTTTATTAATATTTAAGTCATCTGGGTGATGGCTGCTCCCTTTATCCTCTATTACTGATTCCTTAGAGTTCTATTTTCCTCTAATTATTCAACCCCTGATTACTTTAATAACCATGTTAACAGTTTTTATATTACAGTTCCCTGTTCAAGTTACTGTGTGGTTTCTGTCTTCTGATTGAACCCAGACAGATACTTTGCTAAAAATGTGGAAACAGATCAAGTATACATCAAGTGATGAATACGTAAATACATTGGTACGTCCATATAATAAAATATTTGTAGCAATATAAAGAAATATACTTTTGAGAGATATGACTATGTGGATAAATTCCAAGACTTTATTCAAGGGAAAGAAGCCAGACAAAGGAGACTATCTACTGTATCATTGAGTTTAAATGACATTCCGAAGAAAATAATGGGGTAAAACCAGGTCAGTGCTTGTGAGGAGCAACAATTACAAATCCACATGAGGGAACAAGATATTCCATATGTTGTTTGTGGTCGTTGTTCCAGGACTGTATACATTTATCAACCTCATAGAACTGTATATCTTTTAAAAAAGTAAAATTTTAACATGTATGAACTATTCCTCAATCATCTGAACCAGAACAAGAAAAAAAGAACATTTTTTTTAGAGTATTACAATGGGATAAATACTATTCATTACACAATCTGAGAGTTTGTTCTCTGTGGTTCCAAATGTATAAATCTTTTGCTCTTTTAAGAATATCCTTGCATACATTCCTATGGATTCTCTAGCATAGCACATTATGACTCAATTCAGTTTGCTTCAAAGGGTCCTCACGTCCTCCTGTAGTTTGTTTTCCTTAGAGTTAGTGGCAACCTTTCTTTTTTTCTTAAACATTGATATTATCGTATTTTCAGTATTTTCTAAGATTTTATTTCTACCCTCCCATGAATGACCCTTTCTCAAAGGCTCTGCCTTGCAGCCTATGTCCTGCTCTAGCTAGTTTGGCTTTGTTGTCCTCCAGGTTTTTAGCACAAATACCTTTCTGTGCCCGCCCTTCACTTCTCTGTTCATCAATCCATTCCCTCCTTCTCGTGTTTTCTTTTTTATTATTTATATTTTGGTAATTCACCATTAAATTCTAAAAATAGATGAAGTGACCTAAAATTTTTGAGATCTTAAAATATCTTTATTTTATTATATACTTTGATTGATAGATACAAAAATATAGGCTGAAGATAATTTCCCACAGAAAATGTCTCTATTTTCTTCTAATTTCAGTTATTACAAATCAGATGACTGATATAAGTTGATTCTCATTCTTTTGTAGATAAACTGTCTTTTCTCTTGAAAGTTTTAGCTGACACTTTGAAGCAATATGCTAGATATTAATCTACATATCTATTTTTGTTAATTTTTTTGGGAGATGGGGGAAGCCCATTCACTTCAAAGACTTCTATATGCTTTTGCTCAGGAAAATCTCCTGTATTGTGTTCTTTAAAAATCTTCCACCTTCTATTTCATTTAGGCTCTTTGTAATCCTTTTTCTTTTTGGAGGGGGGCAGCATTAACCTTTTCTCATAATTATTCTTCTCCCAGCATCACCCTTCTGTATTTTGTTAGGAGTATTTATATCACTCCATATGCCCTGGCTAAAATTGATTGGTCTGAGGGAGACATGTAAACCAAAAACGGTCAGTGAGTTTCTGGGATTTTTGATCATGGCACTAGAAAAAAGTCTAAAACTGTTCGATTTCCAGGTGCTAATTTTTAGGTTGCAAGACTCAGTGTTCACATTTATCACTATGCAGAAAGAATCATTATGAAGAAGTGGGATATGCCTACCCCAATACCTATATCTATGTCTCCATCTTCATCCATCTCTACCTTCATCTATATCTATACAAAATCAATATCTATATGAAATATAGATCTATCTGTATGTCGATAGCAGCAATTTTTACACTGGGGGAAATTTTATCTCTAGGTGATATTTAGTTATCACAACCAATTGGAGGTGCTATTGGCATCTGGTGGATAGAGGCCAGAGATGCTGCTTCTAAACATCCTCCGTGCACAGGACAACCTCCCATCACAAACAATTATCCAGCTCAGAATATCAATAATGCTAAGTTTGAGAAATGCTGATCTAGAGAGATTCCTCATAAAAATAAGATTCTCTGGTTATTTTCCCTACATAAGTATTATTCATTTCTTTATTTTTATTTTTGGAAAATACCTTCTTTTCATGAAAATCCATATGTCTTTCTTCCAAGCTAATTCACATAGTGTTTCAATTTACTTCAAGTAAGAACATATGAACTAACAATGACTTTTTTGTATATTTTAGTGTGCATTAAATAGTGGCAGGTATCTCAATGTATTTGATGAAAAGAATATTTTTAAAAGTAAATGAACAGTAGACAAATATGAAATTGAAGTTCAATATAAAATGTATAAATGTGAGGAAAAAAAACCCAACTCCTCTGCTTTCAGCACTTATAACTATCAGAAGCCAAAATGTGTTGAATCAGAAAATAATGTTTGGTTTGAATCCAATATTTTTCTTAAACAAGGCATTTCTGAAATTTGTACTTTTTAAATAAGTAATAAATCTCACCCTGAAGTTAGCGAGTACAGGATGCCCTAGCTCTCCGAAGTGGAGAAGGATGCAGATATGATCATGAGGAATGAGAGAGAGTTATACGTTAATAAATAGTTCAAAATAGGATTCTGCCCTGCATGAAAGAAAAACAAATACTCAAATGCTCATCAGATTATCAAGGCATTTTCATATATTTTCTTTAAAAATGTCTATTAAAACTTTAGACCCTACTATTTGTAAGTTAACTATTTGCTAATTTGAATAAATTATCCCATTTTGTTATAAATTTATAAAGCTGATATTACAAAACTATTTTAACACCAAATGAAAACTCTTTCTTAAGCTTTCTTAGGAGTGCTTTATTTCAGCTGTAGCCCAAAGAGGGAATTGAGAACATTCTAACACAGGATTCTTCAAGTTTCTCTTTAAGGAATATGTATTTGCTGACTTCATAACAAGTTTGCCTTGAAATAAAAAGCACATATAATAATGTAATACACTACTGCATTTTGTAAAATGGCTGTGGCAAGCATTATCCACAGAAAACTTTCTTTACTCCATGGTTGCATGCTTATCTTGGAATAAGAAATATAAATAAAATAATTCCTCATGTTTGGAGAAGTAAACTTAAATCTGAGCATGGAATTATCTATTCAAAACATTCATGTTATAATGGTAGATTATTTACTTGTCCTGAAAAATTTAGAACTGGGAAGTATTTATCTTTTTGTTTCCTAGTTTACGTAAACCAAAGTACACTAAGATTGGTTAAAAAGATGGGCAATTTCAGCATGTGTGTTTCAAAGTGTTTTAATGAGAGTCTTGATGTTTCAGAAAACTTCATACTTGGACATGTATTTTTTTCCTCCACATATTTTCACTTTTCTCCTTTTCTTATTTTTTTATAGAATTTTAAAGGTAGCCAAATGTACCCTCTGGCCAGAGACAGAAGCATGATGAGAGATTCCTGGTGCTCTAATACTCTATGCTCCGAATTTAAATTAGTTTCTTCTTACCAATAGGCCACATGATAGGAGATTTTCACTTATTCTAGCAGAATTTTGTCACCCTGGGTGCACATTAGTATCATCCAGCAAGCTTATAATAAAATACTAAATACAAAACCAAATAAATCCAAATCACAGTAGGTTGAAGGGTTCAGGTGTATCTATTTTAAGACACTCTTTAGATGATCCAAATGTGTGGCCAAGGTTAAGAATAATTGACCTAGGGAATGATTAGTGAATAAATATTTTAAATATTTATACATATGGTATAAAGTATGCCATCGGTACTCTAGTCTGGCCTTTCTTCCTGTTATAGCAAGGTAAGGTTTTTGTTTGTTTGTTTGTTTGTTTATTTGTCTTTTCTTTCTCAAGACACTATTCGTTGCCTACTGGTAAAACAGTCCAACTTTTTCCCAGTTTCTTATCATTGGTCTTTTTATGGACTGAATTAAATTCTATGTGCTCCCAATGATACACTCTGGGAATGACAATCCACCTAGATGAAGTGGCATTCTCAGCAGGTTCTAAAATTTGCTTTCTGTGAGGACATCTTCACTTGGTCATAGAATCTAATGGGGAGGAGGGCTAAAGACTTCACCCTTGCTCCTACCTAAGGATGGATAATTACACTGAGCAAGCCTTTTGTTAGATTTTAGCTTCTCTTATAGTTTTCCCACAGGAAGAAAATATGCAGGCAAAACCAAACAAATAAATAAATAAATAAAATAATTAAAAAAAAAGTCCTACTCTTCTGCTAGTTACTATTCATTGTAAGGTAATATAGATAGATAGATACAGTTTATATTTTTTCCTCCACATCACTATATTTAAACCCTTTATCTTGGAGATTTTTATGAAGAATATGACTTATCATTTATTAGTACCAGAACCAAGAATTTCATTACAAAACTTATAATAACAGAACATTTGGTAAATTTCAATAATATAAATATTTTTATTAATATCCATTTTTTAGACCCCTTGTCTCTTCCAGGACCTCATCCCATCAATTATCCCCTTATATGTCTTAAAATGTTCTCATACTATTGATTTAATCTCCTTAGAATACTTAGACCTCCTCTCCCATATTAACAGAGGAAAGTGCAATCTCTTATTCTGTTCCCCACCCCCATCCATCTTTCTCTACCTCTTATACTTCTTCTTTTAGGAGCCAAGAATAATAAATCTACAATCTATGTCATCGTTTCATCTTGTCGAGTCCTCCATGTATTGTACTTTGGCTTCCACTCCAATCATTCCCCTAAACTTGCTTTAATTAGCTCTCCAAGAACCCCCTTTGTGTCACTCCAAGTTCTTATCTAATGTGGTCTCTTGGGCATTTAACAAAACCGACTCTTTTGCAATCCCTTTCTCAATTCCTTTGAGTTTAACCACATTTATTTTTATTTTGTATCTCTAATCATTTCTGTTTTTTTCCTTATTCAGGCATTTCTGTCTTCCCGATGCTTGAATATTGTCTTTCCACAAAATTTTGTCTCTGGATTTTTCCTCATCTCAATTTTTACACTTTCCCTAACTTGTCACATTTTCCCTTCCATGTTAGTTGTTTGAAGCACTCTATATGCATTATGATTACTTTAATATTGAATTGCCCATAAAAATCTTTTTGTCTCAGTATATTCCCATACAATAGCCCAAAGCCAAATCCATCTCCCTCCTTTTGTTTTTAGTCATTTATACATTTGTTCAACAATTATTTATTGAGCATCTTCTATAGTCAGGTATTATTCTAGGTGTTATTAAAGGGTCATGAGAAAAGAAATCAAAGTCCCAGTTCTAACAGAAGTGGGGAAGAAGGATTACCTGAGTAACTGAGAGAACAGGGTGTGGCAAGGAAGACTGCAGGAGGCACAAGTTTGAGAGGGAATATTTGCAGCTTGATTTCATAGAGGGTGAACTTCAGATGGTGATTAGACAACAAAACAGAGGAATCAGATAGGCAGTTAAATATAAGTTTTGAGTCGAGGAGAGAAATCTCGGAAAAATATAATAAATAAGAGAGAAAACAGTACTTAGATGTTATAAAATTATGGGTACTGAATAAGTTCATTAAAGACATGCTGATATATAGGGAATGTCAGAGGTCTGTTTGAGTCTTGGGTCACACTAACAATTGGATTTTAAGGAGATAAAAATGAAATAGCAAATATCAGTGAAAGGTAGGAAAATCAAGAAAGAGTGGCTTCCTGGAGCCAAGCTAAGAAGGTATTTCAAGAAGGATAAACTGGGGAACAATACTGGAAATGTTGTTACTATTTGAGTATAGTAAATTCTGAGCATTTCTATTTATTGGCAGAAAGAAAGTTGCTGACAAATGCACTATGTCTGCATTAAGATTTTTTTCCCCAATAATATGAGGAGATGCTAGTCTGTTTGGAGTAGATTAAAGAAAAAGTGGAAGAAAAAAGCCGTCAATGAATGATCACTTCATTGAGAAGTTTTATAATTAAAAGGTGCAGAGAAATAGATTGTAGTTAGAGGGATACATGGGGTAAAGAGAGTTACTTTGTTTTTGTTTTCTAAGATGTGTGAAGCAACATAGTGATTGAATGTTTACGAGAATAATTAACAGGGAAGAATAGAGTTACAGGAAAGAGTAGTCAGAGTGAATGGCTGTAGCACACAAATGGAGTGACCAACCATAGGAAAAAACACATCCATTCACAAGAATAGGAGAAAACACCACATATGGGGTCAGACATAGATGACTTAGTAGATGTGAGCCAATCTGCCCGTAAGGCAATCTCCCCTTCATAGTGCTCAAGACAGACTATTCTAAGAGGAAAAATATATCAATTCCACTCTCAAGTTTGAAATTCTTACTACTTAAAAATCTGATCACCTTTCACACTAATTAAGGCATTTTGTGATCTGGCCTAGACCCTGTCTCATTTCAGTTTTCTAATCTAACTTTCTGTTGTTATTTGAGTCACACATAATACATATCTCATCTTCTTTTAATCCCCTCTCTCTGTTTCCCTATGTAGCCAAATCTGATTCGTACCTATATTCCCAGTTAAGGGGTTCCTCTTCTATATGGTTGTCCCTAATCATCCATAGTTGACTTAACTGCCCTCCTTACATCCACCATGGTGTTTCTTTGGTGCTCCAAGACAAAAATTTTCTCTTCCTTTACTAATTTTCCATTGACATAATTCATTAGGTAGTATGCTCTTTTCGGAAAAATTTTATTTTGTTTCTTCTTTTATTTCCTATTCAAAAAGCCATGCTTATCTAGTACAAGGCTTTCAGTAAATATTTTTAGATAAATGATACACACAAAGAAAAAAGGTAATTTCAAACATGAAGCTATGGGCTTCAATCAAATACAGATATTATTTGTTCAGAAGGAAATATGTGAAAAAGGGAAAATAAGTTTTGAAAAACTGGTTAAGGACTTCTAGTGAACATTGTTTTAAGGTTAAACAAAAAAAAAAAAACCATTATTGAAATAAAATGAAGGAAAATATTACCCCATCATTAACAGAAATTTTTAATTAATTCCAAGCCCACCATCATCATCAATATGAAAGGAATATTTGTCTCTGCTGCTGGAGATTGATTTTTCTTTGTGATCATTATGCTTTCCATTAATTCAATATTTGGCACTCAGGTTAAGCAGCGCATGATAAGTACAATGAATTGTACTACTGATCCCTTCCTTAGTAAATGGATAGGTTTATTTCTGCATACAAATAGATAAGCCATCTGCTAAAACCACCTGCTTTGTATAATCACATTGGAATATTTCCTTCTTGTTTGTCTTCTACTTTATGAAGAAAGATATGCAGATATATGTGGGGACTGAAGTGAATTTTCTATGGATCATTGCAGGGTCACTGATAACTAAAGGTGCAGACCTTTTTGTCTTTCAGTAAATAATGCCTTTGATTGGCTGACTGAGTTATTTGGTAAAATAGAGACACTCATTAAAAACTACAGTAATAATTTATAATTAGGTCATAAATGTCATTTAATGATTTAGAGTGTCATGGATATTCTTCTTATTTCCTGTATTAGTAAAGGTTTTTCAGAAAATTAAAACCAATAGGAAAAAAGGAGCTATATATAGCCATATAAACATATACTTACATATATCTTACATATATATTATATAAAAAGAGATTTATAGAAGATTTTGGCTCATGCGATAATGAAGACTGAGAAGCCCCATGATTTGACATCTGCAAGCTAGGGGTCCAGGAAAGCCCACGGTGGTGTTCCAGCCCCAGTTTGAACGCCTGAGTACCAGAAGCAGGAATGATGTAAGTCCCAGTCCAAGGGCAGGAGGAGAATGATGTCCCAGCTCAAACAGGCAGAGAAAAAGCAGATTCTCCCTTCCTCCCTCTTTTTGCTCAATTCAGATACTGAAGTGATTGGGTGATGCCCACCCACATTGGGGACAGCCATCTGTTTTATTCAGTCTATGGGTTCAAATGCTAATCTCATCCAGAAATACCTTCACAGATATTTACCAAAATAATTTTAGGCAAATATTTGGGCACCCCTGATCCAGTCAAGTCGACACATAAAAATTAACCATCACATTTACTTACCATTCATAACACCTTCTCTTGATAACTGCACTATTTTTTATTCAAGTGTTCATACTTTCTTTTCACATCTGCATTTGATGGTGGAACATGAGTGTCAGAGCTGAGCTAACTGGCATGATAGCAATTAGTAGCCACCAAACTTTATCAAAGCTCAGCAAATGAGATCAGGAAAAACATTTCTAGAAAGGCACACTCTCTCTTTGTACCTTTTGAGGTGTTGCAGGGTACAAATATGAATCCTGCTGTGGTTATTTTGTCTCCCAGAAAGAAGGAAGCCAAGCCAGCCTTTAGATGTGGCTCTTTGTAGGAGGCAGAGTAGACTAACGAAAGAATCTCTGATGAGCAACAGAATGAAACAAACACAAGCCTTTAAAAACTCTCCAGGTAGGTAATCCAGTAAATTCACTTCATTGTTTAAACTAGTTTGAGTCATTTTCTACTATCTCAGATTTAAAGAAACCTAAGTTTTATATAGAGCATTGTTATAAAATGCCACAGGAGGGTTGCTGCATTCTATGGGCTGTTGCTTCTATGGTGTGTTTGGAATGACTATGAAAAACATTCTTTTCCAAAAATACCCTTTCCTCTGGTAGATCAAAGTACAGACCTTCTATAAAGGCATTGTATATGCTGATGGATCTTGCAATAGAAACAGAGAATAAACTTGAGAGAAAGAATGAGGATAGAGGACTGGTATGCTTTGGTGGGTAGAACGCCAACTTTTAAAACACTTTGGTTTCACCAAATCCTGTACAGGCTTGGACAATTGAAAGCTCAGCTATGTCTGGGAAAGGTTGTTGTGGGGCCTCTTGAGAGCCTGGATAAGAAGCATGTGTGGGCCTCAACTAACACAAATTATATTTACCTTAAAAAGTGGCCCATACACGAATAGGCAATGCTTTAAGTTGATGAAGATGGTTGCAGAACAGAAACAGAAACCAACAATTTGACATATTTGTACTGTAGCTTGTATTTTTGGAGCATTCATACTATTTTTTTTTTTTTTGAGATAGGATCTCCATGGTTACCCAAGCTAGAGTACCGCAGTGGCATGATTATAGCTCACTGGAGCCCCAAACTCCTGGACTCAGGCGATTCTCCTCCTTCAGCCTCCCAAGTAGCTGGGGGGACTACAGATGCACAGCACCATGACCAGTGAAGTTTTTAAAATATGTTTTGTAGAGATGGAGTCTCGCTATGTTGTCCAGTCTGGTCTCAAACTCCTGGCCACCAACGATCTTTCCAAAGTGCTGGGATTACCAGGGTAATGCACTGTGTCTAGTCCATACTATTTGAGATTATGGAATTTGAGGGTAAATTGGCACCTTTACATCTACTAAAACAGAACTTACCTTAGGTTTTAGAGACATTATATTGAAGCAGTTATAATAAAATAAATCCCCCAAATATCCTTGCTTACCTTTTTTGAAAGCTCTCATTCTCAGTTATAATTATATATTCCATTAGGGACTGAGTCAGGTTTGGAATTTTGTTCTTTGTAGTTCCTTGGTTTGTTTGGGTATATTTTAGGGTAAGGCCAGACTACAGAACTTTTTGTTTCTGTAAAAGAGTGTTGTTTATGACTTGACCACACCCTGGTTATTAATGGCTTCCCTACTTTAACTAATAAATTTTCACAGCATTCACCATCCTACGGGAAAGCTCAAATTTTATGACAAGCGCAAATTTCCAGTGTCACATGAGAGCTTGTTACAAGTCAGGATAAACATTAAATAACTCCTGAGCACACGATTTGAGTCACGCTTACTTTTTTAACTTTATGTGGAAAGGAGAATTCAGAAGTTCCCTTTGAATTTACTTATTTATCAGGCAAAGAAATAAAAAACGAACTTAAACCAATAAAAATCTTTTCCATCTATTAAATACAGGGAGAAAACATATATGTAATAGATGAAACCAAAGTTCTTAAATGCAACTCTACTGACATTATTACAAATTTATACATTCTATTTAATATACATTTATGCTAAAGAAAACTAAAATATTTTATTTTATGGATTTTTATATAAAATACCAGGTGTCTTTAAATAGCTCACATTAGTATTTTACCTTTGCCTTTGTTACATCTATTGTCATTATTTATGTGCAATGATAAAAACATTTTAACATACCATGATATTAGATACAAAGTGCCAGTATTTTCTAAGTCAGTGAAAATATGAATGACCTAAATAAAAACTCAAGTATAACTACACATTCCTTGGCAAAAGAAATATACTATTGGAAGTTAAGTGCTTTTCCATTAAATTTCAATTATTAAATTAGTCACGATATATTCTATCTTTAAATATTATATCTAACATCATATTGAATTAAATCAAGATATAACCAGGATATGGATAGACAAACTTTTTCTGTAATGGGAAAAATACTAAATATTCCAGTTTTGTACTCTATAAGGTCTCTATTGCAATGGAACTCTGCTATTTTAGCCTTGAAAGCATCCATGGACAATACATAAATAAATGGCGTGTCTGTTTCCCATAAAACTTTATCTAAAAAGAGAAGTTATTGGTTGCATTGGCCCAAAGGACAGGGTTTTGCTGACCTTTGATCTAGATATAAAAAAATACATAAGTTTCTTAATTTCTGAACTGGACAAATACATTGTTTGCCTTCGATACATCATAATTATTTATTCTATATTCTAAAAATATACATAGATACACATAAGTTCCTAATGTCTTTCAAAAAATTTAATATTACAAAGGGCAATCAGAATGACCCCACTATTATCAAATGATGTTAACTTCATGTTAACAGACATGGAGTTTCAATGAAGTTAAACATGTCATTTATTTAGAACTAAACATATGAAAAAAGAGAAAAAGTTTTAGTAGATTCATTAATCCATATTTATAATAATATATCACATTTATGTAATATTTCTATTTATATTGAAGTTTATATGGCATTCTTTTGATTCTTCAAGCAATTTCAGGATAGTTCATATTAGCATAATAAATGTTAATATAATCAATATGACTGTATTTTAGGGTTCATTTTAAAAGTCTTTGCTTCTATTCATGAAGTTTTAAAGTAAACATCAAATTTAAGCAATATTATTATTAATGTCAACTTGTATAAAAACTACTATAATAAAAATATAACGATTTTTAAAACATGCAATACCCTTTTATCTTCTCTCTCATATTTTGCCATCAAAACTGATAACGCTAAAAAGGAAGTGGTTCCAGTGTTAGCTCCAATATGTAAGGAGCTTGGAAACTACCTCTATTCTTACAATAAGAAAAAACTGAGCAAACTGAAAATGAGTAACTTTTCCTGGACTTAACTGATCTGACATCTGAAGAGATGGTAAATCCAGGAGTCACAGCTGAGAACTCTTCATCTTGGGCAGAAGCTGCTGTAGTCATAAACTGGTAGGAACACTTGAATGGTAATTTTAAAAAATTGCTGGAGGCTGACTGTAGACTAGCTTGAGAGTGAGAAACTTCTGCATGTCACGGTCTTGGGGAAGCTTCCTCATACTTTCATGGGTTCAACCTTCAGGAACTCCACCAGGTTTTTATGATGAAGAGTCAAGAAATATCTGCCTGTGACTCTGGCAGGGAGAGGGGAAAAGAGCCATCGTGAAATACAATTAGAATGCTCTTGATAGTAAAGGCCTATACTCCATGGAAAAGGACTTTATCAGAACCTCATTGAACCTATGGAAGGGGTATTAGTCCTATTCCAGCCCCTAGCCTTCCTGTTTCACTTAAGGGGAAAATAAATGCTAACAAATATTTGTGAACATCACAGACCAACTGAAATACTAAGATTTAACTATAAGATTATAGAACACTTACCCTCCCCAATACCAACAGAGATGCAGTTCAAAAACAGTGTATTACAAGTGAGATTGCTGCATGACAAGACTGTATGTAAGGAAAAATTCTTAGCAAATCCCAAGACAACAGGAGAAACAAAATCAAAGACACTAGAGGAATTTGAAGCTCCTGGTACCTACACCTATGGCACACATTACACAACGCTCAAATCTTAGCCAGATTCTCATAAAACATTGCACTAAAGGACTATTTCTTGTTTCTATTACCCAATACACCATGTCCAGATTTCAGCAAAAAATGCAAAGTATGATAAAAGGAATGAAAGTGTAGCATGAAGACATGAGGCAAATATCAAAGCAGACACACAGAGATGTGACACCAATGTTGAAATTATCAGACAAAGAATTTAGAATAGCTGTGGTTAATTCATCAGAAACTTTAATGGAAAAAATTGACAATTTGGAAGAACAGATGAGTAATGTGATGAAAGAAAAGAAAATGCTAGGACTCAAAAACACTGCAACATAAATGAAGAATGGCTTTGATCATCTCATCAGTAGACTGGACACAGCTGAGAAAAGAATCAATGAGCTGGATCATATGACAACAGAAGCTTCCCAAAATGATGTGTGAAGAGAAAAAAAAATAATGAAAAGATGGAGTATCTAAGAACTGTGGAATAATTTAAAAATATATAACATGTACATAATTGAAATAACAAAAAGAGAAAAAAGTAATTTAATAGGAGAAATATTTAAAATTAAAATGGGTAAGAATTTTCCAAAATTAGTGGCAAACACTAAACCACAGATCCGTAAAGCTCAAAAAATTTCAAGCAATATAAAAATTTAAAAATCTATGCTTAGGCATAATGTACTCAAACTGCAGAAAATCAAGACAAACATAAAATTTGAAAGAAGCCAGAGGAAAACAATACTACTTACACAGAAATACGAACTATACTAGACTTCTCATTAGAAACCCTGCAAAAAGAGACCTAGGTGAATAATTTAATGCCCTCAAAGAAAGGAGTTAGCAACCTAGAGTTATTTATCAGTAAAATTATATTTCAAAAACAAAGGAGAAATAAAGACTTTCTCAGAAAAACAAAAACTAAGAGAATTTATAGTTAGTAAACCAAGTAGATTAGATTTGAATCTACATAAAGAAAAAAATCACAAAATGAACAAAGGAAGTTAAAATAAGTGTTTTATTTTTTATTATTCTTAGTGATACAAAATATTTGTTAAACATAATAATAGGAGCAATGCATTTCATGATTATAGCATATGAATAATTGAAAAGAATGGCAGTAATTCCATAAAAGATAAGAGTGGTAATTAGAAATTCTTTGTTAGAAGTTATCTGTACTACATGTGAATCATTATTGTATTGTTTGAAAGTGGATTTAGAGGGGGTAATTATGTATATATAAAATCTATGGTAACCAGATAGAAATTAAAATATTTTAATGCTTTAATTAACTACTAAATATTTTGGGTATAATTGATCTGCTAAGAGAAGATATAAATGGATTAATATATAGTGCTCAATTAAAGCCATATAAGTCAGAAAAAAAGTAGGGCCAGAAAGAAACAGGGAACAAATGCAATAAATAGAAAACAGTTAAAACATAGTAGATATTAATCCAAGTATATCAATAATTACTTTAAATATGAGCAGTCTAAATACATCAATTGAAAAACAGAGATTGTCAGAGTAGCTAAAAAGGAAAAAAAAGCCCAACTGTATGTTTCCTACAAGAAATCCATTGTAAGTAAAAAGGCTCAGATAGCTTAAAATTAAAAAGGTAGAGAAAGATAAACCATGCTAACAAAAACTAAAAGAAAGCTGACACAGCTATATGGATTTCAGGCAAAGCAGACTTCATATCAAAGAAGATTATTAAAGGTAAAGGGGAGCATTAAATAATGACAAAGAAATAAATTCTTCAAGAAGATAAATAAGTTTTAGCATGCATACACCTAACAACAGAGTACAAAAGCTGAAACAACTACCAGGAACAATGGACAAATCCGCTGTTGTAGCTGGGGACTATCTTGGTCTGTTTGGATTGCTGCAAACTGGGTGGCTTATAAACAAAAGAAATTTATTTCTCACAATTCTGGAGGCTGAGAATTTCAAGATCGAGGTGTCAGCAGATTTGGTGTTGGGTAAGGGCCTTTCACTTCCTCCTGGCTTATAAACAGCTATCTATTAGCTGTCTCTTTACATGATGAAAGGGTAAGGGAGATCTCTAGAGTCTCTTTTATAGGAGCACAATCACACTCGTGAGGTTAGAGCCTTTATTAGCTAGTCATCTCCCAAAGGTACCACCTCTAAATACCTTCACACTGGGGATTAGGTTTCAACATAACAATTTAAGGGGGCACAAACATTCAGTCTATAGAAGAGACTTCAACACCCCCATGTTATTAATTGATAGATCAGACAGGCAGAAAATTGATAAAGGTATAATTGATTTTAACCAGCAGTATTAATCAGCTTAGTCTTAACAGCAGTATTGATCAGCTTAGTCTAATTGGCAATTATAGAGTACTCCATCCAACAACAGGAGAATATGAATTCTTCTCTAGTTTACAAGGAGCATTCATGAAGTCAGACCACATTCTGAGCCATAAATCAAACCCTAACAAATTTAAAAGAATAGCAATCATGTAAAGTATTCTCTCATACCACAGTGGGAGTAATGGTATTAATTAGAAACCAAAAGATAGATTAATAAATCCTATAACATTTGGAAATTTAAAAATATACCTCTAGATAACACATGAGTGAAAGAAGTCTCAGGTGAAATTTAAAAATATATATTTTTGAAGTAATTAAATGAAAATTCAACTGATTAAAATGCGTACAATGCAGTGAAAAAGAAGGGCCCAGAAGATAATTTATAACATTGAATATACATGCTAGAGAAGAAGAAATATCTAAAGTCAATAACTTTAGCAACTTAGAAAAAAGAAATTTAAGCCTAAAGCTAGGAGAAGAAATAAGATAATAAAAATTAGAGCAGAAATCAATAATATCGAATATAAGAAATCAATAGAGAAAACCAAAAATGAGCAATAACTTAGACAAAAGTCTAGCCAAGCCTACCAAGATAAAAAGAGGACAGAAATTGTCAACAGCAGAAATAAAAATGGTGTCATAACTAATGATTTTGTGGTTATTAAAAGAATGATGAAAAATACTATCAAAACTATGCCCACAAATATAATACCTTATATAAATGAAATCAATTCCTTGATGAACCCAAACTACCAAAACACACAAGGAAAAATTAGTGACCTAAAGAGTTTTACATCTATTTTAAAAATTGAATAAATTATAATCTTTCAAAAAGGCAACTGGTCAAAATAACTTTGCTGGTGAATTTTACCAACATTTAAGGAAGAAATAATAAGATTTCTTTACATTCTTTTCTAGAATATAGAATCAGAAGGATTGCTTCCTTATTCATTCTATGAGACAAGAATTACCATAATACTAAAACCAGATAGGGACATAACAAGAAAGGAAAAGTATAGACCAAAATATCTCATGGAAACATTAAAATATTCCCAAAAAATATTAGCAAATCAAATCTAGCAGTATATAAAAAAATTATACACCACACCCATGTGATGTTTATTTCATTGATTCTACGTTTGTAAATCAATCAATGTAATCTACCACATCAACAGACTAAGGTAGAAAAATCATATGATCATATCAGTTGATGCAGAAAAAGCATTTGACAAAATCTAACACTCATTCATGATGAAAACTCTCAGTGAAGTAGGAATAGAGGGGATCTCAGGCAACTTGATAAAGAACATCTGCCAAAATTCTATAGCTAACATCATACTCAGTGGTGAAAAACTAGAAGCTTTCCCCCTCTGATTGGGAAAAAGGCAAGGATGTTCCCTCTCACATACCCTTTTCAACATCTTGTTGAAAGTCCTATTATGGCAAAAAGACAAATAAAGAAATTTAAATGCACAAAGATTTAAAAAGAAGAAATAAAACTATCTTTGTCTGCAGATAACATGGCTGTCCATGTGTAAAATACCTAAGAATTGACAACAAAAAAAAAAAACCTAACTAAATAAAAAGCCCTGCTGGTAATAATACATAAGTATAGCAAGGTCACAGGATATAAAACTCACATATAAAATTCATTTATTTTTTATATATTTGCAGTCAATGATTGGAATTTAAAATGAAACAAAAACAATACCATTTATAGTACCAGTAAAACATGAAATACTTAGGTCTAAATATAACATATGTATAGCATCTATGTATGGAAAACTATAAAACTGATGCAAGAAGTCAATGATCTAGATAAATTGAGAAAGATTTCATGTTCATGGTTTGGATGACTCAGTATAAGTAAGTGGTCTATTTTTCCCAAATTGATCTATAAATTCAATGCAATCTCAATCAAAACCTTGCAAGGCATTTTGTAAATACAATAAACTGATTTTAAAGGTTATATAAAAAGGCAACGGACCTAGAATAGTCAAAACATTAATGAAGAACAAAGTTAGGAGATTCATATTACCCAACTATTCTGTTTGCTACTATAATGGTGGCTACATGACACTACACATTTGTGAAGATCCATAAAACTTCAGAACACAAGAGTGAGCACCTTAATATTTGTGAATTTTAAAAATGATTTAGGATATCATGGGATCCCAGGATGGAATAGATACGGTGAAAAAATAATTTAACTATATAACAAAACAGTGAAACAACCTCACTGAATGTGAGGAAGGGAAAGGGGAGAAGGTGCCAACCTAAGTGGAAATGAGTAGAGTCTATAACAACAAGGGGAAAAAGAATTGTGCATGTATACTATAATCAAGTTGAAAAAATTTTTTCGCATTGACATATACATTAACAATAATGAAACCACTATACATGGCTACTGAAATTTAACAATTAAGTAAAAAAAGGGGATAGAGGACTCTGGGTTTGTCACTGCTGGAGTGAGACATGACAGATAACCAAAGGGAGAAGGCTAGCATGATCCACATGGTAAAGGATTAAACATTAATACCTCAGTATGAACTCATGTTTCACTTAATATAGAGATAGTCATATGTAGACATATTTAATATGTATATGTACATAGGTTACTCTATAAACATATATTTCCTTGCTCTGTTAGCTGAACTGAGAGATCTTCATTTTTCTTTGTATTTATGCTTTTATTTTTATTTTTTGTATAAATTTATGTGGTACATATGCAATTTCGTAACATGCATAGATTGCAACATGGTCAACTCATGGGTTTTATAAAGGATCTCCATCAACCAAATAATACGCATTGTACCTATTAACCAATTTCTCCTCATCCTCTCCCCTTCTACCCCCTCATCCTTCTGAGTCTCCATTATCTATCATTCAGCTCTCTGCATCCATGTAAACACAACAACACAATTTTTAGCACCACTTATGAGTAAGAACATGTGATATTTGTCTTTCACTGGCTTGTTTCCCTTAAGTAATGATCTCCATCCAAGTTGCTGCAAGAGACATGATTTCATTCATTTTTATGACTGAATAGTAGTCCATTGTGTGTATATATATATATATATATATATATATATATATATACCAAATTTTCTTTATCCATTTATCCATTGATGGATACTTAGGTTGATTCCATATCATTGCTGTTGTCAACAATGGTGCAATAAAATGTGAGTCTGGGTATCTTTTTGATATATTGATTTCTTTTTCTTTGGGTAAATACCCAGTAATGGGATTGCTGGATTGAATAGCAGTTCTATTTTTAGTACTTTGAGAAATCTCTATACTGTTTTTCATAGAGGCTGTACTAATTTACATTCCTGAAAACAATGTGTAAGAGTTCCCTTTTCTTCACATTCTCACAAACATCTCTTAATTTTTGTCTTTTTAATAATAGTCATTTTGACTGGGGTAAGATAATATCTCACTGTGGTTGTGGTTTACTTTTCTCTTATGATTAGGGATGTTGGGCATATTTTATATATATATATATATTCCTGTTGGCCTTCTGCATGTCTTCTTTGAAAAATGTCTATTCATGTCCTTTGCCCATTTTTAATGAGATTATTTGGGGTTTTGTTGTTGTTGTATTATTGAGTCATTTGAGTTCCTTGTATATTCTGGATATTAGTTCCCTGATGGATGAACAGTTTGCAAATATTTTCTTCCATTCAACAGGTTATCTTTTTACTCTGTTGATTATTTCTTTTGCTGAGAAGCTTTTTAGTTTAATTAAGTCCCATTTATCTACTTTTGTTGCCTGTGCTTTTGAGGTCTTAGTCACAAATTCTTTGCCTAGACAATGTCCAGAAGGGTTTTCCCAAGGTTTTCTTTGAGTTTCTTTTAATAGTTTAAGGCTTTGTATTTAAGTCTTTAATCCATTTTGAGTTGATTTTTTAATATAGTGAGAGATGGGGGTTCAGATTCATTCTTCTGCATGTGGCTATCCAGTTTTCCCAGCACCATTTATTGAAGCAGGTGTTCTTTCTCCAGTGTGTGCTCTTGTTGGATTTGTCAGAGATCAGTTGGCTGTACATGCGTACCTCTATTTCTGAGTTCTCTATTTTATTTCATTGATCTATGTATCTACTTTTATGCCAGAACCATGGTGTTTTGGTTACCATGGTGTTTTAGCCATTGATATAATTTAAGTCAGGTAATGTGATACCTCCAGCTTTGTTCTTTTTGCTCAAGATTCCTTTGACTATTCGGGTGCCTTCTTTGATTCTGTATGAATTTTAGGATTGTTTTTTCTAAGTCTGTGAAAGACACCATTTATATTTTAATAAGGATTTAATTAAATCTGTAGATTGCTTTGGGTAGTACGGTGACTTTAATGATATTAATTCTTACATGGATCTTCATTTTCAATACTAATCTCCATTTAAAACAACAACAACAAAGAAAACCAGGACTCCACAAATGGCTGATTTGGGGACTAGAGAAGGAAACACAGATAATCCTGGAACATTTTATACTTCTAGGAAGCAATAAAATACTTAGAACACATGTGCACACATATAAATACACATGCAAAATGGGGCAAGTATATCAAAGATACACAAGAACCAACAGAAGAAAGAGCTCCCAAGGGCAAAAGCTGGAATAATTAGAACAAAAAAATAAATAGATTAGAACTGGATTATAACCAAAGTATGAAATAAATGTCTACAGATTCATAGCATTATAAATACATAACCAAAAAATGGGGGAGAAGAGACATATTTCTCATGCAGAAGAATTTCATGTAATTTATGCATATATGCTACCCTCATGAAAATATGCAAAATTTCTCCACTTCTTAATCGTGGGCTTCCTTCCAAAGAGAATAGAATGGAAGGGAGCTGGGAAGGAGTAACTTCATAATGAATGCACTTGAAAAGCACCACTTCATCCAAGTGATCAAGAACAATAGCAACAATGATAAGTCCTGTTGATAATACGAACCCTTGATATGTTGTGATGAAAATAACACTTTATCCCTGAGATCTTTCTCTGGGGAATATATAATCTTACCCTTATTGTGAGAAAAATATCAAATTCCAATAGAGGCACATCCTAGAACATTCCTCAAAATTATCAAGACTACCAAAAACAAGAAAAGTCTGAGAAACTGTCATAGCCAAGAGAGTCCTAAGGACACAAAACACCTAAATGTAATATGGTACCTGGAGGGAATCCTGAAACAGATAAAGGACATTAAGTAGAATATTTAAAAATCTGAATAAATTATAGATTTTAGTTAGTTGTTATGTATCAGTATTTTTCCATTCATTACACCAAACATTTCATAGTGTAAGATATTAGGAATAGAGGACTCTGGGTTTTGAAGTTATGAGAACTCTTTGTAATCTCTTTATAATTTTTTCTATAAATGTAAAAATGTTCTAAAAATAAAATTTATTAGAAAAAGAAAGTTATTAAATTATGCCCTTTATCCTTAAACTCAGATTTAAGACTGCTTATAATTTCAAGGAGATGGACATCCATAAACATATTTGTTTAGTGTGATTTCATAACAGTTCGATCAGGTTGAAATTGTGGCTGTCCTTCCTCTTCAGTTTAATATTTTTCCTCTTCAACATATCTCTATTTCCTAGTTAAAATAAAATGAGTTCCAAAAATTAAAGCTGCCACCAAAATGCTAGTTAATGATATTGACAAATGGCCTCAGTATGCTAGTAACCTTCTCTTACATGTCACTAAGTTTCTTAAAACCAAGCTGAAGGATTTTTATTATTAAACATAAATCACATTCTTCATTGCTCTCTGAACTATGTGAATATATGTAATGTCTATTTCTACACTTAAAAGTTAGGCTGAGTGCTGTTTTTGTGATTGCTGGTTAAACCTCCAGGTCTTACATAGAGTAGATTTTGTAGCTTTTCTATAAAAATTAGACCACTAGTAGTGAAAAACAGCTCCATTTATATAGCAATAAATATTTTTCAATGCTCTCCTTGTGTCTTACAACGCTATTTGATATTTTAATGACCTAATGAAACAGAAACAAAATTATTCACATATGGAGATAGCAGGGCAGAAAGGGAAAAAAAGAAGGCTTTACATTCTCACAAAATACTTGTTCTAGGAGACAGGTTTTATTCATTAATGTTAGTGGTGAAGGGGATCATGTGATCTTTGTTTTGCTTCTATTTATGTGGTGAATCACATTTATAGATTTACATATATTGAACCAGCCTTGAATCTCTGGGATGAAGCCCACCTGATCATGGTGGAATATTTACAAACCAACAGCCAACATCATACTGAATGAGGAAAAATTGAGTCCATTCTTCCTTAGAAATGAAACCAGACAAGGGCGCCCACTGTCACCACTTCTATTCAACATACTTCTGGAAGTCCTAGCCAGAGAAATCAGATAAAAGAAGGAAAACAAGGGTATCCAAACAGGAAAAGAATAGGTCAAACTATGCCTCTTTACTGATGATATGAACTTATATCTAGAAAACCCCAAAGATTCTGCCAAGAGACTCCTGGAACTGACAAATAAATTCAGCAAAGTCTCAGGTTACAAAATCAATGTACACAAATCAGTAGCTTTCTTACATGACAATGGTCAAGATGAGAATCAAATCAAAACTCAGTACCTTTCATAACAGCAACAAAGAAAATAAAATACCCAGGAATATATCTCACCAAGGAGGTGAAAGACCTCTACAGGGAGAACTATAAAACACTGAGGAAGGATATCACAGAGGATGTAAACAAATGGTAAAACATATCATGCTCATGGATGGGCAGAATCAACATTGTTAAAATGTCTATACTACCTAAAGTGATTTACAGATTCAATGTAATCCCCATTAAAATGCCAACACTATTTTTGGCAGATGTAGAAAAAGGAATTCTATACCCTATATGGAACCAGGAAAGACCTTCCATAGCCAAAGCCACCTTAAGCAAAAAGAACAAATCAGGAGGCATCTCTTTACCAGACTTCAAACTATACTACAAGGCTATAGTAACAAAAATAGCATGCTACTGGCACAAGAACAGAGACATAGACCATAGATCAGAAGAGAAAACCCAGATATAAAACCATCCCCATATTTCTATCAAATCTTTGACAAAGCAGACAAAACATACACTGAAGGAAAGAATCTCTATTCAACAAATGGTGCTGGGAAAATTGGATGGCCACACGTAGAAGACTGAAAGAGGATCTGCACCTCTCACCACTCACAAAAATTAGTTAACAATGATAGCATACTTAAACCTAAGTCATTAAACTAAGAATTCTAGAAGAAGATGTTGGAAAAACTCTTCTACATATCAGCCTAGGCAAAGAATTTATGAAGAAGACCCCAAAGGCAATCACAGAAACAATAAAAATAAATAAATGGACCTGATCAAATTAAAAAGCTTCTGCACAACCAAGGAAACAATCATTTGAGCAAATAGACAACCTACAGAATGGGAGAAAATATTTGTATGCTATATATCTGATAAAGGACTAATATCTAGAATATGTAATGAACTCAAGCAAGACAGCAAGAAAAATCTAACAACCTCATTAAAAAGTGGTCAAAAGACATGCGCAGAAGCTTTTCAAAAAAAGAAAGACTAATGGCCAATAAACATATGAAAAATGCTCAATGTCTCTAATCATCAGGGAAATGCAAATCAAAACCACAGTGAGATATCACCTAACTCCAGTGAGAATGGCTTTTATCAAAAAGTCCCAAAGCAACAGATGCGGGTGTAGATGTGGAGAGAGAAGAACACTTATACACTGTTAGTGGGACTGCGAACTATTACAACTTCTATGGAAAGCAGTATGGAGATACCTCAAAGAACTAAAAGCAGGCCTACCGTTTGATCCAGCAATCTCACCATTGGGCATTTACCCAAAGGAAAAAAAAAAGTCATTTTATGAAAAAGACACATAAACTAGAATGTTTATTGCAGCACAATTCACAATGTGATGTGGAATCAACTCAAGTGCCCCTCAATACATGAGTAGATTAATAAAATGTGGTCTATACATATCATGGAGTACTACTCAGCCATAAAAAATAGGGGGAACTAATATCTTTTGTAACAACCTGGGTGGAACTGGAGACCATTCTTCTAAGTGAAGTATCACAAGAATGGAAAAATAAACATCACATGTATTCACTATTAAACTGGAACTAATTGGTCAACACTTACGTGTACATACGGAAGTAAAACTCAAAAGAAATTAAGCAGGTTGCGGGCGAGGTGGGGTTGGGTAAATTCACACCTAGCGGATACAATGCACACTATCTGGGTGATTGGTGCTCTTATAACTTTGATGCAAACTTCACAAAAGCAATACATGTAAGGAAAATGTTTGTACCCCTGTAATATTCTGAATTTTTTTTTCAAGTGTTTTTAGTTGGTTATTAACTTGTAGGTGTGCAGTACCACAAAATTCACAAACAGTTAAACATATGGAAGATCATATGGCAATTTTAAAGCTCTTCTACATCTAATGGGGAAGGGAGTGGTAAGAGAAGATCACTACAGGTCATGAGATTTAAATGGTAAATATAATGATAAAAGAAAGGGTAAACAAAAACACATTTTGGAGCAAAATGCATCACCTCGACTTTTGAAAATCCACATGCCATTTAAGTGCATAAAAGCTCTGGATCTTCCTTGTTTCAGCAGTAAAATTATTTACTCTTAAATTCAGATAGCCTTAGAAAATTTGGAAGATGTTTTCTGCCTATTTATGGTATCTTATCATTTAAACTAAATTAGACATAATGGCCAATTGATTGTACTTGTCAAGCATTTAATTACTATCAAATAAAGTACATATTGTACATTTTTATTCTTTATCAAATATTTAATGATACTAAACATATGTTACTACATCCCAGAAATGTATTGCAGAAAGCTCTGACTTCCAGTAGTTTCTAGTACGTACTGGCCAAGTTTTAGAGTGTGACAGTGTCACATCCTGGCCTCATCACTTATAAGCTATGTGGTCTTGAGTAATTTTTTAATTCTTTATGTATGTGCCTCACTTTCCTACCCTATTTCAACTTACTCTATTAAATCATTGTTGGGAATCAAATAATAAAAATAAGGAAACTATTAAGACATGTAGAACATAATATATGCTTTGAAAATGTCTATCCCTTTACCAAAAAGCAAAGGCAAATGGAATTTAAAAATAAACGGCATTAAGTTTTAGTATAAAACACTAAAATTGTTATACTAAAATTCAAGTCTGATAGAGGTAATACCATAATAAATACTTTTTTGTGGCTTCCCACTTACCTGTTAAATAAGGTCAGGATTTATGGTCTGGCCATGGCTAGCTTCACTTCTAGTGATTTGTTGGCCCCTTTAATTTAGCCACATTGAAATGTTAATAAGTATTTGGGACTCTATAAAGATCTTTTCCTTGGGGATAACTATTATTCCTACTCATCTTTTTGCAGGCAAATCCTCATTCAGTAAGACCTAGGTCTTGAGTGTTTCTTTATGAGAACTTTGCTTACCTAATTTTTTATGATCACTGTCCTTTGTATCTACATACTTTAACACTGGTTATACACTAAAATGCCATTGTTTTTCACATGCAAAATGAAGATAGTCATAATTTTACCTCAAAGAGTCACTGTGAATATTAAATTAAGAAAGCTTGCAAACTGTTTAACATAATGCTTTTACATTGTAAGTGCTTAAGAAATATTAGCCAGCAGTATTTACATGTCTATTTCCCACCCAAGCTTGTATATCTCACTCATGGCAAAATATGTCCTGGTGTGTAAACTCTACAATTATTTGAATAAATGAAATATAGCAAATATTTAATAAAATAGAACATGGAAAACAATATATTTTACAAAAATTAAAGTTTTTTAGTGAATTCCACAAATTCAAAAAAACTAATTTATCAGTATCGATACAATATTTTAAAAATCAGAAGGCTGAGATAAATATTTTATTTTAGTATTATGAGCCCCAAATGTTTTTTAAAATTATGTAAGGCTTATATTTTAGTTGGTGGAAAATTTGTAGATACAACTTCTTTTGCTAAGAGATTTATAGAATCATCTCTAACTGGGCTTCAGATTGAATTTGGATGACAGATTGAATACATTGCCTCAAAACCTTGAACTATTAGAAAAATAATTCTAAATTCTAAATAATTCTAAATTATTTCATAATAGAGCTGAAATATAAGAAACTGTGTCATGAACGAAAAAGGAAACACTGAGGAGTTTCTGGAACACAGAAAACAAATGGGACAAAAGCAAAGGAACTATAACTTAAAACCCTCAGGTGGCACTCGAATGTTTATTACAGCACAATTCACAATTGCAAAGATATGGGATCAAACCAAATGCCCATCAACTCATGACTGTATTAACAAAATGTGGTCTATGTATACCATGGAGTACTACTCAGCCATGAAGAAGGATGACTTAATGCTTTTACAACAATAAGGATGGAACTGGCAATCATTATCCTAGGTGAAGTATCTAAAGACTAGAAAAACAAACACCACATGTACTCACTATTAAATTGGAACTAATGATGAGCACATATGTGCATACAGGGAAGTATAACTCAATGGAAATCAATCATGCAGAGGGGCAGGAGAGGATAGGGGAAAACCTACCTGACAAGCACAATGAACACTATCTGGGAGACGGACACCCTTAGAACCCTGACTCAAGCATTACAAAAGCAATTCATATAACCAAAAACATTCGTACCCCTATAATACTTTGAAATAACAAAAAGAGTTAATGGGAAGGTAAGAACAGATGGAGAGAACCCCAGCTCTCAAAGATGCTAAGAGCAGGAGGGGTTGTGGTGCTATACTCAGGGACAGCTATTAAGTCAATGTTTCCCTGTTAGTCTGGCCTAGTTTCCTTCTACCGCTCCCACACCCTCTCAGTAAGAATATTCTGATTACTATAGAGAATAAAGTATAACCTCCCTCTACCCAAGTCAGTTCCCACCTTTTCTGAAAGTGTTCCCCCTACACACACACACACACACACATACACACACACACGCAAACACACCTGATATTTTATGAAAACATGTTGCAATAGTTCACCTAAGATAAAAGATACATACAATTGATTTCAGTGCTAAAGAAATTCGATTAGAGACCCTTTGACATCACAGATTTACATTACTATACAAAACCAGCCATGTTGGATTACTCTGTGGCTTATATCGTTACTTGTGAAATAAAGATAGTCAAATTATGCTATATAACCAGGCCTTTGTTTATTGTTTATTTTTTAAAAATAAAATCTATTATAAAATAAATAATGGAATCACCTTTTTTAAAATTTTAAACTAAGATAAATCATTCATACAGAATTAGAATTTTCATTGCATTCTAAGATGTTCATGTTAATGCTTATCCTTTGTGTGAGCTTACCTATAAACATACATCTGGATGTCTCCCTAAAGGTACCATCTAAATGAATTAACATTGTTTATAAAGGCAAAACATTTGTTAAAAATCTAGGATAACAGTAAATAATTTTTTAAAAAGTACATAGTAGTTTCAATCTATGATGGGGTATTACCTATGCAGATTTAAAGCTTTTATAGATTTTAAAAATCTGACAAAGTCTCTGGTGAAAAAGGAAGAAGAAGTGGGGCACCAGGCTCCAGATTTTGTTTTACTGCTGAGCAGGACATTTTAGGGTGGGTGAAGTCTGAAGTAGCTCAGACTAGTAGCCTGAACAACTTGTCTGTCCACTGCCAATACCAACAACCGTTTACATTCAATGATTAGCATGAAAACATGTTTTATAAGTGAACCAAAGAGAGATTTTTGTTGTATTTATGTGGGACAAGAAAGAGAACTGGGAAAATTATATAACATATTTGCCTGCTTAGTTTAGAATTGAGTTTCTTGAAGACAGTAGTAAAAAATCCCAGTGATATCTGTGAAAGGACAATGACTAAAGCTAATGAAGTTAAGAGACATACTCTGAAATTGCCACATAAGCAGAGTTCTTTGGCTGTCCAAGTGGCACAGTGTTTCAAAGAAGGCCATCTCCTTTTCATTTGCATAGAGTCTAGCAACAATGTGGAGATTTAATATTGGTCTTCCATCTGTAGAACATAGGTAATTACATACTAGCCAGTGGCATTTGTAACAGTTTCATGCCCAAAGGGATTTCTGAGCTGAAGTGATAGAGGGAAAAACAGACGATTCATAATGATAGTAGTTGTATAAGTCAGAATAGGCAAGGTTATGCTGAAGTAACAAAAATGTTCCCCAACCTCAACAGGTTAAAACAACAAAGTGTATTCCTTTCAGATCTTAAATGTTCATGCTTCTGTGACAAGGGGCTCTCCTCAAATGAGTTCAGGGTTCCAGAATGATGGAAGCTTCATTTTGACAAGTGTTTCCATAATTTCTGGAGCATTAGGGAAAGAGGGCAGCTTGGTGAACTACACACTGGCTCTTAAGTTCCCAGGGGCGGTGTCATTTCTCTTGTTTCATTAACCAAAGCAATTCAAGCAGCTAAACCCACTTTTAGAGGAGGGGGAAAAAGATTGTAATCCTTTCATCTGTCTGGAAGAAAGAGATATGAATATTTTTGGCAAATAGCACTTATTACTTCCAATTTTTTTACAGGCACTGAGCATGATGTTCAATACATGTTGGGCATTTATTTTGGGTTCCAGAAATAAATGAGGAACACTCCTTGATAACTCAGGTTTGATCTGTTTAAATTAGTGGGTCTCCTGTGAACATAATCTAGGCACACAAAGAAGTATGTAGTCAAAAGTTATAAGGCCTGGAATATTTGTATTCCATGTGTTTTAGAGATTGTTTTGAGTAAAGAGTATAATAGAAAAAAAAAGGAGAAGTAGTCTAATCGAGAATATTTTCTAAATTAAGATGTTTGTGTTATTAAATGAAAAAATCTTGATGTAAATCATTGCATACAGCATAATTCAACTTTTGTAAGAATGCTGTCTTAGTCAAGATCTCAATAGAAAACAGGTAACATATTTGTCTTAAGTGAGTGAAAGAGATGAGAAAAAGAGAGAGTTAACTTAGATTAAATTTATCAGGATCAGAAGCCAGCTGTTTATTTTATTCAAGCTAAATTAACTGAATATATGGCCAAGGTCTGAGATCCAAATTACGCTGTGTGAAGTGATCAAGGCAGATGTCATTTAATAAAAAGTTATTTTAAAATAGTTACCATCCCTAAACATGTGAGAAGGGGTTTAAAATTGCATTTCTCTGTTTTGAGCTAGAAACACAACTATTGAAAAATATAGATCTAACCACCAAAAATAATATAATCACATATTTGCAGAGTATGCTGGAGACAAAACACATGTTACTTAACTTTATAAGGTACTTATTTAAAACCTCAAAGTGATTCTACTGAAGGAAGCCTGTGAAACAGCCCAGAGTGTCTCAATCCTAAAATTTCCCTTTTTAAAATTCATTTCCGTGGCACAGAATCACAAGAAGGTACATCGTCAGCAGAGGGTACATTTCCTGGGCGTGATGCTGTAGAATCCATAGACTTGGAAGCGCTGGCTCCCTGCATTGAAACAATTTGGGAAAACTGCCTGAATTGTCCCAGCTGCATCCTACCTCAAGCCAGAGAGGCATTGAACATTGAAATGTTTCAGGCACTCAACAGTTGCTTAATATAAATATGAATGTAACAGTGTCCCTCCCTCATAAGTACCGTGTACTGAATATATATTGATTTTTATTGCTTTTGTTGTCATTCTGTGAATGCTGTTTCAGACTATGTGTTTTCTTTCTTGGAAATAGGAGGAGAGTTTAGGTTCTGTTGACCTATTAACTTGACTATGACTCCTGTTTGTATCAGAAGCTTTTCCAATGCTTGATTATTATGGAAAATTTTATGAAACTCAAAGACTTTCTGGGAACTAATCGGCTGTTGCCACAATTTCTATATTTTTATAACCAGTGTCTGGGTATTTCTTGCTTTGATATTATTATTTGGATGGAAAATGATGCAAAAAAGTATCAAATGTGTCTTTCCTTTGCTTAAGTGACTGCCAGATATTAAGCAATGGTTAGAATGTACTTCCTTTGGAAAAAAAAAAAAATCACAGACTGTGCTCAAGTAATCATTACCACAAAAGGAAGTATACTAGCTCCATCACACCCTTAAGCAAACACATCTGAAGCTCAAACATATTTTAGAAAAGTCTACAGTTCTGGCTATAATACAGATTTTCCCTCTTTGTAGTATTGCAATGTGCAAAAGAGGTGCATTTCTAATGTATTTCAATGCTACAATTGCCATTCAGTTTTACAGAAGCATTTGTTGAAGTACTTGAAATGACTTATATTCCTAGATTATATTTTAAAATTAAATTCCCATGATATAAAACCTGGACAGAGAGTCCAGGAATTTGGAAACTCAAATCCCTCAGTAGAGACAATTAAAAGTTCATCCAAATGAGAAATTGTAGATGTGGCTGAATCATACCCTTACCTTCGTGGAATAATCACTTAGAAGAAAAACTCCTGGGATACTTCAAAGGATTTTGAAAAGATTTTTTTTTCACAAAATGTTTTTAAACTCTGAAACAGAAAATCAAGCTCACCACCCTGTCTTCCATACTCTACCAGGAACTATATTGTGGCCTTTCCCCCTACTCTCTGAGGCTTTGAAAATGGATTCTGGGGCTCTGAATATATTGAATTTCTTCTTTAAAAAATGTCAACAAATCTCTAACTTCCTAAAAACTTACCATGTATTGACCTGACAAGAGAAGAATATTGAAAACAACTCTGCTCACTAAATATCAATCGAAAGTATTAATATTAATATATGTAGCAGTCATTAAAACAAGAAAAGACTCCAGAAACATAATGCCAGCAATGACCACAGAAAACGCACCCCCGTGACTACAGAGTGGCAGTCTGCCTTTGCTGAGCTTCCGCGAGGCAATAGGCTATGGAAAATATAAACCGGTTCCCAGAGCTTCTGTGACTGTCTTCTGATTGGTGTTCATGAAAAGTTCAAAAAATGGACCTTCTTCCCCAAAATTGCTCTCACACCAACAAGGACTTGACATGTAGCCATTGTAGTATTTCAAAGGACACGTGATAATCTATATAATGGATGAAGAAAACATATCATGATACTAGGAACACTAGAGGAGGTTTAACACTTTGGGTCAGGGACTCATTGACACATCAGCATAGGGACACGAGCTTCCTGTCAATGTGAACTTGTCGATGGAAGAGTAATGGGACAAAAATAAGCCCCAAGCACAAAGAAGCAACATGAGGGAATGAGTCCCAGTAAGGGCCCTATGGGGACAATGGAAGAATTCAGTGAGTGGAAAATAGCAGTGGGCTTTGAAAGGAACCACACATTACTGACTTAAGTTAGTTTTTATCTTACATCCATAAAAGTATACCAAAAATATTTTATTATTAGCTTTTGTTCTAATGGATTGATTGATGGAAATCTGGAATTATAGGGAAATCATATCATCTTGCCTTGAAGAAAATTCAGAAATGGAAGACTGCAATTATATACTCTCACCTATTTATCCATTTGTTCATTAATATTGCTATAGGAGGAGATAGGAAATAAATAAAAAACAAAAATAAATAAATGAGAAAAATGTCAGCTGGTGACAAGTTCTGTGCAAAAAAGTAATTGAGCTGGAGCGACATGACACTGAATAAGTGAGTATATGCTTTTATATTAGGTAGACAGAATAGAGCTCCTGGGGGATGACAACTAAACTGAAGGAGGGACAGCTAGAAGCTAGTCAACGACATGATGGAAAGCACACTCCATGAGAAGGAAACAGGTCCTAGGGTTGGAATGAGCTTGTTTTATTCAAGACGCAGCAAGAAGGACAGTATGGGAGGAGCAGAAGTGGAAGGGAGAAAAGTGAAAATGCTCTTTCAAACTACTCATGAAAAATCTGGAGTATTGGTAGGCTTCTCACCATAATGCACTTAAAAATCAACAAACCACTCAACCACCCAACCACCACCACCAACAGTAACAAAAACAAAACATGTCCAAGATTAAAACTAATGAGCCAGATTCAAAATCATGAAGCAAGGAAACAGAAAAGAAAGAAAATTAAAAAAAAAAAAATTGGTGAAGGAGGATTGCAATGCATACCACTAAACTAAAACCATCATCTAGGCTGGTCAGAATCTTGATTGAAGCAACATCCTATCTTTTTCTAATTTCCAGAAAATTAAAATTTTTTTAATTTTATTCAAAAATGATTTTTTTTTAAAGTCTGATTATTTCCAGATGAGTCAAGTTCATTTGGTATTAGCATTTTGGAAAACTGAATCAGAAAAGACCTCAAATCTAAACTTCTAGGTTACAGGGTAGGTTGCTGAAATTTTTGTCTATTGTATTTCACGTTCTTTATAAATATTCCAATTGTGCTATCTCTAGGTTTGGGCATGTTTTTATCCATTTATCCTAATAGTCCTACCAATGAGTGGATTCAGGAATGTGATTGGCAGAATAGCTTCCTAAAGATGTCTGCTCCCTAAACCTGTGGATATATTGTATTAAATGGCAGAAAAAATTGTAGATATAATTAAAATGAGTGAAGTATAAATAGAGAGATTATCCTGGACTATCTAGGTGGACCCACGTGATCACATGAACCTGCCAAAGCAGGCTACTTTCTCTGTTTGGAGGTAGACATAAGGAGAAGCCAGAGAGATTTCAAGTGTAAAAGGATTTGATCCCCTTTGCTGACTCTGAGACATAGTGCTCATGTGCAAAGATCAGGATGCGGTCCCTAGAAGCTAAAAGCAGGCCCCCTCTGACAGCCAGCAAGGAAGCTGGACCTCAATCACACAGAACAAGGAACTGGATTCCGTCCACAACCAGAATGATCTTGGAGGTGGTTCTCTTCCGAAGATTCCAGATAAAAGCCCTGGCCTCCCAGCACCTTGGGATTGGCCTCGTGAGATCCAGAGTAGAGGATCCAGTCATGCCTACCTAGACCTCTGACCTACAGAACTGTGAGATAATAAATTTGTGCTTTTTAAAGCTCTCAGTGTGTGATATTTGTTACAGCAGCAGTAGAAAACTAATACAAGGATCCACTGATTCTAAACATCCTGTTTACTAAAAGGAAGGTTAGCTGGGGATGAGGAGGGTCAAAGATGGCACTAAATGGAGGCTTTCTGCTGTGTGTATTCAGAACAATGTTAAAGGACACCAAAAAGTAAAGAAGTTCAGTGAGAACTTGAGTATTTTTTGGAAGTTGTTTATATTCAGAGCAAATGTCCACATCGATCTTCATTCCTGGAGTATCTCTAAAAGATATCTGCATCAAAAAGGATAATTCCTTTGTTCTCATTGAGAACAGTTATGGCGAGATCATATAACCTAAACCTTCACCTTGGTTCAGTTATTTTCAATGAGTCATTGATAGTAGGTTTCAATTCTTAAATTCCAACAGGAAATGAATGTTATTTTTCTGAGTAAAAGAATAAGCACATCTCTTACTGCTTATTGCAATTTAAAACTACTCCAATATGTTGGTTTTTCCTTTTAAGACCTTCAAAGATTATAATAAAATAAAAACTAAAAATTTGTATTTAATTTTTCATATATTCTGTAGACTGCCTTTTAGCTTCCATTTTTATTGCCATTTAGTGAGACTGCTGTCCCACTCACTTACTTTTAAAACAATTCTGTTCGATACCACAGTAATTGATTTAAAAAAAAATGCAGTTATTCCAGAACAAAAAATGAATTTTGCCAGCAAATAAAATAATTTTTAGAAAAATGTTTTGGCATTGTGTCAATGCTTAATGTACTGTGTTGTTTTATACAAAATTTCCCATTCTTTTCACATTCGAGAAATATCTATTCTAATTAGGCAATTATTATTTTACATGCTTTTGTCAAATAACTTTCTCTTCTCTCGCAATGTCTCTGAAATAATGCAAATCATAAAAAGTTTTAATAAATGCTTTATGATTCCTTAGACTATGAAAGTATATAGAATGGGAATCTTTTAACTTGATTTCTATAGACCCCCCCAGACTATAATATCTTTGAATTACAGGTAGCCAAAGGGTGACTAAAGAATTTTATAATATCATAAATTAATGACTATCACGTATTTTTTGTTTTCCAAATATGGTTCTAATTTTTGCTAAATTAAGAAAATGAGACTCCTGTATACACTAAAATTAAGACTATTTTTGTCTATAATGCTCTTGACCTGCCATTTAATTTTTCCCTCATTTATCTGTTCATTCAATGCATTTAGAAAATATTTATTAAGCATCTGTTATATGGTAGGCACTGTGCTAAGTTCTGGGGCTATAGTAGGGAGAAAATACAGCAAAAAACCTTGTCTTCATTGGAGTCACATTGTAACTGGCAGGGAATATCTAATGAGTGCGACGGTGTAGTTCATAAAAGATAATACACATATACTTTTATGTACTTGCTTCTTAGATCATTTCAAATTATGGCAATTTTTATATGTCAACCTTTAAAAAATATATTAAATAATTACAATCCCAATTCCCCTTTTAAAATTGTTATTAGAAAAGAAAGCAAAAATACCCCCCAAAACAAAAACATACATGAAAATTAAACCAGAGTATGATAGGAACAACTTGCAAACTGCTGAACCTGAATGAGTAAATATTATTTTTTCCCATTTTACAGCTGGAAAATTAGGGGCAGGCAAATGTTAAGTACCTTGCCTGAGGTCACTCTATGAGGCTCAGTTGAGTCTGGGCTCTAACTCACAAGTTCCCAGTTCCCTGCGGTTGGGCCACAAGTTCATAGACGCTGGCTCACAGCAGCTTCCTGGACAGAATGGAGTTTTCCTGTAAGCCCTAGAGAGTGTTAGGATGCCACATCAACTTAAGTGCCTTCAGAAACCAGGCTACAAGGAAGGTCTGCAACCAAGAGTTCTTATTGCTTTAACCTTTCCACTCACATTGAGGAAATTCACATCCAGGTAATTCTTGCCAAAAAAGGAAGCAAGAAAGATAAGTCTGGGGAAAACATTGTGGCCTAATATCCATGGATAAAAATTCAAAGTGGGAAAATTAGCTTTTTTTTCTGCAGTAAAAGTCATAAAATTAAATTTAGCCTTCCTGGCAGTGGGTTTCTGACAAATATTTTTGCTTTTTCACAAATCCCAAATGAAATAGTACTAACTCCAAGTGAAAATTAGAGCCAGGCGGGTGAATGACTGGGACTCTGTAGACCTAAATGCTTAATATGCTCTCCACTCAAACAGTTAAGTCTGGGAGTTTGAAGACAAATCTACTTGGATCCAGGTACAGCTAAATCAATTCCAAATACTCTGGCCCACAAAATGCAGGGTTTTCTGCCTTGATGGCTTGCAGTGCACTTGGGTGGGCTCAGAGCTGTGGGAGAAAAACAAAATTAAATGTTTTAAATCGACTCAAGCAGCTGGATTGCTAACATTCAACACATGATAATAATGATCCCTAAAACTTACATTGCAAAAAAAAAAAAAAAAAAAAATGAACCAAAAAATAAAAATAAAAATGAAAACAAAAAACATACTCAGAAGGCCTGATCTGGCAGGAAGAACAGACTCACCTTAGTTTTACTGGGCAGTTAGACTTCCAACATGCGGAGATCCATTTAACAGATATTTGAAAGTTGAGATATTTAAAGTGTATCTTTGGTGTACCCAGCACCGTTTTAGGTGTTGAGAAATCAGTGATGCACAAGAGAGGGAGGAAACATTCCTACCCTCATAGATCTTACATATAAATTGTCCATATAAACAGAAGTTAGGTGAAATGATGCAAATCCTATCTCTCAAGAGAGTCAGGTCAATGCTAGCTTTGTCAGAGACTCAGAGTTGGTGATTTGGTTCAGGAGGTGTTCAGGTTATCTTGGAGCTATACATATGCAGCGACTTCAGATGCTCCACGTAGATGGTAGATGTAGTTTCAGTAATTTGGGGAGGAAGTTACTGATAGAGATTGTGGGCATGGAAAGGGTTTCCCTTTGTTTATTACCGCATATATTCAATCATTTCAATCATTCCCTTGGCTAGATTGATTAAATATGTTATATCATGAGTTATTATTTAAAAGAGTTCCCTCTGTAAATTATATTGACCTAGAGGAGAAACATCCTTTGGCCAATTGTGTCAACTGTTACCCTTTATTTTCATGAAAACAGAAACGTTGCTTTCTAGGAGAGCCAAAATAACATGACTGAAAATCTTGAAGTCATCATTTATTCATTCACCTCCTACATACAGTCTTCAAATTGTAGTATCCACTGCTTGCTTTTTTAGCTCTCATCGCCCATAGCCCCTTAAGTCAAGATGATTGCAAATGGCATCTGACCCACCTCTCTGCTTCCGGGTCCCCTTCACTGCATGCATCTTGTTCTGCCAATTGTTCTGACATACAGATCTCGTCCTTGAGTGTTTTTGCTCAGAAAACTTCAGTCGTGGTGATCCAAGGCATCGGATCTAAACTCTATTGTCTGTCGCTGATCTACTCACGCACTGCCCCTTGCACAGGTGAATCCACCGCTTCACCTGGGTCCCCTCGTGCTTTCACACCCTCCAGGAATGCGTTCCACCTCACTGCTCTCCTCCCTCCTTTTCTTCTCCCGTTTAAAATTTCTTTCTCCTTTCTTTCCTTTCTACTTTCTTTCTTCCCTTTCTTCTCCTCTCTCTTTCTTTCTCTGTTTCTCTCTTTCTTTGCCTTTTTCTCTCTTTCTTTCCCTACTCTTGCTGTCTTTCTTCCATATTTCCTCCTACCTTCTTCCTGGTCTTCCTTCCTCCTCCTTTCTTCTTCCTCTTCTCCTTCTCTTTCCCTCTCTCTTTCTTTCTTTGCTTCCTCCCTCCCTCTCCCCTACCTTTCCCCCTCTCCTCCTTCCACTCTTCCTTCTTTTAATTTTTGTCTCCTCAAAGCTCCCCTCAGGTTCTAAGTCATTTTAAACAGGCTTAGCATTAACCATATTAATTACAATAAAGGTAAGAAAAACTAATGCTACTTGTTTTTACCCTTCTGCATTAGCAAAGATCAGAAAGATTGATAACACACAGAGTTAATGAGAGTGTGGGAAAGAAGAACTTGCATAACTAATAACAGGGTTATTTGGTATAAGCAACTAGAGGGCAACGTGGTGATAGCTGCTAATATCAAAGACACCCATATCCTTAGAAAAGGCAATGTCAGTTTTAGGAATTTATCTTACAAGCGTTTACTCACAAATGTGTACGATAGGGAATATAACGGTTATTTACTGCGGCTTTTTTTTCTTAGACAAGGTTTGGACAGCAATTATCCATCAAAAAAAAAACTGTTTAAATAAATTGATATCACACATGAAATACCATCTTAGTAAATGAATCAGTGAATAATTACATAAGATTATTTTTAAATAAGATTAAATAAAACTGATTTATCAGGAAAAAAATCTTCAGGCATTAAAGTAGAAGGATATTTAAGACATATTGATTACAGAATAAAAGAAAAAAGTGAAGGTTTCAAAAATTATGTATATGCTGCAATTTGTGTAATAAAATGGAGAAACTAAGAGTATATATTTAACTTTACTTGTATAGCAATAGATATATTCTGAAAGAATATATGAGAAATTAGAAATATTGCCACTAAAGAAGAGAATTATGGCAAGGATAAGAGGAAAACATTCAATGGCCTTTTGAAATTATGAAATTTGAAAACTTGTTTTTGAAAAGGGAAATTTTTACTGAACATTGCCACTAAACAATTTTCTTTGTAACCTTATATTACAACCACTTAAAATTAATGTATTCTTCCTTGCCACACACTAAATGTTCTTTCAGTGTGACGGTGACCAAAGAGTAGTCCAGCAACTCATTGGTTCAGTTTCAAGGGTCACATGTTCTGTTGTCTGGAAAGGCTTCCAACCGCATGTAAGTGATTTTGAGCGTGGCTCTGGCTCTGACAGGATGTGGCATGCGGCATAACAGCAGACGTTCCACGTTTTGTGGACCATCGCATATCCAGGAATCTACTACACGTCAGTTAATATTTCTTAATATCGGTATTTTTATTTTTGAGAATTACCAAATTCCAGAGAAACATTATGACTTCTGAAAATCCCCAAAACTCATGATGATTGTAAAAGTAGTTTCCAAAAGAAAAGTGGTGACATAGCATCCATTACGGTTATGGTTGTAAAAGAGAATGCATATACTTTTACTAATTCCAAATTTCATAGATAATTAAACATCATTCCTTATTACGAGAGGAAATACTCGTTCTTTATAGAGTTTTTCTTTCATTTTTCTAAATACCCTTAACACAAAAGAAAGCTTCTGTTGGATGAATATATTATGCATCTACTTATTTATATATTTCATATACTTCAAACATACACTTTTGTTTCAAGAGGAATCTTTCCTTTTTAATTTTCCATTTGGACTGAAGGATTCATCCTAAATTTTTAATGTCTTTAGCAAACATTGACAGCATGTTTTCTTTTGTTTGGCATTATATAAACACTGGGAATATTTACTGAATGGAAACCAAACCACAAAAAAGTCTACAGCCAACTTCAAAAAGAAACTGACTCACGGAACCCTCAGTACAGCGTGGTTTCGCATGGCTTTCTTTTGAATAACTCATGCTCCTGTTCACACGTCTCACTGCAGTAAGTTTGAATGCAAAAGAGCATGCATGTAGCAAAACAGTGAATGATATTTTACCTTACATGGAAGCAGGTAGTCACCTTTAATATGGAAAAAGTATTTTGGAGTAACTTACTTTTTTGTTTTATCAAAGTTGAAATGAAAATATACTGATCAATATGTTGATCTTAGCAAAAGGAATGAGTTGACAACATGCTGCCATGAATGGTACAATCTTTAAAAATGAATCTTTCTGATAATCTGATGACTTTATCATAAATTGCTTTACCCTTTCCTTGCTAAGTTGAGAATATAATTTTAAAGATAAATGAGGAAATGTGTTTAACCTTGTATTTCTTGTAACTAGTTTTTTTAACCCATATTGGGAAAGATAGATTACCTCATCTAAGCCTAATTATTTCATCTCACCTCTCAATCCTAATTTTGTTGATAGTGACTCTACCTATAGTTTAAAGGATAACGTCAGAATTTCTAAGAACAGATACATCCAAACAACATTATTCCCTTTAAAAACATAAAAGTAATTCTGCTTTCTAATATGTAAGAACTTTTTTATATGTTAGAACATTTATGATATTTGAGAATCTTTTGTATGAAGTTGAGGGTACAATCGTAAGGGGAGCTGTGCTGATGTACCTTGGCCAAATTTCAGGCTGCAATTCAAGTTATGAATTGGGATTAATCTCCATTGGTATTAGAATGATCTTTGATTAACCTCTCCTTAAACTTCTTCAAAAACCTGTTAAAGAGTAATAACTCCTGAAGTTTTAATTCTGATGGATCCATTACTTTAACTATTCCTATCGAAGAGGCTCCTTATCCTTGGTGAGAGAAGCCTCAGCAGAAAATTTGGTCATCACCTCTATATTCCAGTCAAACTTTTGGCACCAGTTTTGCCATCGTAGCTAGGGTCTCCCTTCCCTGTGGATCTCCTCATCTTTGCATCTGCCACTAGAGGGACCCACCACTGCCATGTCCCTTAACCGTTCTGATTCATGGCCAAGGTGTCACTCTGGTGCTCAACAGCCCGGTTCACCGAAGCTGAACCTCTCTCTGCTCATGTAGTCAATTGACAGATGCCAGATATGGCTGGACCCAAATATCTCTAGCATGGCCTGGTTTCCAGTGGAAATAACCAAAAGAGGATTTGACACAGTTTTAACTCAGAGGTGGCTAACTGATTGGCTAAGAGCTTCAGAAACATAAAATGAGGTAGTAGTAACCCATGCCCAGAGAGTTTCTAGTGACTGAGAGTTCCATGAAAGCCAGATAACTAGTCCAACTTTTTCAAGAATAATTGTCTAAAGCCAATAGCTATGTTTCATCCCCTGCCTCCCAGTAGTACACTGAAAATGAACCATTCAAGAAATTCACAAGCTATTGGGAATATATGCAGGCGAAAAGAAAAAAAAGAAAAAGAAATGACATGGGAGCTATAAGTTAGGAATTGGAGTTGGTTATTAAAGCTCTAGACTTCATGTTGTTATCCACAGCAAAAGCTCTAAAAAGCTGAGGTCACCAAAATCTGTAGAGAGAATTGCCAGATTTATATGTTAACTATTGAAGCACACAGGTTGGTGAATTTATTCTCTTTACATTCCAAGGGTTTCTATTTTGCTTACAGGCATCCCTTTCTATGGGAAATAAATACTTATTTAATATTTATAACAAATGAATAAATATAGCCAGTAAATAAACATGGCTTTTAAACTTGATCTCATTACATTTTGAATAATTTGTGTAAAATATAGATAACATCAGCAACACTGACAGTTATGTAGTCTATAATTTGGATTTTGATGTATAACAAACCATCCCAGAATTATTGGCTTTGCACTAAAGTTATGCATTTAAATGAAAACTCTACTGTAGCAGTTCTTCTGATCTCTTCCAGGGTCTGTTTATCTCAATTAGACTCATTTATTGGTGCTTAGGTAGCAGATAGTCAGTACAGTGTCACTTGGCTGTCAAAAGTAGGGTAATTGTGCCATAAATTTCTCATCATCCAGTAGGCTAGCCCAGGCTTCTTTGCATAGTAGATGAGTTTCTAAGCAATAAGAGGGAAAAATATGACATGCAAGTACACTGTGAGTGCTTGCATCACATTTGATAATGTCCCACCATCCATAGCAAGCCATGTGGCCAACCCTATTACTGGCCTGGAGAAAAACTCTGTCTCTTGTTAGGATGATCTGCTATTAATATATCGCATTTGTAAGGAAAGGATTTGGAGGCAGAGAATGTTTCTTGATCAAGGTCTGGTTCTATTCCCTGGGAGCAACTCCTCACTGCATTATTTCTTAGAGCTTCATAGAAGTAGTTCCCTAGTTCATGGAATTTCACAGATCTAGCTAAACCCTCTAGATTTTGAGCTCTGCCCTCTGAGCTGTTTTCCTTTCCCACAAGAAACAACCTGGGTTGGCAGCTGAACAGTTTTCTCATCCTGTTTCTTTTTCAAAGAAATTTAGTGGCCCAGAGATGTATTTTCAATTTGAGGATTTTCAGCCCCTTAATCCAAACTGGTAGCAATTTTCTAGAAAATTTCCCTAAATATTTTGTAGGCTTTCTAAGCATTGGATTATACTCTATCCCATTAGAAAAAGTAAAGTTATATCTGTATTTGTTTTCCAAAAAAGCTACTCTCTACTTTGGACAAGTGTTGGCTACTGTGGGACCAGGCTTTGAGATTCTTGGAATGCATTTTGCTAGCTGAGATAGTCTGTCACCTTTGAAATCTTTCTGAGGCTTTAAAGAGTCTCACGATTATATGTGAATGATCTTTGGCCACAGCCCACATTTAATTCTGAGAAATTTTACTGACTTTTGAGCTTAGGGCTGGGAAAAATTTTGTCTTCCAATCCAACCTGTCCTAATCCTTGTATATTTCCTCTAAATTCTTATTATGAAATAAATAGTCCCTTCGGCTCATCTCTGTTGCTTCATATCTTATTAAAGGAAACAAAATAAGCCAAACAATACTGTCAGCACTTTACCTAGAAATCACTTTGGCAAAGTTCACAAGATAATTTTGCCAGGTGTTTTTGTACCGTATTCTAATCCTTCTATGGTTGTTTTTTCTTCTTTTTTTTTTTTCCTCAGCTTTACCGGGCTTTACTAATAGCATTTTTCTGCCATTTTTCCAGACCTCAGAGAATAGTTAATCAATCACCAGAGGCAAAGCTACTTAGTTGAATGTCAGCTCTCTGCAGACATATAAGTGAGCCCAGTCAAGAACAGCATAAAAACTGCACAGTTGAGCCCAGCCCGAATTGCAGATACACACATTTGTGAGCTAAATAGTGGTTTTAAGGATTCAGTTTTGTGGTGGTTTGTAACACACCAATAGAAAACAATAAAAGTATTATCCTAGGTAAACTATTTTCATGCTTCCTGCGCAACCCATCTAGCTCTGATACATTGTTTATTCATTTTACTTATATTTTACCTTTTATAACGTGACATAGTCTCTGAAAAGAGACTTTAGTTTTTAAAGGCTGGTTCGGTCAGTTATTGGCTATGAAACATTGGGACATGTTAATTAACTATTTTTGATATAATTAACAGTAAAATACACACCACACAGTTTCTATGGCAATTAAGAAAAGAACTAACGTGTAAAATACCTGAAATATGGTAGGCAGTCAATAAATATTAGTCTCCTTTACCCTTATAATCTTAAATGAATATTTTATGGTAATTGCAAAAGTGGACACAAAATGTTTTATCTCTGAATGCACACCCCTTAACAATATGGCTTTGCTCTTCCTCCTATCAAAAAATAGGGTCTGGGCCTGGCATGGTGGCTCATGCCTGTAATCCTAGCACTCTGGGAGGCGGAAGTGGGAGGATCCCTTGAGATCAGGAATTCGAGACCAGCCTGAGCAAGAGTGAGACCCTGTCTCTACTAAAAATAGAAAAGAAATTAGCCAGTCAACTAAAAATAGAAACAAACCAAAAAAAAAAAAAAAAATTAGCGGGACATGGTGGCTTGAGGCTGTAGTCCCAGCTACTCGGGAGCCTGAGGCAGGAGAATCGCTTGAGCCCAGAAGTTTGAGGTTGCTGTGAGCTAGGCTTACTGACGCCACAGCACTCACTCTAGCAACAAAGCGAGACTCTGTCTCGAAAATAAATAAATAAATAAATAAAATAAGGTTTGTTTCTCCACTCTCTTGAATTTGGTCAGACCTTTTGACTAACAGTATGTGGCAGAAATGACGTTGTAGGATTTTAAAAATAAGCTTCAAGAAGCTTTATAGATAGTATTCTCACACTTTCAGTTACCAGTTACCAGTCTAAGCTAGCCTTGAAAGAGAAAGGAAGTGGCATTGCTGACAGCTCAAGGCAACTTTCAGAGATGTGAGTCCATTTTAGAACAACCATACCCCCATCAGTCTGCCCCCTAACCACAAATATATGAGTCATCTCACTTGAAGCAGAGATGAGCCATCCCAGATGAGCCCTGACCTAATTGTAGACTTATACAATCATCAACCCATAAATGTGTGTGTGTGTGTGTGTGTGTGTGTGTGTGTGTGTGTGTGTTTTAACCACTAAATTTAGGAGTTTTTTTAATGCAACAAAAGCTGACTGAAGTACGTCTATAATGAAACTGTTATTAAAATATGTCATCTTATGTTTTCAAATTACACAGCTTAGTACCTTCATGTTTAAAAAGGAGATGTCACACATTTTGCTCTTTGAACAGAGCTATTATAAAGACGCAAAATGATCATGTATGAAAAACACTTTGTTGACCCAAGTATATTCAACTATTTATTTACCAACCCATCATTTTAATCGATCTTTTAAAAACACATTTCCATGTAATTGTTCTCTGCTTATTTATATAATTAGTTGTGGGCATTAGAATCATCAGTAAGAACAGTCGATACCAACAAAAAGCTCTAGAACTGATATTAGACATAGGTAAGTAAAGAGTCAATGAAAATTTTGTCGGACAAATTCTTAAATATAGTACTATATTCTATATCTGAGTATTATAATGACAAATAGGAAAAGTATCTAACCAGGTATTATAGGGATAGTTAAGAATTCCAGGTTTTTTAGGTTAATAATAACCGAAAACCTATAATGAAGAGGGCTTCTTATTTGTGGAGAAAAAAGTCACAAGGTGAGGGCAGGTGCGTTACAAATAGACTGTAATAGAACAGTTCCAAGTTACGGCAGATTGAGCAGGTAGACAGACCATGCAGGATTCAACAGAGGTAAGTTAATACTATCTCTTTCATCCCCTCCCCAAATGAATCCGTGAAATAACAGATGTCAGATGACATAGTACAAAATAAATGCTTTAGTATTGGTAGAAACTGGATTGTAGATGCAACTTAAATAATGGACTAAATATTTAAGCTTCACACTGTATTATGCAGTTCCTGCTCTAGTCACAGGCAAACCAAGGCAGCTTTGATAGAGATAGATGGAGTCTTTGTTACAGAAACAGAGATCTCCTCACTAAGCTTAACTCAAACCAAAAGATCAAATGTGAATTGATGTCCTGCTGATAGACAGGAAATGAAACGAAGGAGGTAAAGGAGCTGGTCCCAGTATGCTCAGTCTTCTCCCTCAAACATGCCAATCAGTTAAGTCATATTGTCTCCCAGGAAGAAAAATAAGTGACAGTTAGGGAGAGAAGCCAGGAATAACATTTCAACTGAAGTCCCTTCATACAGAAATAGAAACATGAGGCTCAGGAAATGGAGGCACTTTATCAATAATATGCATAAGATATGAATATCCCAGTTAAAATTAGGTTGAAGAATATGCATTCACAAAAGAAAGAAGGAAATGTCAACAATAAAAAGAAACTTTAGCTTAGCTGAACTATTCACCAGAAGCTAAGTACCACAAGTGTGAGCTTCGGTGTATGTCTATAGTTGGTAGCCTCAAGATCCCCTCTCATTGGCTCTGATCTGCCTTAGGTAAGGGAGATGGAATCCTTTGATTGTCCTGGTCTGAGTACCTAGCCCATCCCAAGACCTGGGTAGCAATCACTTTTACCACTTGGCAGCAATCACTTCGCTTCTACCAAATTATGAGGCCTTATATCAATCAGAATGTTACTACCCAAAGGAAGAATGGATGCTAAGTAGTCCAAATAATATAGGTCCACTAACACATCATTCATGATAAATGAATTAAAATCAAACATATTCAAAATGGAACAGCAAACATATTCAATATGGTCAAGTATAATTAGCCTTTATAGATTCATACATAAAAGAGGTATTGAAATCTTTAATTTAGTCAAATCCAGCAAAGCTACAGATGCAATTCATTTGCAATAATTTTAAAACATGAAATAATAAAATTCTTTATGCTAGAGCTTTTTTAAAGAAAATTTAAAGCAAAGAGTATATATATATATATATATATATACACACAAACATATAACCATACATACATATAAACAGATATAATCCATAGAATGTTTAAAAATAATTTGGTATTGAAGTTTTAAGAATTTCAAACTTAAATGCATTTATATGGTTTAAACATGTGTTTTAATTTTTACAGTTTGTATATATTTACATATGTATATGTAAGTGTACATAGTATTTAAGTTATGTTTTAACAGATATGTGAACTATCAAAGCCAAATGTTAGGAAAAGAAAAATCCCATAGAATTGACTTCATTGAAACCTTTACTGTCTCAAAGATTCCATGATGTCCTTCTATGAATATGTATTATTAAAGATGTGTCACAGAGTTAGAGTTTCACTGATGAGTGGCCTACAATTACGTACTTAAAAGAGGAGAGGCATACTCATGGGATGCACTCTAACTCCACCTCGAATTTTTATACGATATACGAATGTGCAAGACACATTATAACTAAGAGTTCTTTGATATAGATGACTCATAATCAACACTGCTAAGTAAAATACCATTTACAGCTCAAGCAGTGTGAATCAGGAGGTGAAACTCTCAGATACAACACTTTCTCTATAAACGAAGAATGGCATGTTCAACCAGATAATAGGTCATAGTTCCTCTAAAGGATGTTGTAAACTTTTACTAATATTAGAGGAATACTGTGTGATTCATATCAGAAATATTTAGTTCCATTTCATTAAAAATATGTGTAGAACCTTAAGGTGTTTCTACAAATATATATATATATACACACATACATATACACATATATATGCATATATGTGTGTGTATATATATACATATTATTAAAGTAGATGTAACTTATCAACTAGATTTTTTATCTTCTCAATAATTTAAATGCTCCAATGGGTAATTTTGATGACATAACTAAAGGCTCAAATTATACAGGAAGAAAAAAATATGTGGCATATATAGAAACAGAATTCTACAAGGAATAATAAAGGTTATTCTTTACAAGTAATGATAGCAGTAGAAAAGGTCAGTGTTCTAAGGTAAAACCTCTGGCCACTGTGTTGAAATTTTTACTACTTTCTTTTAGGTCTCAGCTATATTTTCATAGTTATTATGTTGTAGGAGATGATTTTGCTTTATATTCCAAGGTGAAAACAGACTTCATAACCCACAATCTCCCTCCATTTCTGTTCTCCTACTTCTGTAGTTATCTCAGCAGCACCTATACTTATTCCTGTAGAACAGGAGATTCACCCGGCAACATTTATCCTTTTGTCTTATGCAAATTTATTCTACACCTGTCTTATACTATCTGTATATTTTTAATCTTTTCCCCCTCCCCAGGGCTCAATTATTTAAACAATAAACATGTTCAAATCTTCCAACTGAAAAATTAAAATCTAGTAAATAGATCTTGCATTAATGTAACTTCTACTTCGTATTGCAATCGTTTCTTCCCCATTTCTTTCCTTCACTACCAAATTTCTTGAAAGAATCTGGAATCAGACAGACTTACCCATTCAGTCCCAGGCAGCACTGGATTGGATTAAGCTTCCACCTACCACAACCACCTAGATAGACTACAGTGTTTATCCCATGGCCTTGAACAGCTGGTAACTATGCAGTCTGTGGCCGAACTGGGGCTCAAAACAGAAAGCAGATGAGGAACAGAGCAAAGCATGCTAATCCTGATCACAAACTTGTCAAGCAACCCTGTCTGGAGATAAGGGAATGAGGGATTGTAAAAAAACAGGGATGTTTCACTGCTAGAGTACTCTCCATGAGATGGACCAATCAGAAAAGTGGAAGACATCTCCCTACCCAAAGCACTGCTTAAATTTTTGTTCTGATAAGCCACTGGGCTTGTCCACTAAAACTATGATCAATCAAGGGTGTGCCTCTTGAACAGGGGTTATGTACCCATGTTGGAAGATAGTTATGCACAGGTTTTTCACATTAGATCTTCTAAGCAAAAGGTACTGGCAAACTTTGTTCAAGGATGATTGAATAATACATAGAAAATGAGAATATCTCTCTCCTTGGAGATATTTCAGGATGTTAAGGTATCCCCTTCTATTCCTGGAGGAGATTTGCTTATATTCTAGGGCAATAGACCTAGAGGTGCCTTCACCCTCTTCCCTGAAAGAGATTTGCTTACTTTCCAGGGTAATAAGTAATTTCTCTCTGGAGGAAGAGGTTGACAAGTCACCAGCTGCTCTGATAAAATTATCCTAAATACTTGGTGCAACCCACTGAATACACAGGTGAACACACAGCTCTGACTTGTGATTTGTGTAGGGGTAAGGAACTGAAGCAAGGTGCTACGCTGGCTGTAGTTTCTGCTGTGAGGAATAATCCATCTGTGTCTCTGGTCCAGGGATCTGGTGTCTTCTCTCAGTACATGCATGTGAATCTGTGGCAGGCTAATATATTAACTTGAAACTAGGGTCAAATCTGAGACTGAGACTTTTCACAGTTTTTGACCTAACGGTTCATCAGAGGGGCTCTGTTTCCTTCTTCATGGGACCACTTCATACATGACAACTATTAATTGTTGCCACTTCAGTTCTCCTCATGGGAATTGGTGGGAGGTATTTATTTTATTGTTTGGTAATGCACTTGCTCAGTTTTTAAATTTTGCAGTAAAGCCATGAGGCAGCAAAGAGGTAAACAATGAAGGGCATTAAATATTGAACAATGTTTAATAAAAAGTTAAAGGCCAGATCTCTGTTTCTCAAGAAGGTTGATGATAACCACTGATTTTACATAAATGCTGTAGACATTGACATCCACTATGTGAGCCACAGTAATTCCACAGGTCATGTGAAAATTAAAAGACACGACTCTGAGGAAGAATCATCAGCAACTAGTGTAAAAGTTACGAGTCATGTTAAGAAATTTATGTCAAATATGGCAATTTAAAACATGTAGCTGTAGGTGTGTTTCCTTATCATTCTTTAAAGCATAGATTCTTCACTTGGATTAAATGACGATCATCGTAAATTACTTTGGCTCATTTTCAACTTCAAGTTTCCATTTGCATGAACTATAAGAAAAATTGTGAAAACACAAACCCTGATGGTTGGTGCCTTTAACATTGAAAGATTGTCATGGCTCTAGTTTTATATCAGTAATATCAATTTCTTCAAACAGAGAGAGAACCACAGAAGGAAATTCCAGTAATGGTACATCGTTTCAAAAAATCAAGAAGTCAAAGTACAATTTTGAAAATTCATTCTATTTAAGATGAAATGTATAACATTAATGATATTGTAAACTTGGTTTCAAAGTTTAATATTGAAGATAATTTTAATGTTGAAGATAACATAAATAGATCTCTTGAAAACAGTGTCATGGTAAAAACAATATTCTCATTAAATTAAGAGTAGTATGTACTTGAATTTTGCTATGGTGGGAATATAATTCATAACATATCATAGTAAGTTGTGAAATTGTGCTAATTAAAACGGAAATTGAACTTTTGGGAGCACGGTCAAAATTTATAAATTTTACACAAAATTCATAAATATTTTATATATATTCAACATAACTGAACTATAAAACTTTTGTGAAAAGGCTGATGTTGAAAGAAATAACACTTTAATATTGCAGTAAGCACTTTCTATCCATCATTGAATTATTATATTTGGAATATTAACTAAGATCATTTACATATTTTTATAAACAAGTCTTCTCAATTTTGACTGTATGGTGTTCCAAATTATTTGGAAATCTTTAATCAAAACATTCAACAAATGGAGAACTAAAATACGTCATCTACTAGTAAATTGAAATTATTTTTTAAAATCTGGCAAGCAAGAAGACATTGAATTTCACCCTTAAAATCATGAGGGAAAAATTAAATGAAGTAAATGATGAGAGTTCAAAGTACATTGAGAAAGGAAACTGAGAATTATATTTCTTAACTTGATGGATTTTATGTTCTTTTGCTGAACTTTGGAAAAGCTAAACCTGTGGGACATCTTAGTTTTAATTGAATGTATCTATATTTTGCACTGCCATAGAGTGGCATTGAGAAGTCCTTACATTTCTTAGCATCTACTAAAGGCACATGTAGTAGAAATGTGCTTAAGTTGAATTTGGTAATAATTATATCCTAATAAGCTGTTATATTATAGCAATTAAAACTGAAGTTCAACTCCTTTCTTTTTGGCATGGCCAACATTTATAAATTTTATACAAAATCTACTAAAATTTTATACATGCATAGAGTAACTGAACAACAAAATATTAGTGAAAATGTTAAGGAGTGAAAGAGAAGCCCTATCATGCTTCAGAATCTAATAAAAACAACATAAATAAAGACAATTTATACAATGAATCTTTTCTTTTCAAATATTTGTTGAAGAGCACTTAAAGGTAGGAAAACCACTACCTAGTAAAGTATTTAGGCTGAGGTATTAAAATATCTCAATATGAAACAAATAGTACACTTCAGAATATCCACAACCTATCAAAATTTTGAGAAAGTGTTTTCTCAATTAAAAATGTTAATGTCTGTTAATACCAATTTGATGTGCACATATAGTAGTAACATTCATCCTATGTGAGACAGGTGGGAGCGGGGAGGAGAGGATGAGTATATACACATCTAATAAGTGCGGTACGCACCATCTGGGGGATGGACACGCTTGAAGTTCTGACATGGGTGGGGCAAAGGCAGTATATGTAACCTAAACATTCGTACCCCTGTAATATGCTGAAATAAAAAATTAAAAAAAATGTTAATATCTACAGAGAAAAAGTCATTTTAACCATTAACTGCAACTTTGATGACAATTGTGGACAATTTTGTATAATCTTAGAAGTAAAACTCAAAACTGGAAAAAAGATACTTCCAAAGAATACCATTGACCTGGTATTTGTAGACAGATACATCTAAGTCAAATATACTTAAGAATGTGAATATATACCAAGGATAATTATTCTGTTTGTATTATTTTATTTTTAAATATTGCTTTAATGTATGTGTGTGTATGCTTTACTTTTTGGAAATATTTTCTTTGAAAACAGTTTTGAAAATAAAACTGTGTTTTAAGTCCCCAAAGAAAATCAATTTACTTGTCAACAAAAATTAAATAATTTTAATTGTTTTTAGCATGCTCTATTACTCTCACGAGTATCCCAGGATGGATGATAAATTTTCTGGTCACCATAGTTCTCTCCAGTAACATAGCAACTAAAATATCTTAGGAACCTAAATTTCACATCTATCTTCGAGGAGTAGTTTACTCTGCTTCTTGTGATGGCATTGCTTGAACTTAATAAACATAAATTCAAGAGGGGGAAAAAAATCTGCTTTTTGTGGAAGAATGCGTTGTACAATTACCTTCCTAAAACTGTATTTACATCAGGATGTGAGTTTCCTTTTAGAGACTTTCACCACTAACTCCCAGTGTCTTGCATGCTAGTGTTCAATTCCCTACCATGCTGTAAAGAAACCATCAAACACACACACACACACGCACACACACACACACACACAGATGCACACATGCATTCATGCGAGTGCATACCTGTACCTGTACCTGTACCTCTATCTCTAGCTCCATCTCTCTTTTCATGGCTTTCCCAGAATGGTCTGTTTCATGATCTAGGACTCTGCATGTTTTATTCTTTTGTCTCAACCTCCCATTCTTCCTTTCTCCACCTAGACACATCCTTGTCACTTTTCCATCTGTGCAAGAAAGCATGTTTTTTTTCTTCTCTAACCCACATCCTCTATTAATACATTATACTTCTTTTAACTTCTGAGCCTCTCCTATGGCATGAGTTATCTGAGGCAGAGAACTGAGGAATTATTTGTTGACTGGGTGGATTTTATACTCAGCACAATGTAAATGTTTACTGTGGCTTTGAAAATGCTCAATGCAATAAGATCCAGAGAAAAGCCATTTCATTCATGTAATTAGTGCCAATATCTATTTTTATATTACCTTTCAGGTTTCTGTAAAAAGTTTAAATTTTATGTTTACCTATTGGATATAAAATTGTTTATGTAAGTTTCACATTATTTTTTAGATAAAATATTTAGGGAACTGTGATTTAAGAGAGAAATTTACAATTGCTAATTATTTAATCTTACTTTTCTCTTAAAAATACAATTGAGACACAAATTCTCGCTAAAATCTTATTTAAAGAGCATTACTTTATATTCTATATCTTAGTCTTAGTTTATTAAAATGTAATCTCTAAATTTATTCTATTCTCTTTTCTTCAGAAGAATGTTATTGTAGTCAAAATCACATTCCTTTTGACAATAGGTAATTTCTGCTTGATTTTCTCAGTGCAGAAATCATGAGACATAAAATTTAAATTGCTTAGCCTTATGTTAATGATTCAACAGAGTATTCATTGAGGCAAAACCACTTTGGAAGTCATTCCTGAGGAATTATCTCATCTTTGAAATAATGATCCATGACTGAAGAAATCCCCTGACTCTAGAATGGAGAGTTGGAAAGAAAATGTGATAGGGACGACTTGGAAACAAAGCATTCTCCAAGGAAAAGAGAAATATCGTCACATTACTGAAGAGCTACTTTGTTAGTGCTCCTGTGTCTACTGTTACTGCCTCTTGTTTATTTATTTCAGTTGTTAGAACACTATACATTTATACTTAATCCCTAGAAAACACAGCACACACACACACACACACACACACACACACACACTATTTAAATTGATTTTTTAATGAACCATATGGAAAAACCGGTACATTTTCCCAGAGATGTGCATAGCCTAATTGCAGAAAAACAAAATGAGATTCAAACCATTGTGCTCTGCTCAGAAGAATTTACCTAAGCAATGTAAACCCATTCTGCAAAAGTTAGAATTTGCCATTAAAGTCAGGTAAGAACTGTAATGTCAACATATTTGATCAATAGGCTTCTGCAAAGTGTGTCATCATTTCAGATGGTTGGAAATTGGTCTGAATGGCCCCTTTAATTGTGTGAGGGTGACTATTTACAAATAAGTTCCACTTCCATATAAAAATAATAGCACATCTAATTCTGAAAATTACTCATTTCAAAATGCACCATTATCAAGAAATGGTCATTGAGGCAATATCAGAGCACTCATAATAAACATTATAAAGGATATAAGTAGCATTCTGTCATCAAAAGAAGCTTACTTTGAAACCTTTTGTTACAAAAGGCCTACATTAAAGTCTTTAGGAAAACGGTTAATCAAAGATATGCAAGTTTATATCTATTGCCCTCCTCATTTTTGTAACTGTGGGTGGAGAATAAAATCAACTGGAAAATACAACACCTTGAGAAGTTACATGATGAGAGCCATCAGATATTAAAAGGAAAAAATTGCTCAGACTAGAGTAGATAGGTAATGGCTAGACTTACATGTTTTGCCAAATAGACAGAAACCACAACAGCTGTGAATGAAACATTATTCACACATTTGAGGTTCTGTCATTCACTCTTAAACAATGTCAACCTTTCCACTTGTGTAAGCTTGTTTTGGTTTGTTGATGTTTATATCCAGGAGACAATTTGACTCCCTAATGAAATATTCTAGATATGCAAAGCCTTCTTCATTTGGAGTTAGGGAAGTTACTATAATACATCCAAGTAAAAGAAACTGAGATCATTCAATAGTACCAACAAGTACATTATTTTTTTTATGATGACTCATTTTATCTGTAGTGTAACACCCAGAAACCTCAAAAAACTTTAGGGAGAAACTGCATCATTGTTCACAGTTGGGAAAAGTTAAACTATCTGAGATGTAAGACTATAAAGTAAATCAAAAGTAAAATGTTGAATTTCCAACCAATAAATTCGTTCAATATTTTTCTCATACTGGGGATTACAGAATTATAGAGGAGTTTGAATAAGTCATAAAGAGAATCAAAACTAGTTCAGAGGAGGTTTTAGACCTAGTACATCACTTATAAATTCAGGCAAATTAAGACAAGAAAAGTGGTTTCAGTTTTTAAGGACTGGTTTCAAGCTTTCTATACCTGTGCTCCTGAAATGATATGAAATTGTGTCTGTTACTAGATTTATCATTGATAATGTTATCCTTCGATCCTTAGATTATGATAAAACTTTTTTTTTAACTCATCACGTAAGAGAGAAATTTAAAGTTGTTTATATCTAACAATGTCAAGTTATCAAAAGTAATCATCAAAAAACCCCAATTATGACACTTCCAAAACCATGATATATTTATTTTAATTGGTTTATAAGCAATACACGGACATAGATATCTAGTACATTCATAGGAATATCATTATTTAAGGCATCAGATTTAAAACTTTAGTTTCAAGACTCATGCATGTGACCATGGAAGAAGGTATCATCTCACCTATGTTACACAATTTAATATATTTAACATTAAGAAATACTCTACTCTTAGAATGTAACTTGAGCAGATACAACAACAAACCCAGATGGAGGGACTACTACTAGCTCTAATAAGTAGGTAAAAGCTATGGAATGAGGCAAAGACATGACTTGGCATCAGGCTTCTTGTTGTATGTGTCCACTCCCCATGAGTGCTCTTGCTCCTTACTTAGTTCTCTTAGCCCATTGACATTTTCTGCAGCTGCTTCAGGATCTCTTGTGTTCTGTGTTAGTTTCTTTAATCTTCCATAATGAAGTACCAGAAACTGAGTGACTTAAAAGAACAGAAATGTATTCTCTCACAGTTCTGGAAGCCAGAAATCCAAAATCAAGGTGTAGGCAGGGCCACACTCTTTCCTGGAGGAAAGAGTACCTCCTTGACTCTCTCAGCTTCAGGAGGCTCCTAACATTCCTTGGTTTGTGGGATCATAAGTCCAATCTCTGCCTTTATCTTCACATGACCTTCATCCCTATGTCTATCTTCTCTTATAAAGACACTGGTCTTTGGAGTTAGGGCCCATGCTAAGTCCAGAATGATTTCATCTCAAGATCTTTAACTAATTGCATTTGAAAATATCATTTTCCAAATAGGATCACATTCTGAGGTTCTCGTGGACTTGAATTCTTGGGGGACACTATTCAACTCACTATATGTTATTAATTCTTCTCTTCTGAGATGTTCATAATTAATTCAGCAGAGAATCCTCAGGCTCCCTTGTATAGTCCCAAGCCTTTGTGAAAAGTCATCATCCACCTTTGACAAGAGGCCATGCAAAGGTACCATTTCCAGATTCCACTCATCAGAAAAAAATAACCCAAAGGCTTAGAATTACTCCATGTTACACCAGTGTAAGCCTTTTCCTAGCCTTTTGGGCTCCACATCCAAAGAATTCTTGTTATATGATGGAATGTGCCAGTTGTCAGGCCTGCAGAATTACAGCTCCTGGTGCAACAGCTGTGTCTTGATGTGTGTCCTCCATTGAAAGAGAAGCTCCAGAACAGAAATTCTTAGCTACTTCCAAGATAGACTAAAGAAAGGAATCAGCATAGTTGGACATGAATGTCTGCTTCTGCTGACATCAGTGAAATAAACACGCTACTCGGCAGGGCCTCTGTGTGTGTGTTGGGGTAGAAGGGGCGATAAGTCAAAGTACCACTGAAAAATAGAGTCTAAAGCAAAGCTTATGCATTAGCATTTTAGGAATGGGTGTGGTATCAGGTCATTAAGGTGGAGGGGAAGAAAAATCACATACAACGTGGCATGTTACTGAGTTTGCCACAAGAAACACAGCTGAGTAATGAGTGATGCACAGTGTCTGTGAAGAGGCTAATGAAAACTTTCCTGAAGATGACCCTTTGGGGAGAGATGTTGACTAAAGGTGAAGAAATAATTTTGTGGCTTTTCAATTTCTCCTGACTCTCATTGGCCAGATTTTATCCCAGTGATCTGAAATCCTCAGCACTTCTAGATTATGTTACCTATTCTGCCTCCCCAACAATAACTGGGGGGTCCAGATTCTCCCTGGGTTCAGGTAGCTTTGCACTGGGTACTGGATTTGATACAGCTTCTACCCCAGCAGGTAAGGAGGACATGCTAGCTCAGGCCTGCAGGGGAAGCTAAGTGAGACAGCAAGTGGTGTTATGAGATGAGGCAGGGACAGTGGTAGAGATGGGACACTACATTGAGCAAGCAGCAGAGCCCTTGAAGGACCATGCAGGATAGTGTAAATACCTCAGGAAATATCATAGCTCACTGGTAATAAGTTAGGGACAACTTTTAGTCAACTGCTCAATCCTTAGATAAATGATTGGGGCATGTCATGTGGAAGATGACTCCATATCCATGCCATCTGAATCAGAATTGGACCAGTAGATGTAGTTACCAGCTCAGCACAGGTAACTACTTTGAAAAAATATTTATGCTATTTTCCAAATCTTGTTACTGAGGTACCCTTTTCCACAAGAAACCTCTTTCTTAGAACATAGCAAGGGGCTCCTCTAATCTGATATGGCTTCCTTGGTCACTTGAGGCTACTATAACACATCACCATAGACTGGGTGGCTCAAACATTTGTTTCTCATAGCCTAGAACCTATGAGATCAGGGTACCAGCACGGTTGGGTTCTGGTGAGGGTTCTCCTCCTGGTTCACAGATGGTTACCTTCCTGCTTTATTCCCATGTGCAGAGAGAGAGGATCATAGGCGGGGGGGGGGGGGGGGGGGGGAGAGAGAGAGAGAGAACACTTTCATGTCTCTTCTTGTAAGGGCACCAATCCCATCATGAGGGCTCCACTCTCATGACCCATTACCCCCCAAGGCCCCATCTCCATATACTATCACAATGGAAATTAGGGTTTCAATATATGAATTTTGGGAGGACACAAAAATACAGTCCACAGCAGTGGTCTCTAGCATCCATGCTTACATTTCTTTTAACCTTCTATGTCTGCTAGCAACACCACCTCCATAATACACAAACTTTATCTCTGCCTATTTTTTTCTTTTCTTTCCTCATTCCCAACTGTGGTGGACATAAATTCTCATCTTCCAGTCTTAATTATTCTCTCAGTGACCATCCAGGCATTATAATACAATTTTTCTTGGGAATACAGTTTCGATGGGCCAGTTCGTTCCAGGAAGAATACTTTGAAACACTTCCCCATGAAAATAGTTTCACTGAATGCTTTAATAGGTAGATAGTTTTATCCAAATTAATTTGTACTGATGTTTAATCTTTGTATTGCCAATAATGAAATATTCCAGTTTCAGGAGTTAAATTAGTTGTAAAAGATAGTTTCTTTTGAGTGGAATTCTGGTGTTAACTTTGCTGCCTGAAATGGATACTTAAAAGGATTTAAAAATATCTGGATAAATTGATACAGAAAGCATTAAGATACGTAAATAGTATCATTACCGTCTGAAGCCACAGGTGATGAAGGTCAAGTTGACGGCAAATGAGAGGCAGAGATTAGAAATGGAGCAAGATCTGATGATGTTTAAGAATCTTATTCCTGGTGTCCCTTATTCCAGCTTCCATCTCGTCTTCCTCATAATTTTGTTATGTAATACGTGAGCCTGGCTGTCTCAAGTTGGGAGTACAACTGGAAAATACACCTGGTACGTACATGCCATGTATCACTTTTATTATAGAAGCCAAAAGCCCTCTGAAAATATAAGGAAGAACATTTCCATGATGAGAATGTATTTGACTTTCAACTGTCTTTGGTACTTTTCTGAAAATTTAACGTAAAATGAAGTATCACCCTTTTTAGGACTCTCCCAAATTCTGTAAATAACAATAAGAGGCTTCTACTGCTAAGATTAACTCTTGGGTATCTATACCATCTAAGACATTTCTGACATCCACAAAATCTATGTATCATCATAGACTGGATCTTGTTTGGTCAAACTGTGCACATGTGACATAAGGCCTCTTTTCAGTACTGACCCTAGGCAGACTCCTGGAATATGAACACTGAGCTCTTGGACTGTTAATATCTGATAAGAGTCTCTTTGCATGCCTACGGCCTTGGAACATGCTATACCAGTTTTATCAGATAGTTTATGCTATCAAGTGATTTTTAGTGAAAATCTTTTTCTCTGGCAGTTTGAAGATTGATGTGGGGCTGTACACCTACATCAACAAAAACTTGGACACCAAGGCTCAGGTGAGCTTCTTGGACTGGCACCACTTCACACATCTTGTCGCTATCATTGCTGGGGGAATAAATGTGTCCCCTATGAGTCTACTGGGAGGTGTCATGTGGAAGATTGCACCTGGTTTCTTCCTGACTCTGTCCATGCATCTTTTTTCGTTGCTGATTTTATTCTGTATCCTCTTACTATAATAAATCATAACCATGAGTATAACAATGTCTGAGTCCTGTGAATCCTTCTAGTGAATCACCAAGTCTGAAGTTGGTCTTACAAAATTCAGACAAAAAACCCAAAAGGGGAAACTAGTCCCCAACATAGAATTGAACAAGATTAAATTCTAACGATAGCTTTTAGTTTGTACAATGTTCCAGTTTTCTTCCAACCACCAATTATCAGAAGACTTCGTGGTCTTTTGATCAAAGTGGAAGTACCTGAATAAAATCCTCATGAATTTCCTAAACATTGATTCTTATATGTACCAATCTTATGGGCATTTTTACATTAATTTCAGCAACATCTTCTTTAAGAAGATACTTTGGAAGGGTGAGATGTATAGATGTAGAATTTCATGGTTGTGTCCTGTCTAGTAGAAAATCCGTAACATGGAATACTTGTTTTCCATCATATCGAGGCTAATGACCCCTCGCAAACTTTCAACTGTTCTTGGATGTCATCAATTACAATGCTTACACTGCCTGAACCCCCTCCCCACCTGTCTCTCACACACACACACACACACGCACACACACACACACACACACACACACAAACATACTCTTCTATTCTCTTTTCTTCCTTCTCTTTATTGTCATCTCTGATAAGAAATAATTTCAGAAATGGGCTTAGATTTGAGTAAAATAAGGGGTCTTGAAAATACTCTTCTCTAGAATTCAAAGAACATTATCCTCAAGTCTCTAAGTGCCAGTTCATTCTAACATTTTCACTACGAAAATGAACCCCTTCAGCATAGCTCATGGATCCTGCAGCGTTAAAGACACCCAGTCTTGGATAAGGAGAAGAAATACCCATTTGAGATCTAAATCAGTTATCACTCATGGCTGCTTCTCACTTTTAGAAAAATTTCCTTTAAAGCCTTTGCTGCAGAAAGATACTTTTGGGCAAACTGGAAAGTCTAACTTGTGTAAACCTATGTTATCATTTTAATTTTTACATTAACATGTATTAGTCCTTTTTTTAGACAACATTTGATAACAGAAAATGTCAGCAAGCTCTTAACATGCCTCATCCTCAATTACAGCCTTGGAGTCAAAGTTGGAACTAATTCAATTAAACTTCCATGAAGAGCAAATCAGCTTTATCCACCAGAGTATTTGTTCAAGGTTAAGCATTATACAGGGGTCCTTCCCAAGAATGCCAAACACAGCAGAACTGGAGCATGTTCATCCAAAATAACTAGCTATGTACCATGGTTACAGAATCTCAAATTAAAGTTTATTTATTTTATATAAGGGATATATTACCCTCTTTTTTTCTCACACGCCGAGTGTTCTTAAATTTCTTTGTGTAATCATAATTACTGATATGAAAAAATATTAGGTGCTTTAAATCTGAAATAATTTTAAACATTTTGTCCATATGAACATAATTTTTGGTCAGAGTCTGCATTAGGAGTAACATTTCAGTGAAAGTCAATCAGTTGATAAAGTCAAACAAATACACTTGAAAGATGAAAATCTTTCAAGAATGTAAAATTAAGTCAGGCATGGATTTATCAAAACAAGCTTCACAATCTAGCATGATTGTGCTGCTACCAATTTCCATTTTTATCATCTGTATCAGGCACAGTATCACTCCTGTTAATTAGAAATTGAAGATCCTTGTTTCTAGCTTTATAGTAGTGGCCCCCATGACTACTCCCTTTCATGATATGAAAATATCATATTTTCACATGATTTTTACTCCCTGCTCTCTCAGACCCTTTGGGAATGGTCATGTCTTCTCTAGCTACTGGACCTTTGAGAGCTCCATTCTTTTGCGAGTTCAGTACACATCTAGATGCAATTGCAGAAAGTTGAAATGTACTTTGTCAACTTTTAACATCAAGTTTTTCTGTATACATTCCATCCATAGTTTGCCCCCTCCTGCTTTTGATTTCTAATTTCCTAGAACTTCTGTTAACCCTTCCCAGCTATTCATTACCCAGCTGAGGTTCTAGAACTTTCGCCAACTAGTGCCTTCTCTACCCTCATCAAAAATCTTATCTTGCTAGACAGGTAAACTAGAAAGAATCTGAAATTTTATTTTATTTACATTTATTTTATTTAAACTAATGTGTGTGTGTGTATACACACACACACACACACACACACACACACACACTGTCTGGAAAGTATCTAGCCAGGTAACTGGTCTCGTTATATTAACAATGGCTGTATACTTTCCGGACAGCCTTTGTAATTCACCTATTGCATATTAATAAAGTTTTCTTTGCTTAAATCAGTGATCCTCAAAATTGGCTGTACATTAGAAATACCTGGGGAATTTTTAAAACTTTCAATACTTAGATCTTGACCCTAGTGATTCTGATATAATTGGTCTTAGGGTGTGACCTGTACCTTCTACATTTCCTGAAAACTTCTCTACTGATTCAATGTGTAGTCAGCATTGGCATCTGCTGCCCTAAAGAAGCATGTCACTTTAAATGCACTGACCTAGGTTCCTGCCCTTTCGTTTAAGTGCTCTCTGGCTCCTCAAGGTGATTTGGGAAGCTACCTCTGCTGGCTGTGTAGAAGATCAGATGTTCTGGGTCTCTCCCTATCCTTCTCTCTCATTTCCCTTTTCTGCTTTGAGACTGATGTCCAACTAATCACTACTATCGTCAAAACTACACCAGTTCACTTTCCCATAATTCCATCACTGTGCATGACGTAAGGTATGGAACATACACAAATACCAGCTTCCAAAAGGGAAAAGGCACAACTCCTGAGTGGAGAGTCTCTGCCTCTGTCATGTCTAACTCCTTGCCTCCAGGATTCAAACTTGGCTGCTGTCAAAGAAGGCATAAGGAAAATTTTGTACTATGAAAGGATGGCTACATGGGTTTTCTCCTAATTGTTCAGATAATTACCCATATTGGCAGGTGGGAAAGGGGGAACTCTGCAAAGAACTCCATTCATTTATTTCAAGCAAATATCCATTAAGCAACTACTATGAACTAAATATATCAGGTGTCAGAAGACAAAAAAGACAGAGCCCCTGATCTCAAAAGCTTGCAGTCCAGCAGTGGAGGGGGGCCAGGAGGTGGGAGACTGCAAACATTAGGTATTAGAAGGTGAAATTCAGGGAGTTGTGGTGTAATCAGAAAAAGCTTCTTTGAGGGCACAATATTTAAATTGGGAATTGAACGGTAGGGATGTGATTGGGAAGTTAATGGTGAGCAGGAGAGAATCCAGGCAGAGGAAATAGAAGGTGTTTAGATTCAGAGTTTGGTCATTAAGGGAAATAATTAAATGAACAAACAAAAAGCTGAAATCAACATGACTGAAACAGAGTAAACGCAGAGAGAGGCTGGAGAAACAACAAGAGGCCTCCTTAAAGATTTGCATTTTATCCTAGGAGGAATTAGAAATAGCTGCAGATTTTTTATATAAAAGATGACTATCAGAATTTTTTAAAAAGGTTTATTTATTTACAGTTTGCTCAAACCTCACCTTAAAGAGGCCTATTTCAATTCTTTTATTCAGTACAGCAACTTGTTTCCACCCTCACTTCTACCCTTTCCAATCACCCTTACCCCACCGTCGTTTTCTTTTTGCTCCAATCACATTGTTTACTTATTTAACATGTTTGTTGTCTGTTGTCGGTCTCTGCTCAAGAGTGCCAGCACCTGTGGTGGAGAGCTCTGCAGTATTTGCTAATCTGTTGCACACGGCTTAGAGCAGCACCTAGCACATAAGGAGAGCGTGTGCTCAATAATTATTGACTCAAGACGTGAATCTAGGCTACATCTCTTACTAAATCTTTGTCCTTCATTGAAACTCCACACTAGGCAGTTTAAACTTAATTAAATAGTACATAAAATAATTTCTCTTTTTTTCTTTGGCCTTTGTAACGAACAGTCTCAGCATTATTTATCTAAACTCTGTAGCAGACATGGTTACCTTCTCAGCAGAGAGGTCATGAACAGAATATTCTCATCCAAAAAGATTTTTTTTAGATCACACTCAAGAGGTACAATATTGGCAAGTCAGCATGTATAATATTTTTCTAGGCCTGTTATCACACATATCCGTTTCTGTTCAGAATCCACAGCAGACTTCACATTTTATAGGAGGTAATATTTAAGTTCACATAATGACCCCTTAAATATGTAGCTAAGTTTAATCCACCTATATATTCTCTAGCAGAAGCCCAGATACTTTTTAACTCCTGGGATGTCAGATCTGACAATGCTCAGATAACAGAGGGTATGTGTTCTAAATGGAGGCTGCCCCTCATCTATAAAGGGTTTGGTCTGTTGATCAGTAGAGGGCACTTTCCACACTTCAAAATTGCCTTCATCTCCTGACCACCAAGAGACAGGCTTATAAAGAAGTTATTATTGCCTTTGGCTTATTATTTTTTTCCTGATCATCCAATATTATTGATTTTTTAATATGATTATATATCATAATAAAAATGGATATGCAAAAAGAAAATCACTGATATCACCATTACCCAGAGATAGCATAACCACTGTTACTGTTTGATATTATTCCATATTATTATATACCCTATAAATTCCATTCATTTTCCCAAAATGAAATCAAACAGCAAACACTATTTAATATTGTTTTTTAAAAATTGAGCTAATATATAAGATGTGTCTGGAGCTATATCTTGCAGTGCCAGGAAAATGTTCAAAAAAAAAATTTAAAAAAGGAAGAAAAGAAAACCCACATTGATGCGGGTTATCAAAGGTACAGAAGAACTAACTTATAGAGCATCAAGTGTCCAAATTTGAAACCATTTCGAAAACAAGATAAACAGGCAGTATTGGACTATATACCAAAGTATTAAATAAATATCTGAGTCTATACAGATATCGATACATGAATAAATAGTAGAAACGAGGCAAATCTGCTCTGTAGAAGAATTCCCAATAATCAGAATAGCTCCCACTCCTTAAGTGTGGGCCGTAAGTAGTGACTTCCTTCCAACGTGTACAATATGGCAGTGTGGGAAGAGGTGAAAAATAGAGCAACTTTACAGTGGAGAAACCTGACTAATACAATCTTAGCTAAGTGATCGAGGTCAATATCAACAAATCATTTTGGTAGTAGATATCCTTTATATCTCATGATGAAAATGGCACTTTGCCTCTGTGATATTCCCCCCAGAACTGCAGAACCCAGAGAAAATGAAGCTCTGAGAAGCCTGAAGGCAATTTTCAGAACCAGGATTGGCTGTGTTCACTGAACAATTAAGTATGTGGAGAGAAAGGTAAGATAATTGAAATTGTAAAGAGAGTTGAGGGCATCTGGGTGAAAGTAGATGGACCATGTCCACTTGTAGATGGTGTGCACCATCACGTGGACACAAATGCTGGCTGCAGGATACACAGATGCCAGTTTCCCTGGGAGAGACTGCTGAAACCATTTTGTCGGTAGAGTATTGTAGTGTTCTCACAGATCACCTGAGTCAGAAAAAGAGAACTAATCTCACTAGAAAACATTTGCCATTACTTTTTTCCTTTCAAGTTGAGGTAAGTGAAAAAATTACAGGATTTTGAATTAGAAAAGCTTAGGATCAAAATCCACCTCTGCTATAGTAACGTTGGACAAGGAAGAGAATGTGCAAAGTGTAACAACGCCTAAGTCACAGAATTGTGACTTAGTTGATGACATTGTACAGAGATACATGAAATCACAGTATCCCTCCCATGACTGGGGCCAGAAAAATCATTACAATAATTATTATTAGCTGTCAAGAATGGCAGAGGAAAACTATTATCCAGTCTCTTATTAATATGGAATGATAAAAGATAAACCATATCTCCAAGCAATCCTTATACCATGGGTGGATAAGCTATATGTTGGTCCTAAATTTAATAATCCTGCTATTAATTTATCTGGTTATTAAAATGTCTCTTTTCTCAACAACAACAAAAAAATAAGGCCTTAAAGAATAGCAATAAACAATAGCAATGAGCATAAACAATGACTATATCTCTTCAACAGTATTGTTCTGGGCTTTTTGCCTCCATGCTTTTGCAAAGGCTACTGAACTTATCTTGTCATTTTCTTAGTAACTTTATCCCTCCTTCTTTTTCCTGAATAATTCCTATTGTCCCTTAATATTCAGGTCAAGTATAGCCTACTCCAAGTAACATTCCCAGACTATATCTGGCTGGCATAGATATTTCTTCCAGATGTTTCTGTATGTTCTAGCCCAGTACTTCTTATATTCAGGAACATACTGCTTAGTATATTATATCTTACGGTATTTTTTTCTCCATTGTAAAAAAATCTCTTTGAGGAACAAATTTAACCTCACTCTTAAGGTTAATGTTAACATTTTTTATGTTTATATCCACTTAATGATTCATAGTACTATTTGGTTGGTACTCACTAGTGTATTGGTCCAAAATAAATAAACGCATGAGTGATTATTCTCTTCTTGAGTTTCCCTAAAATGTTTGACCATTAAAAATAGCGTTCTTCACTACTAACTTTTTCCTCTTTGTGTATAAATATGTTTGCCTGTCTCCTATCTTAAAGAAAACAAAACCAACCAACCACCCCAACTTGAAGCCATTTCTCTACTTCGAATTTCTCTCTACCCTAACAAATACTTCCCTTTTACTTTAAGGTTTATAAGAGTTATATACAGATTGCAAATCAGTACGACCTCTGTGGAAAACAGTATGGGGATCCTCAAAGAACTAAAAGTATACTTATCATTCCATCCAGCAATCCCACTACTAGGTATCCACTCAAAGGAAAAGAAGTCATTTTATCAAAAAGACACCTGTACTTGAATGTTTATTAGAGCTCAATTCACAATTGCAAAGATGTGGAATTGACCCAAGTGCCCAACAATTCATGAATGGATTAACAAAATGTGGCATATGTATACCATGGAGTACGATTCAGCCATAAAAAATATAAATTAATGCCTTTTGCAACAATTTGGATGGAACTGGCCACCATTGCCTTAAGCGAAGTATCTCAAAAATGAAAAAACAAACACCACATGTACTCTCTATTAAATTGGAACTAACGGAGGAACACACAGACACACAGAGGGAAGTAAAACTCAGTGGAAATCAATCAGGGGAGGGGGGAGAAGGGGATGGGGAAAAAGCCACCTAATGGGTACAATGAACACTATTCAGGTGATGGATACACTTATAGCCGTGACTCAGGCATTACAAAAGTGGTATCCATGTAACAAAAACATTTGTACCCCTGCAATACTGTGGAAAAAGAAAGGAGTTATCCACATTCATTGGTCCAATTTGGTCCTTATCCTTTGGTAAAACTGCTTTCCTTCCCAGATGAATTAGCTTGCTAGGGCTGCCATAACAAAATAGCACACTGGGTGACAGAAATTTATTTTCTCACAGTTTGGGAGGCTAGAAGCCTGAGATTAAAGTGTCAGCAGGTTTGTTTTCTTCTGAGGGCTCTCCCTGGATTGCAGATGGCCACCTCTCGCTGTGTCTGCACATGGTCTTTCCTTTGTGTACACAAGCCCATGGTGTCTCTCTGAGGGTCCAAATTTTCTCTTCCTATAAGGACACCAGTCAGATTGTATTAGGACCCACCCTAAGACCCCAATTTAACTTTTTTGTTTGTTTTGGGGTTTTTCATCGATATATAATAGTAGTACATATTGTGGGGGTACATGTGATATTTTGAGACTTGTATACAATGTGTAATGATCAAATAAGGGCAATTGGGCTAACCATCACCTCAAGCATTTATCTTTTCTTTGTGTTTGGAACATTACAAATCTTCTCTTACAGCTATTTTGAAATATACAATAAATTATCATTAACTATAATTTCTTTACTATGCTTTAGAATATTAGAACTTATTCCTTCTATTTAACCATATTTATTTACCCCTTAACTAAGGTCCTATCTCCAAATCAGTCACATTTTGAGGTACCAGGGATTAGAACTTCAATATACAAATGTTGGGGGACATAATTGAGTCCACGACACCAGCCATCACCCAATAAAAATGTTCTTTGTAAGTCCTTTGGTGACTTAATATTGATAATACAATAAATATTATTTCATTCTTTCCAACTAAAATTCTTTGGCATTTTGCAAATGTGAGCACCTCTTTCTTCTTGAAACCCCTTTTCTTCCTTGGTGTTCATGCTATTGTTCTCCTTGTTTCCTTCAAAACCACCCAGCCTTTATCCTCAGCCTCCTGCATGGCCTTCTCTTTCTTTGTCCCTTGCATATACCCTCAGCTGTAGTCCTCTGTCCTTCCTACATCTGTTTCCTAAGTAAACTCATCCACATTTTTTGCTCCATATTTCATGTATATTTTAATATTAAAAATGCCAACTTTCTATCTCACACCTCTGTGTTCAACACTTGACATAGAGTCAAATGCCCACCAAATGTCTACTGGTAAACACAGAATATTCCAGATAAAATATGCTATATTTATTTCTTATACTTGCTTTCTTTTACAACCACATTTGCACTCACGAGACATCCATTTACCCACAAGCCCACATCATACGTGTCAAAGTTTTCTTAATTCACAGTTTCAGTTCTCACCTCCTCCCCATACCTCTGAGCTCTGCCTTTCTAGCCCCCTCATTTTATTGCTGTCACATAAATACTCTTCAAATTAATACACTCACTGCTGTGTCCTGCAACACTGCACTACCCTTCTATCTAGCTGCTTGGCCTCACCTGCTCACATACCTCATGTCCAATCCACCCTCTAAATTATTTTCAGGGTGATATTTCTAAAATTATGATCGCGTTACTCAGAGGCTTGAAATTCATCCATTTCCTCTAAAGTTTTTAAGTTAACATTTTGATATTTACCACAAATTCTGTTGTGACCTGACATTTTACTTCCTGTCTCATGTTATTTCCCACCAGGACACTGGTATCCCACTCTTCAGTTAATCAAACCACCCACAGTCTCCATGTGTCTTATGCCTTTGTGCTCTTACACCTGCTGTTCCTTGAAAATAAAATATCCTGCCTTCTTTCACCATCTATTGACTTCCTTCTCAGCCATCAAAATTCAGATGGTGTATTTCTTCCTGCAGGAAGCTTTCCCTGCCTGCCAAGTCTGACTTAGATGTCCCTCTCTGCCTTCTACAAAGACTTCTATATGTTTTTGTCATTGTCCTTATCACACTTAATTTTGGCATTGATCTATAAGAATATCCTCTCCTAGAGGAAAAGATAGAGATCAAGTTCTATTTATTGATTTTCTTGATTAATTATTTATTTATTATTCATGGTACTTATAATACCAGTTAGAAATAATTAAAGTCTTCCTAAGTAGATCGATGAATGGATGCCTGGTGATAATTATTCAGCAGTATTAAAAAAGATGAATGGAAAGGACAAGAGAGTCATGACAGGAAAGCATTTCAGCAGGTAGTACAACAGCCTGGAGAAAAGTCAGATGAAAATAACAAGATCAGCCCTACTTACCTCACGAGACTGTGTGTGTGAGTGTGTCTGTGTGTGTGTGTGTGTGTGTGTGTACATGTGTGTCAACATACCAAATACGATAATAAGTAATAAATAAATGTAGAAATGCATTTAAATGGTTAAAAAACAGAGAGATGTTTATTTTGTTGCTGTTACTGTTTCTAGAGTTGTATGGATAGAAAGGAGAGATGTCACAGAGGTATTACAGAATTATCACAACGTAGGAAAAATCAACTGGGAATGTCAATAATAAAAGAAAGTCAAAATTAGACCCTAAATGGACTTGTCTTTTATGTATATCTTCTTCGTACTGACATATACATACCCATTGCTATGTAATAAATCAACCATTTATAAATGCAAACATAGGGATATTTGGGGGCCCCTCATCTGATCCCATTTTTTGGAATGTCAGATAGAATAGGAAAATTCCATGTGCACCATAGTTTAAAGAGCCTTCTTCAGTCATGATGTTACAGAGGATGACATCCAACACAGTCCCCTCCACCCTCTGCCTCCCTTGTCAGTAGACATCTGCTCTTCTACTCAGGACATTACTACCTAGTTTTAGTTATTCAGATTGGAAACACAGATTTCAGGGAGGGAATTTTTTCTGGCAGTTAGGTTAATAGACACATTCAGTTCTTAATGTTTATTACTAGGTGCCAAGTACTGTGCTAACCACTTTAAAATCTGCAGCTTACAGTATAAAATAAACTCTGTGATGTAGGTATTGTCATCTCATCTTACAAATGAGGAAGATGAGATTCAAGGTCACATGGGGAAGAGTGATTGGAGTTAGGATTTGGACACAGTCTCTGATTATTGGTGATTGTCTACTGTGCTTGAGCATAATACTTTCCCTAGATAGTTTCTCTTTATTTCTACAAGTGACAATATTTCCAATTTGTTCTAACTACACACATATTTCTATAGAGTCTTGGACATAAACATAATATTTCTGAGGGAAATATCGGTAAATAATTGTCCCTGCATTCTATGTCTAAACACCAGTTACTAAATGTCAATTTAACTAGTAATTATTCACTTTCCCTTGGAACTCTGCTAACCATAGCCAATGTAATGTGAAATAGAAACAAAGAAACTTCTCTTCATGTACATTTGAAAGAAAATAAATGCTACACATTTTAAAATTTAGAGCACACCAGAAAAATTATTTTTAGAGAAAGTGAGACTAAATCTAAACTATTAGAATTTAAGTTCTCTATTTTAAGAAATTGACTGGCAAAGGAAATAGAATAAACAGAAGAAAACCATTGATTCATGCTACAACATGCAAGACTCTTAAATGAATTTTGCTAAATAAAAAAAAAATCAGATCCAAAAAGCAATATATCTCATGATTCCATTTACATAAGACTCTGGAAAAGACAAAACTATAGAGACAAAACAACAACAACAACAACAACAACAACAACAAAAAATCGGATCAGTTGCTGCAGGATTCATGAAACATGGGGAAGAGCGGACTATAAAAAGGTATCACAAGAATATTTTGGGGGGTGATAGAACTCTTTTGTATGGCATTGTTTCGGTGTGTACATGGCTGTATGCATTTGTCAAAACAAATCAAACAGTACATCACAAAGAGTAATTATCATTGTATGTCAATGTTAAAAAGTATCAACTAGCATGTGGGAGAAAGATGGATTGCAGATTGTGACAGAAGAATCTACGTGTATCCCAAATGAATCGCATAACCACACCAAAAGGGATGGGGAAGAAAGGAGCTGTTCTTGGCAACTTTGACAACCATTATTTTGACTGAATATTGTATGGAAGAAGAGAAAATGAACTGTACACACACACCGTATTCTGATTGGTAATGGATTGGCAATTCTTAAATTATTGTACTTTTATACTAAAGTTGAAAACATAAATATAATAAAAGCCAGGTTTATTAAGAAGTTATATATAAGAAAAGGAGAAATGATAGAATTATTCCTGTGGTGCTGAAATGAATTGTGAGTGTGTATGTGTGTGCATATAAAGTGTGAGTGCATGCATTAATATACATACCTATATTTCCTGTCTCTATCCATTGAGAGCTACAAAAAGCAGTGACACTCCACTAGCAATGAGCACAATTTACACCCAGTTCTTGTTTTCTAAATACTATTTTCCAGTAAAAGGAATCAATATTTCTTGGAGACAGAATGATACCAGGGATAGGGCAGAGAAAATATACAATGAATCTATCTTGTGCTGCTAAAAGTTAAGGAAGTGCTCAAAGCAAACAAACAACAAACAAACAAAATAAAAGGATGGGAGTGTGTTGGAAGGGTATAGGAGACAAACTGAAAGAGCCAACTTCTTAGAATTCTGTTGGTCAAGCTGAACAAAGTGTTTAACAATAATAAAATATAGTCCAAAGAATAAAGCCACCATACATGACTCCATGTAGATATTATAAAAACAGAATGAATACGTAAATAATAATAGAGAAGAAACACCTCTTCCTTACAAAATAATCCTGAATAATCAATGTAGAAGAAACTAAGTTAAGCAGAAAAAAATCACCATTAGAATATCACAGTTTTAGGCAAGATCCACCCATGGCTGTGGAAATTAGTGGACAGAAGTTTAAGTAGAAACGAGATGCTTGCAGACTGAAAGTATCCTCCCTCCTCCACCCAAATACTTGTTAAATGCAAAGGGAAACAGTGATTTTAATTGTAAAACCCTAGTGGGTACCATTTTAACCAAGTAATTGAGGTTAACATTACCAGTAGCACATTCCAACATCATGTACCTAGTGATAGGATGAGTAGAGAATGGCATATCCATATAATCATATAATCATGATAATCGTATAATCATGAGGAAACACCAGACAGGTGCAAATTAAGAGAGAATCTATGAAACATCTTACCAACACTAATCAAAAGTGTCAAGGTCATAAAAGAGAAGGAAAGACCGAGGAACTGTCACAGATTAAAAGAGCATAGGAAACATGACAACTAAATGCAAGGTGGAATGCCAGATTGGAGCTAGGAAAAGAAAAGGGGCATTCGTGGGAAAACTGATAAAACTCAAATGTATCTGTAGATTAGTTAATATAAATGTGCCAAAGGTACTTTCTTTAACAACTGGTGTATGATTATATGAAATGTTAACATTGGGGAAAGCTGGGTGAAAGTTATGCTAGACCTCTTCGTTCTGGTTTTGCAACTCTTCTGTAAATCTGAAGTTATCTTAAAATAAAAAGTTAATTACTGGTATTTTAACTCTGTTTTTTTTTTTAGTAAATAGGTATTATAAAAACCTATGTAAAAGTGTCCTGAAGCTTAGTAGAATATTTGGTGACTGTACTAAGCATGAACTGGCCTCCTAAAGTATCTGTTAAAAATATTTTTAAAATTTATTTCTCCAATCTCTAGGTTAAATACAGCAAAATTGACAATAAGGTAATAAAAGGTAACAGCAATTTAAAAAATTGTTAGTAATGTATCCAACTAACCATGTAAAAGATATTCAAAATTCCTCTTTGCCCATGGATTTTGTACCTACAAAACACCAGCAATATTTAAGTCACTTACATCACGTTGGAGGACCTAGGTGTGGGGGAAACAGTTCATTTTAAAAGGTCTAATTAAAAGAAAAAACAAAAAAACTTACCTGTTAATTATATCTGGTATCGTTCTGAGACTGGAGGCATTTGAGCTCATTGTAATTGTCAGAATGGCTATTTTCTCATATCTGTGTGATACAAAATATAAAAATGGTTTTAGAAACAAATAGCATACTGTTGCAGACATATTTAACAAAGCTCCATGAAAGTGCATTTTATTAGGGTGCTGCCTTATTAAAATGTTGTTTTAGGATTTACCCAGATCTCTATTAAATTACCTCATGGGGGAAAAAACAATTAAAAGCAAAATTTTCATTTCAACTATTCAGAATGTTTGCCTACAGCAAAATCACTGCACAAGGAAGGAGAATGACAGAAGAGTACAATGATAGAAAGTGGCCAATTTACCAGAACAGAATGGAACATAGCAGTCATTCTTAGCTTTTGGAGGGGTCGAAATTCATTTAAGACTCCGAAGAGGAATATAGATCTAACCCTCTCCCGTCACCCCACCGGAATATACATAAGCCTATCCCATCAAAATTTTCAGGCATTCAAGAAAGGTTCATAACCCTCTGAGCCTCATCGTTGGAATTGGGCTGAAAAACATCTCACATAAAGAAAGTTAATATGGCTTTAAAATTTTAAATCAGCATTTTGTAAATATGCAATGTTACCATTCATGATTATAGAAAACATGGCAACTTTTTGTACCAAATTGCAAGCTTTGAGTCCTACAGTGTTATAACATGTTACCTCTATAGCCTAAAATGTTGATCAGCTTGTTGGATTGGCCAGATGGGTGCTTTATCTTCACAATTGTTCTCATTTCCAAACTGAGGCTTGACCATAGAAATTTGCATTCCCTAGAAGAATAGAACTGCTTTTTGAACAAGACCACGTGTTCTTTTTTGTTCTCCCAATGAGACCTCAATTTAAGTCTCTGGCATTTGGGATATATTTCTAAAACCTATGAACATGGTGCATGAACACTGAGTTTTTTAACTCCAATTTGAAGTTAAATAGGTATATTATGAGTTTTGCGCATATCTCTACTTATCTCTGCATCATATAAAGAGGGAACATTTCTTCTCACTGACATTTAATATTACTGAAAGATAAAACATTGCTTTAGTGCAAAAGGTTTTTTTGTGATTTGATGATATTTAATTTTACCATAGTAACCATGTCCACTTATTTGCATAAAATAAGATTTTTGTAGAGTAAGTATGTGCTCAATAACAAGATGAGGCTTAAAGCCAGAGTTTTCAGTATAATAAAACTATACCATAAATACCACAAGTAAACTCTTTCAATTTTGAAAAGAATAATCTTTTCAAATGTAGGACTTGACATGAAAGAGCATAGCTTATATTTTATAGTTAAAATGATCATAAATAAGAAGAAATAAAATTAACTTAATGTTTTAAACCCATCATCTTTATACATACTTCAATAGGAAAATGTAACATAATACTTCAGGTTTTATTTTTAAAACAGTGAAGTCCATATCTTGAGCATTTTGAAGGTTTAATCTAGTTGAAAACCAGACATCTTTTTTTGTCCCTTTTTTTTTCACAAACGGTTACCCTTTTACTTGCTTTCCTGATAACCAACTTAATAGAGTAGACTGATGAATCTCTAATCTTGGATTCTGAAATTTATTAACCAAAATTAATCACGTCTTCCATTTTGAAGTAATATGGTATTTTAGATCTATGAGTAACCTGTTACTATATTTGGAATACACATTTTCAGATAAAACATTGGATGATAAATTTCAATGTGTAGCTCATATTTTAAAAGGTAAATACAGCCAAGTATGAAGTAATTTGGCCACTGTTCGAGGTTGATCAAAAGGATTTTAGAGTCTATTTTTTGAATAGGACAATACTGAAACTACAGCAGTAATTGACGATGGAAGTAAAATGCCCTTTAATAAGCATAAGTCACACTAATGATTAAATCCAAAGATGAAGGATATCATTATCCATGGCTCTACTGAACAACTTCCAAATATGAAGGTTACATAGAGACTGGAGAAATAAAATTATTCAAAGAGACAAAAGATACATTGTTCAGTCCAACAGAAAAATTATCCTTTCAAACAATTAAAAATGTAGTAATCTCTGTTTTTTTCCAACTGAAACAAAATTTTTAATTAAGTAAAATATTATTTATTCTTTTGGTTATCAAAGACCTCTCAAAACTTCAGGATTCATTAGAGTAAGAGAAAATGGTTAATTGCCAAGGAATACATTTATTCATCCTTGGATATCAATGCTAAAGATTAAGTTAAATAATTTGTTTTGATTAATAAAACTAAATCATTCTTAATGTTTTAACACTATGTACAGTGAACAAAATGTTATACCCTACCACCAAGATTAAGCTACTTATTTTGTCCAACATTGTGTTTAACAAACGAAAATAATGTACTATTGGGTAACACAGTGGAATAGCTTCTCTAGTAATCTCTTTTTCCTGAGGACCTATCTTCCAATGATTTGGAAAATATTTTCTCACTGTTACTATTTTGTATCCTTTTATCCTTTTGGTAACTATGCGGATATTATGATGGTTATTATAAAGATAGAATGGGAGTATAATTCAAAGCCATACCTTTAAATCCTCAATCACTATTCATAAAATTTTACCCAATATTTTTCGTTGCACAAGGCCCTTTTCTGGGCCAATTGAACACATCGAGATTGTTTTGTTTTGATTTACAAGGAATGCGGTATACAATATATCAAGCTATATATCAAAATTAAACTTTATGTAAGAGAACTGTAGAGGGGGGAAAAAGATTAATAAATAATAGACTATCGCTGCTCCTCATTGAGGGTTTGTGTGCTTTGCACAGCACGTGCTTCATGCAGTGCATGGTGGAGGGGTTCACATTGCATTGCATATTCCTTTTCCCAGTGGAGAAACACCACAGAGAGGCTTTAAAGACCATGATAGAGTTGTGCTGAATTGAACAAGTCAGAAAGAAAAACAAATTAGCAGTCAAAGGCCGGGTGAAGTGATAGTTTGAAAAGCAATGCCAGATGCCCTGATGGGGACTGTTTTATCTACATGCATTTGAAAGTGGAAACCCTGCAAATACAAAAACCAACCAGGGCAGAGTTGATAACAACATGTAAACATTTCAGCTCATCAATTTAAACAGCCACTGTAAATGAGCGGGACTAAACTGTTACACATTCATAGTCTAAACATACTCTGCTTTGTTCTCGGCATTCGGTTAATACTCATTTCTTCCACTTGCAGAGGTCTTTGCAGCTTTCATGACAATATCACAGGCTCCTCTCAAACAGAGCCAATAACTGAGAGGGCAGCATCCGAATGGGTGGCAAAACTCAGAGAATATGCTAAATAAACCTAGTCACTGAAAATAATTCTCTTGGTTGTTCTATATTTGACCAGATGAGTAAAATTCAGAAATAGGATTCAGAAATTCAAAATTTATTATAAAAGTGGATGGAATCTTGATTAAAATAATTATCTTGCTATTCTTTTAAACAGTTTTAGGCAAACAGATTGTACTCAAAAAACAGAAGAGAACTTGATTTTACAGCATAAACCCAGTTGTGTCATTCGAGAGCATTTGCTTTGAATATTCAGAATGTCAGTCGGCGACCTCCTCCTCCTCCACCTGTATCCTCTCCTCCAAGTCTCCTTCTCCCTCTCTGCTTTCTTTTTTCCTCTGGGAATAGCAGCCATGGCGTTCAGCCTTGTAATCTCAGCCTCATTATCTTACTTATTTAATCACAGTAGTCTGAAAATGCACATTTGCTATAAAATGATAATTTTTCGTTCTCACTGTGGAATATCTGAGCACACTGGAGGAAAAGAAAATCCCTTTAATGTAGCTCTATCTATTCCATGCATGTCTGAAAGGCAAGTCTCTAATCTCACATGCTTAAAAAGATGGGATATGAGAGAAAAAATCAATCCTCTGTCATATGCTTACTGCTAGTGTCAAATGTTCCCTGCATTCACACATGATATTGATCAATTTTAGAGTGAGCTTAGATGACTGAATTGACCAAGTCTTGGCCCAAGTAAAGATTTAATCTCACAATGCAAACAGAGAATTTGAGATAAAAAACTAGACAAAATAGATGACTTGTCAATCGTATTTAGAAGGCAGAGAAATATACTAGGAATCACACAAACATGTATTGTTTTCTTATTCATCATGATTGTGACTGCAGGAAAATTAGATTCAGGTTTTATTATTTATACATAAATTATTTATACTAAACAGATTAACATGTTAGAATGTTTACAATCTCTAAAAAAATCACTGGGGTTAAATTTCTCCGGGTTTTGAAATTTCTGAACTCAGTTGTATGTAAACAAAACTCACTTTATTTTTCCTCCTTTCACTAACTGCTATGTGTCACAGAAAATCTGTTTTCTATGCCTCTGGATAGTGAGAACTGAGGAGGCTCCTTGGCTTTTGGGTCACTTTCAGCTACAAATATAAGTTTGTTTCTGACAATTACAGTTACTCTTCAAGGGTTTAGTTCCCAGTCTAACCCAAAACTTCAAATTTACATTTAATTCAAGGCTGCTTCTTTCCCTTTCAGTTGAAATGTAATCCATATACCCACAGAAGAGGAAGGGTTAAAACTCTGGGCTTTGTTTACCTGTTTGTTGTTTTGTTTTGTTGTCTGCTTCTCCTCTTCTTTTGATATTTTCTGGATCCTCCTGAATTGACAGAAAAATCATGTCGAGAGAGGGAGGGCAAAATTTTTTACATCTGGGTGGAACAAGTCTTCCTTCATTGACAGTGTGTGAATGTGACAAGCATCCATATGCTCTCTTTCCCAAGGGCTGTGTTAATAGAGTCTTCAAAATTTCTCCTGTAAGTATGTGTTAATATATGCTGTAATTTCCTAAGATTAACTCTCAGGTGGCCTCTTATAATTCACCTTTAGCTCCTACCTTCTGGAAATATTTCTCCAGATGGAGGTAGCTCAGGAATCTGGCCCTCCTTTGTGAGACCACATAAAGATAGCTCAAGGCCAGTTATGTTCCATGGCAGATGCTTGGCCCAGAGAAAACATATGCATACATTACAGAAAACAATGTTTGCTTCATAGTTCATGGGATTGACTGTGCACTGAACAAGTTGAGGGACTGCCCTATGGAGTCGTGCGGCTGGTGGCTCTGCTTACCATGAGAAACTCTGGGAATGCAGGCAACTTCCTGCCATTTCAGGAAGCTCCAGAAAATCTCCCACCTTGACCCTAGAAAGAACTAAGAAAAAATAGTTATATTGTGGATATAAGACTGTCTCTTCTGTGGGATGAGGGAGAGTGGTGGGTTGTTTTTCAATGTAATTACAGAGGGTTAGTTATAGTTCAGCAAGTCCTACATGTGAATGTTTAGCTATCCATCTCTTTACAATATTGGTGTGGTTCTCCAATATTCTCACTGCTTTGGGATGTTAGTCAAAACTATGAGAAAAACAATACATACCCCATTCAACATCCATCTAATTTTATGTCATCATTATCATTTTCGCATTGCTGTGTCTCATAACATGTGTTGTGTTTTGTTCAAACTCACTTTATGATCTTAAAGCTAATGTTTCAAATACCCCTCTATTAATTATGATGATTGCTTCAGGTTTCAAGCTAATGGTCTGTATCAGATTTAGAAAGTTTCTTTTGATTCCTACCCTGCATTTTTTTAAAATTATAAACTGATGTTCTGTTTTTAAACATCTTTTTTCTACATCTATTGAGATGACCATCCGGATTTCATCCATTAAATCTATTAATGCAATGAATAGCATTTATTTATGATAAAATTTTTTATTCAGTTAGGAGTGCTGTCAGCTGCAGTTTAACAGAAAATAAAACTAATAATGTCTTAAGTGTTTTTTTTTTTTCTCACATAATAAGAAGTTGAGACATGGTAGTAGATGAAGCTTACTCATTTCTTAAACATGGGACAAGGGACAAGTCTTTTATCATCTTTTCATTGTGCCATTTCTAGCTTATTTGTCTTAATCCTTATAGTTTTACCTACTTGTTCCAAGGTAGCCACTAGAACTTTAGAGAACATGTCATTATCCAGGAAAAGAAGAGACGGGAAGTGTGGTTTCAGAACCTCTGCCCCTTTCAGTGGAAGAGAAAAAGCTTTCCACTCAAATGCTCAACCAGATTTGATAACATCTTTTTGGCCATAATTGTGTCAAATAAAATTATCACAAAAGAAGAGAGGAAAGGGAAATTTAAAGGAGAAATTACTGAGTAAATAGTTTTTATTAGTAAGCAAGGAGAGGGGAATGCATACTAGGTAGGCATATAAATTGTCTACAAAACCATCCCTAAGCTTCTGGGTTATGATGGATTTTTATGTCAATATAGTTGTCATTTTTTCGTGTAGGATATACAAAATGATTTTTTCAAAAGTAAAATTAACCTGTAATTTTCCTTTATTATGTACAGTCCTTTTCTGATTTGGATATTGAGACTATACTAACCTTATAAAACACTTTGTGAATGTCCTGACTTTTCTGTGCTCTGGAAGACCTCACATAGTCGTAGAACTACTGTCCTTTGAATTTTTAACTGCCAGGTTCAAATACACTATGTCCCAAGCATGAACATAATGCACACAATATGTTATGGGCTTTCCTTTTATGTTATTCTCTTAGCTCCCCCAAACCAAAAATAAAATAGACACTTCTCGTATCCTAAAATATATAATACGTTATTATTTGCTATAGTCATTCTACTATGTAATAGAACATCAAAACTTATTCTTCCTAACAGTAATTTTGTATATGTTGACCAACCTCTCCCAACTCCTTCACCCCTCTCTCCACCCCAGTTTCTGTTCTCTACTTCTATGAAATCAATATGAGTGAGATCATGCAGTGTTTGTCTTTCTGTGCCTGTATTATTTCACTTAATGTAATGTTCTTGGAGTTTATCCATGTTGTCACAAATGACAGTATTTCATTCGGTTTTATGGCTGAATAGTATTCCATGTTACCACCACAAAGAAATAATAAATGTTTAAAGTGATGGATGTAGTAATTACACAGATTTGATCACTATGCTATGAATATAAGCATTGAAACATCATGTTGTACCTCATAAATATTTACAATTATTATATGTCAAATATAAACAAAAATGAAATTCATAAAGATAAATTTACTTAATCCTCTATCTTATAATATGCCTCAAAACAGTTGTTGATTTGCCTTTCAGAAAACTGGCTACTGATGGGAAGACCCTCTAGGAAACAAAACATCTGATTTATTTTTTTTATTTGTTTTTGTTTTTTTTTTTGAAAAGGAAAGAAAACTCCACATTTCTCTTTGAAATCATAATCCGTGGGGAGAACATCCCTGATTTCCTTATTCTGTGTGTCAGGACCTCAAATTTTTTCAACCTGGGCTCTGGCCTTCGCATGAGCTATCTGCCTTGCTTGGGCATTCAATTCTCTCTGGAATTCTACAACTCCGTTAATAAATGCTTGAACCTCAGCTATATTTACTATCACACTTTTGGAGTTGGACCTCTTTTTAAACCACCAAAGATGACATTTGAATACCATGCTTTGTCTTTAAGGGTTTTACCATCCTCTATTCCTCAGTATTACTCTACAGGGTATCAGTTCAGCATGTTCCCTTCATATCTTTGAAATGTCTGAATTGTTGCATCAGCAAGGGGATTCCCTGCCCCCAGAGAAATTTCTCCAAATTAATATTTCACGAAATTTTAGAGAATTAGGCAATCTTTTTTTAGAGACTTTCCTTGGCCCCCACATAGCACACAAAACTGGGTCCTCCTTGCAAGCTGAAGATGAGTGATCCAGTCACAAAAATTATCATATTGTTAGTACCTGTCTGATTACTTTTGCTCCCAACAGTGTTAGTTCAGATCTTCCAAGAGACAGATCCCAAGATAAATCTAGAAGTGCAAGAGATTTATTGGGGGAGACGTCGGTAAAGGATACAAGAGAGAAGGAGCAAAAGTAAACAGGTAGATATCATAGTCCATAATGAAGGCCTAAGACTTGGGACAGGAAAAAGAAAGAAAAAATAGAGAATTGGGAAGTGCGTGCCTCAGACTACAGTAGAGTTCTGTGAAAGTCTTACGTGGGCCACAGGAGAGCCTCAGGGCAAATATTGTCCATTAGAGGAATTTTTCCTGTGGCACGAACGGACAGGGTTTTGCACCCCACCGTGTTCGGCCATCAGCTGGGGCAGCTCAGGCAGGGTGTGGCCCTAGGGTGAATGCTGTGGGGGATCCCGTAGTCTATTAGCTACTCTCCTCAGAGTGTCATTTTTTCTTGAAGGGAGATCTTAGCAGCCCAACTCCATGGCTACTCAACTTACTTTCGCAAAGGTGAATACAACCAAACTAACAGCTCAGTGAGTAATCAGAAAAATAATGCCTGTGAAACAACCAGCTCAAGAACCAGAACTTTGCCAGAACCTTAGAAATCCTTCATTTTTCCCTCCCAAGGACTACCCCTTTATCCTGGCCCACTATCCTGACTCCCAACCCAATATGTTAGTATTAGCTGCCATGGGACTTTATCTGCATGGAGTCATAAAGTGTACATTCTTCTGTGTTGGCTGATTTCACTCAACATCATGTTTGTGAGGTTTATATGTATGCTGCTTGCTGATGTTATTGATAAAATTGCTATGAAGCATCTTGTTAATGACACGGTGCATTCCTGCCCACATTCCTGCTGGGACTATTTGGTGGAATTGCTATGTTCTAAGGAGCATATATCTTCAATTTTAGTAGATGATATCAAAATATTATCCAAAGTGGTTATGCCAAATATACTTCATAGCCAATGTAGGAAAGAATGGTCGTTCCACATCTTTAACCATTTAGTGAGTGTATAGGAGCATTTGTTTGTGGTTTTCCATCATAATTTTAAGAAGTTTGATATTTTTATTCAGCCCATCTTTCAGTCTTTTTTGAGTCTTTGATTAACTCAGTTTTTCAGACTTCTTTTTTATAAATAAATCCCTCTAATGGTCAAATAAATACTTGCTGACATTTTATTTTAATCCAAACAATTACTTGTTATTTTATTTTGAATTCTTAGTTCTTCCTACAGTTTGTTTGCTACAGAGGAATCTTATAAATTTTCCCCTGGCTAATTAATTTTACCACATCACTTATGAAAATACAATTTCTTTCTCTTTAAAGTTTTTGTGTAAGCTAACCTCAATTTTAGAGTTATTTAGTCTGTTTCAATGATCAGGCCACACAATTTTCTTCATTGTAATTTTAAAATATGCTTTAATATTTTATGCTGCCATTCAAGTAATATTTATTATATAACATATTATATTATTATATAATATAGCAACTGTCATTGTTTCCTCTCACTTAAAAATAATAATCAGCTAATTCACTTTTCAATTATTTCATATGGATTTTATATTTTAAAAGTATGGATTTAATTTTGAATTACAGTAAATTTGTTTTGGAAAGTGTTTTTTTTATATTGGATCTTCCAATCCAAGAACACAGCAGTTCTCTCAATGTTCTTCCCTACCTGTCTGTCTGCTTTCCTTCCCTCCTTCTTTCCTTTCTTCCATTTTTTTCTCTTTTTATTCTTTTAATTGTCAGCCTCTAATTATTCATTTGTTTTGCTTTTAATGCTTGCCCCGAATTTTTCTTGCTGGAAGATTTGTACATAATAGTGGATTTCCACTGTCTGCTGCCCTCCAGTTTCTTTTATTGAGATTCAAGCTCATCTCCAGATGTTTTCTTGGCAGATTTTGAACATGGGCAAACTAAGTAGGCCATCACAATGCATTCTTTTACTACTATAAAAGTGCTTTGGATGGCTCCCTCAAAGGAAAAAATATTACTGCCATAAATTCTAATAACAGTTAAAATCTACTAACTTATTACTGTGTACTAGAGCAGCACTAACTACTCCACATCTATTAACTCACTTATTCTTCATTCTCATGAAGTTTTCTGTTATTGGCCCATTTAACACTTGAGGAAAATGAGTTACATGAAAGTTAATTATGTTTCCATGGTTCATACAGCTGTTAAGTGGTAAGGAGAGGTTTCAAAACTATATAGACTTGCGTAGTTTGTGTTTCTACTCAGTCCACTACATGTTCATCCTGTGCTTAAAAACAGGCATGGAATGCATAGACTATGTGCCCGTCAATGACAGAAACTGATAAATCCAGGCATGATGGAAAGCATGTCTGAAGTAGTAGAGGCTTTCACTGGAAGAAGAGATAATGGATAACAAAATGATAAATAATAAATTATTACACATTACTGAATTGGAAAAATGCAGAATGGTAGCAAAAATAGATCAGGTAAACATTGGAGAGATATTGTAGTGAGAAGATAGATGTTCACTCATAACCATCTCAGCTTTGAGATAAGATACAAGAGATCTTGGAGAGGTCATAGGTGAACTTTTTATGAAAAAGACACACATAGTTTCTGTAAAAGGAAGAGCTAAGATTATAAAAGCAACTCAGTTCCTCACATGAAAATGTCAATGAAGAAGCAGGAAATTTAATAGTGTAGCTTTTACTGGAGTGGTGGCTTTCACATTTTTTAGACCAGGCTCTACTGTCAGAAATCCATTTTACAACCTGACCCAGTATATACACAGACATCTCATGCTGTACACCACTCACATAAACACCCCCTCACACAAACATAGATACACTCAAAGTAACAATAATATTCTTAATATGTGCCATGTGTGCTGATTTTTTCAATTTCTCTTTCATGCTATTTTATTTTTTTAAGTGCTGTCACACTCTGTTGAACTAATCACTCCTGGATGGTTTTAATTAGCAGTACCAAAAAACTCTCGAGGAAGGTGAGAGAAAATAGGTGAAAACAGAAGCAATGAAGAAAACATTAAGTAGGATTGAACCAACAGAGTTGAGAGTGAATGAAAATCTATGCGTTTATTTAAAATATGATAAAAAGTTTGCAGTTAGACCTGGGCTATCAGTTAGAGGAAGAAAAATGATGATAAGAAGTAGACACGTGAATTATAATTTTATGTCCAAAGTAATCCAGCATAAGAATAACAATGATAGAATAGTAAGTAACGACTTTAAAACTTTTTTGTACCTTAAAATGTTTGAGGGACAAAACTCATTGTATTTCCATCAGTTAAAAAGATTTACTAAGGCAATAATTTTTCAGAGTGAGATATGTAAAAATCTGGGAAATAGGGAACTGGATGAATTTGTGTTAAATTTGGAGAAAAACAGTTCTTTAAAGGATCTTATAGTATATCATCTCTCTGAGAATCTCTGCTATAAATATGTATACCTCATTAGAAGCTGAGGTTGAACAAGGGCCAGAAAATGAGCATAGAAGGCAAAGATTTGATAAGAAAGGAGGGATTTCAGTAACCATTAGTTAGAATGTTTAAATCTTTTCAGTGAAGACATTTTCCAAGATCATGATTAAATGAATGGGTCTAATTTTTCTTTTTCTGAGTACAAAATTATACTGCAAATAATCTCCAAATTTTTATCCTACAAGAGCCTGACCTACTTTGTAATGACTGTTAATTTCCTCAATGAATAGGTATGAATCATGACAAAGGAATGTAGACACCATATGGAATTTAACTCTATTTCAGCCCAAGTTACCTCTCCAGTTAGTGATTAAATGGTCCTCTGCCAACAACAACACAGCTCCCTGAAAGTGGCCTGTGATACTGGCTCCATCCCCTACCTGTTTACACATTGAAAAGAATGGCCAGATCTTATCAGGTATTTTTAAAAGTTTCTGTGTTTTTTCTCTGTGTTTTCAAAGGATGTTGTATTTCTCCTGAACTATTCTGAAATTACCCTTCTATAGGTAAAACACACATATTTAATTAGAACACTTACAAAAAAATAGCTGATTTTGATCAAGTTCTGAAACTTTCAGACTATAGAAAAGATAAATAAATATATATTTAGTAGAATTAAACTTTCATAATACAAAAGGCAGAGAAAATTTTGGATTCTATGGTTTCCTTTTATTGTTAAATATATGTATTATTTTAAATTGTTAGAAGGATTATAAATGAATATATAAGGAAATTTATGACTCTCTACTTTCTAGATTACCAAGGACTCAGTTAAAGCAAATTCAAAATAACAAAGCATTACACTCAATTTTATTTTTGTAGAAACAGGTTTTAAAAGGCAGTTGAGTTCCTTGGAACTAACTATTTTTACATGGAATGGGACAACTAAGTATGTTCACATGTCAACCTTAACTTTTCCAAGTTCATAAAAGTCACTGTACTGATAGCTTTCTGACTATTTGATCCAGAAAAATCTCTCTGTGCACTTTAGATACAGCCTGGAAAGTTGATAGTTTAACTGTCACTAACATTATGGACACTAAGTAAGGTATCAGTTATCAGTCCAGAATGCAGAGGATAAATGGATATAAAAAATTCTTAAACATTTTTGACAGATTATATATTTATTTCCATATTTAAAATTTTAAGGGTCATTTAGTTTTACCATAAATATGGTTATGGGGGATGCGATAGTGAGATATACAAATTAAGTTTATAAACACAATGAAGTGTAGCCATTATAATAATTTCCCTTATTCTGTAAGCTTCTGGCACTCTTGGCAGTAGATCATGTGTGAGGAATTATTTACTTTGGCTTTAAAATGAATAATATCTTCCTTTTAGATGTTTTTTTTTCTATTGAGAATTGTCTATGTTCAAAAATTAAAAAAATAACTTATGGTTTCAAATATTATCTTTATTGAGCAAAGTTCATTTCAATATATTGCTACTTAGCTGTGTTTGAAAGAGGAGGAGGGAAGTCTAATAGCTCCGGTTCTATACTACTTTTGCATAATGCCTGTCTATTACAAAAATACGATGACTCCTACTTGCCTATCAAATTAAACTCACCCCCACCATGATGACATTTAAGATCCTAAACCACATTAATAATAGCATTAAGAACAAGCAGTGTGGACAAGTGCCTCACACTCATCATCACATATAATCTTCCTGGCAACATTCTGAGGCAAGTACTCTTATTGTTCCCATTTTGCAGGAATCTGAGGCCCAAATAGTTTAAGAACCCAAGTTAATCATAAAACTAGTGAGAGATAGAGCCAACTTTGAGCCAAGATGTCATCAGATTTAGCTTCACCAGGCTGAACTTCTGTGCCTTTATTCATGTTATTGTCTTACTGCTGTAATTTTAGCAACCTCTTCCATGATTCTCTCATTCCTTATCTTCACAAATGAATAATCTCTCACTCCTCTTGGGTCACAATAAGGTGGTTTCTCATCTCACTCCAGCAGACATTAGGATCAATTTTGCTTTAGTTATGTGCAGGATGATTTTGGTTGCAAGTAACATCATATAGAAATAACAGTGGTATAAATATTTTATTTGTGAACTAAACAAGAGATGAAGTCAGGGATGGTTAGCTGTACAACACCACCAAGTGTCTAGGCTCTCTGGAACTTTCTACTCTCCCTTTGTTAGGGTGTCAGTGATGCCTCTGCTTATGATTCCAAGAAGGCTACAGAGTTTCCAAACCTTATATCCTCAAAAACCAACATCTAAAATTAGGAAGGAAATGGACTCTTGCGTATTTATTGCTTTTTATTATGGAATCCCCCTTCTCAGATCTCCCAGGCAATTCTATTGCTCAGTATTAATTAGTTCAACTGTTTATTTAACACGTATTTCTTTAGTTCTCACTGTGTATCTGGCATTGTTATAAGTACTCACTCAGATTCATAAAGCAAACCGAACTTGATCTAAACAGAAATGCAAATCAAAACCACAATGGTATATAACGTAACTCCAGTGAGAATGGCTTTTATCAAAAAGTCCCAAAACATCAGATGTTGGCATGGATGTGGAGAGAAAAGAACACTTGTACACTGTTGGTGGGACTGCAAACTAGTACAACGTCTATGGAAAGCAGTATGGAGATACTTCAAAGAACTAAAAGTCGACCTACCATTTGATCCAGCAATCTCACCACTGAACATTTACCCAAAGGAAAAAAAACAAAAAGGACATTTTATAAAAGAGACACTTGCACTCGAATATTCATAGCAGCACAATTCACAATTGCAAAGATGTGGAAACAACCCAAGTGCCCATCAATACATGAGTGGATTAATAAAATGTACTGTATGTATACCATGTGGTATTACTCAGCCATAGAAAAAAATGGTGAACTAATATCTTTTGTAACAACCTGGGTGGAACTGGAGACCATCCTTCTAAGTGAAGTATTGCAAGAATGGAATAGCAAATACCACATGTACTCAATATTAAATTGGAACTAATCGATCAAGACTCATGTGCACATATGGCAGTAAAGTTCAATGGAAATCAAACAGATGGGGGAAGGGAGGAAGGGATGGATAAATTCTCATGTAACCTGTACAATGCACACTATCTGGGTGATGGGCACACTTATAACTTTGACTCAAACTATACAAAAATAATTCATGTAATCAAAATATTTGTACCCCTGTAATATTCTGCAATAAAAAAAAGAATTCTATAGACCATCAATTAAGTGCAGGGATGGAATAAGAGAATTTCAGATTATGAAAATTTATCTTCTTTGCATTTTCTTTGGAAGGTATTTGAGGGTATTTTTGAGTAATAATTTAATTTAAACAAACATGAAAGGTTTCATTGAAGAGGTAACATTAAACCTAAAATATGAATTAGAAAATTAGAAAATGTCATGTAAAAATCTAGGGCAGAATATTATAAGCAGAAGTGATCAAGGTAGTTATGTAAACATATTATATATCATAGTCATGTGCTCAGGATTGTTGTGGACAGAAAACGAAAGTTTCAGAAGAGTGGAAGTGTTTGGAGTGAGAATAAGAAAAAATTTTAATACGTTGGATACTGAGAAGCAGAAAGAACCCATGTGAAATTAACTTGTCATTGACCTGATTTAAATGGTATCTGACTTCACTGAAAATAAGGTCACAAATACTCTGCCCAACTGTTCATTCAATCCCATGTGTTCTCTACTGGGGATACAGTAAGGAAAATAATTGGTTTAAAAACTATGTGAAGAAATTTTTCCAAATGATTTCAGTCAAATGCTTTGTCCTTTTTCTTATCAAAACAAAATTTTAAATTACAGTTTACAAACACACATGCTTAAGATGGCATAGTGACTAGGAATATAGTTTAATTCAGTTTAAACAGAAGATATTAACTAATTAGAAATTTTAAAATCATTACTCCTAAATAAAAAATGTGTTTGACAGGATGCTACTTTTAAGTCGCATTAGAGGGAAAAAGAACAAAAACTCCCGTATCACTGTAATGTCATAAACACGTACTATAGAGCAAGTGCTGAGATAACAGTGCATTTTCTTTCTTATGCTTCAGATTTGAGAGTGCCTTTCCCACTTAAAGTATAATGTTGGAATTGATTTTTTTCTCCTTCCTTAAAATCCACCAGTTTCTCATGATAATCACCTGATTATATTAATATAATTAAATTCATTCCTAGTCTATTGTACCATGTTATAAATTTTTGTTCCCTCCTAGATTTCTAGTTGACTTCTTTTTTCCATGTCGTCTTCACCATAGTCTTAATATTGTTTCATTTTAACATCCATCTTATTGTCAGTTCTTACCATCTTCTATCATTTCATCTTTCCCTTGGAATTCATAGGCCCACTGACTTCCTTGATGATTTGACCAATTACTTAATTTTTTATCCCAATTTTTTTCATTTTCCTTTTTATTTTTAGAGTTTTTTATTGTTTTTATTTTACTTGCATTTTGTGCCATTACGCAATGCTAAAGATCAATAACTTTTAATTTTGGCAACCTTCTTGTAGAGAAAGCATGCAGATTTGAAGTACATTTGCAGAAGATAGTATAAATGTTATCAAACTTGACAATAAAACCTCTATTTGACAGAAGTTGGGATGAAAATGTGTGAAGAAGTGAAAGCAAAACTAGGGGAGGTGCTATTAACATTTGACAAATCTAGTCTTCTAAGTTGTGTGGAAAATAATTAAATATAGTATTAACTTTTCAAAAATAGTTTCAAATATCTAGTCATAATTCAAATATCTCTATGTGAATAAAGCAATACAAGAAGCCAAACCTGATAAACCACACACAAGTGATGTAAACATTATTTAGCCACATGGACATTTCCACCACAAGAACTAACCAAACCAGTTAAATATGGATGGGTTTGTGGAATAAGAATAAGCACTAGGATGAACAACTTGGGCAACTATTGATTTGCTTACAAGCCATTTTGTACTGTTTGATTTTTTTAGAAATTTGTGCACATATTGAATTCATACACACACATATATACATGTACACATAGTTTTGACAAGCTAAAAAGATAGCTTTTGAAAGATAAATGGTCAATTTTGTAGTTTCTCAGAGATTGACAGAAGAGGAGGAGGGAGTCACTTATGTACTAAACAAATACGCATTAAATAAATATTTAGTACATACATATTCCATATATAAGGCAAGATACTGGCTGTAGAAATACAAATTTAAATATGAAAGAGTCCTTTCTCTTAAGAAATTCACAGGTGTAGATAAGCATGTATATGTATATATGTATATATATAAATAAGCATGTGTATATAAATATATATTATATTATATATTAATTATTTATATATCAACAAATAAACACACATGATAAGTACTATATTAGTTACAAGTGAATTAGAAAGGGAACTGCAATAGGCAGTGGCTAATTTCAACAAACATATTTTGAAGTCATGTGTAGCCATGCATTTGTATTATTACATAATTCTTTTAATAATACCCTTCGTAACTCTTATAACTATCTGATGTTGAATTTGATTTATTTAGTTATTTATTTACATGAGTCTCTTCTCAAGAATGAAACTCTATGACAGTGGAAACATAATCTATCTTGAACCTTACATAGTTGGCCCTCATTTTATTGAGTGAATACATTAGGCCAATTGGAAAGTATGTGTGTATGTGTATGTTCTGTGTGTGTGTGTATAATATATATATATATATATATGTATATATATATACTCCCACACATATAAATGAGTAATAGAATGAGAGAGAGAGAGAGATGAGAGGGAGAGAAAGACATTTAAAAAGAATTGGCTCCCATTGCAAGTCAGCAGGCTTTAAATTCAGGTAAAGGTTGATAATGCAGTCTTGAGTCTGAATTCCACAGTCAAGACCAGCAATTCTGGAAATTCAGTTTTCATGTAGAATTACTTCTTTTGGAATGGACCTCAATCTTTGCTCTTAAGGCTTTCAACTGATTGGGTGAAGCCCACCTGCATTACAAGGGTAATCTTATTTACTCAAAGTCTACTAATTTAAGCATTAATCACATCTTAAAAATACCTTCACAACAACATAGACACTGATATTTGAGCAAAAAATCTGGGTACCACAGTCTAGCCAAATTGATACATAAAATTAATTATCACAATATGTAATAGCTATCTCAGGGGAAATGCTCTCAATTTTTAAAATTAAAATAAGTACTTTCCTTGTACTTACTATGAGCCAAACACTGTCCTAAACCTTATGAATTTTAGTGAATTTAATCCTCATCATCTCTGCGAGGTAAAGACCACTATTCTTCCTACTTTAAAGATAAGGTTAACTTGTCTTAGATGACATAGCCAGTAAGAGACAGAGCTGGGATTCAAACACAGCTTTGTTTCAACCACCACACTATATTGCCTATCAGTTAATCATGCCTGAACTATCTCTGAAGGAAAAATGAAAATTAAAAGAGTTCTCTACCCCTGTCATTAAACGATATATTTTTTGTACAGATAGTATTTGAGTCTGTATCGTAGAATGATCCCTGGGGAAAGTCTATATTCCAAGATGATTTTTAGGTGGTCAAGAAGTTAAAGCCTACCAAATGGGTCAATCTAACTCATTCTCTTTCATTCTTAATGTTTTAAAATGATATCAAAAATTTAAGAGTATAAGGACAACATTAAGATGGAATTTTAAAAACTAAAATCAAAATGTTAGTCACAGAAGAGTTGCAGAGGGTAAGAACAACATCAGCCTCCGTTTGATTAGCTTTGCTTGCCCAAATGTTATTAATACATATTCTTACTAAAACATACTACAGTTTAGGTCATTTTAGATTTAAGCACATGTGTTTTTACTGCTTAGGGTGAAGATAGTTAATTGTATCTCTTCTTGCTTTTAGGGATAACTGACATTGTGGCGAATGTGATCTGTCCTCCTAGAAAGGAGGGTAAAACCTCAGATGCTTCTATATTTGGCTGCATATAAATTTCACTGAATATGATAATTCATTTCCTCTCTTCTTTTATGTCTGTTTTATTATGCGCCTTGGTTGTTCTCAGTGACTTGCACTCGACACTCTAAATCCAGATTTTTTTTCCCAGCTTATCTTCTGGAGAAGCTTATTAACTCACAACTAGGAAAATCTAAACCTACGTTTCATTCCCTTTGCTTAACTCAACATATTTATTTGCTCTCTCCTTCAGTACTACTTGACCCCTAAGTTTATAACATCAGGGATGTTGGCAGGGGTACATACACAGTGGTATCAGCCTCAAAGATTGCATGAGCCACGTGTTATCTCTCCACAATCGAGAGCACTCTATCACGCTGGATACAGATTGAGCGTGTTGTATTACTACTTTCTAAGTTTGTTTGCTTTTTTTTTTTTTTTTTTTTTTTTGAGACAGAGTCTCACTGTGTTGCCCTGGCTAGAGTACTGTGGCGTTAGCCTAGCTCACAGCAACCTCAAACTCCTGGGCTCGAGCGATCCTTCTGCCTCAGCCTCCCGAATAGCTGGGACTACAGGCATGCGCCACCATGCCTGGCTAATTTTTTCTATATATTTTTAGTTGTCTGATTAATTTCTTTCTATTTTTAGTAGAGACGGGGTCTTGCTCTTGCTCAGGCTGATCTCGAACTCCTGAGCTCAAACAATCCGCCCGCCTCGGCCTCCCAGAGTGCTAGGATTACAGGCGTGAGCCACAACTTTCTAAGTTTGATTTTCTATTTTCTGACTGTCAGGTTCATCTGGTGGTTAGATTCTGACAGTAGAGCTTCTCGTATTTTCATGTGGCATCATGGGGGACATCAAAGATTTCCAGTGTGTTAAAACAGACACAACTGACTCATTTGTTTTTGTTCCATGATACAGACAGTACAAGTAAAGAAAACCTTCTCAAGAGCTTATAAACTCGTAACGTGCCATGAAGTTGTCCCCCTCACTTTCTCGTATTTGTATTTTTTGGTAGAAGATAGATAACTAAGTTTAATAAAGTCATTGAAGACATGTTTTTTTTTTCCTTAATTAAGAATGTGATAAAGTCTCTGAGATTTCAGAACAAATCCTAGAAATTACATAGTAAACAGATAATCAAAATTCAAACTTGCTCTTACTGAAAAGAGTGATGGGCTGAGCATTTAGAATTTAATAAAACAAGAGGTGTATAGATTGTCCCTAAGGGCCTTTTTAGATGTATATCTTAATGATCTTACACTCATCGGCCATTTTACTCTGTTACCGCTGAGCCAATGTTTTTAATGAACCACAGGTTATTTACACTAACTTTAAATTATTTCTGCATAATTTATTTGTGTGAACACTTTAGTCAAGTATATCTAAACAATCAGTAGATTTTTTTTTGCCTTTTTTTAAACATTCTGATAATTTCTTATGAAGGCTTAAATACTGTTTAATTATTTTCATTTATATGACTGATATGAGAAACTTGCAAAAGAATAATTATAGTGGGATGAGGAGTAGAACTAGTCTCCTTTGTTGGACTCATCCACACTCATCTTTTGCCTGCACTACATTCTGTTAAATGGCTTCCGACCATCTATTCCTGCAAACTTGCTACATGTTCTCTCCATGGTATACGCGAGTGATCTTTTTAAAGAGAGAATCTGATTACGCGACAGCTCTGGCAAAGCTCTTCCATTGCTCTCCGTGTCCTCAGGATCAAAGCTGAGATTCCTAACAAGACCCTGCATACATGTTCAGATACCTGCCCAAGGCTTCAGTCTTAACTTAGCACATACTTTGCCTTCATCTCTGAACTTTGAAAATACTGTCCTTCTCTATTCCCCATTTTACAGTTTATGTGTTTTAACCTTTAAATTTTGGCTTAAATGTCACTTTGCCAAAAAAGCTTTTTCCGACCCATTAGACTAACTTAGTCCTCTCAATTACATGCCATTTAATTTTTTCCTTCGCATTACTTATCACCATTATAATTTTATTTTATTTTTTTAATTATTAATCAAGTTCTAGCCATTCCAGTGGCTCCATGTGGGCAGGGACTGTCTGATTTTTGCCAAGTGCTGTATCCCATGCACGAACCACAATAACTGGCACGTAAGAGGCACAAATAAAAATTAACAGAATCAACATGCATGAAGAAGATAAGGTTTCAGGAAGCCAAGTGACTTACCCAAGGATACATAGCTGGTAGGAAGAATCAGGAATTATATCCAGGACTGCCTGATCAAATTTCTAAGCCAGGTAATGTGTGAGTCTACTTCAGACACTAATTGGTTGTGATGTCTTTATTTTAAAATGCTTTGGAATGCACACAGTGATTTTTATCTGCCCCATTAATTTAAACTTGAATGCTAGGGTAATCAGTTGTCTAATTGGGAATTCCCAGTTTAAGGATGGTCAATTACTATTATATCAGAAACCCACACACATGAAACCCCAGCTATCATATCCACATTAACATTTTACTGATTGACAGATAGAAAACATTAAAATAGTTCTTATTGCTGGCTAAAAAATTATTTAATCAATATGTTTTGGTTAAAATATTTTAAAGGTACCCTCCACTCTTGTATGAATGGAGTATCAAACTCTAGTGAGGCATGTACCTGCAGCATTAGAGATATATCCCTAAAAGTCTGTGTGTTCAAGCCATTTAGTAGGATTTCTAGATGCCAGATAAAGAGAATAAGGATAATAGAATATTGCCTCTCGTGAACTTTTACTGTGAGAGCATGGTTTGTGATCACAGCAGGACAAAGACCTATAACTTCACAGAGCTCACAGAATAGATATTGCAAACTAGCTTGTGTATTTGTCTTTGTCTGAGACAGAATATGATCTTAAGTGTGCTCCCCTTAAAACCAGAGACAAGGCTGTGGCAATATCTAACTCTCTGTAATTTCCAAAGTCTTTAGGGAATATTGTTTCTTAAAATTTGTGTTTAATTGACAAAAAAATGTATATATTTATTGCATACCACATGATGTTTATACACATGCATATTGTGTTATGGCTAAATTGAGCTAACACATGCATTACCTCACTTATTTTTGGGGGTGGTGAGATCATTTAAAATCTACTCTCAGTGATTTTCAAGAACATAATACAATGTTGTTAACTACAGTCACCATGTTGTATTAATACAATAGGTCTCTTAAACTTATTCCTCCTATCTAACTGAAATTTTGTATCTTCTGACCAATGTCTCCCTATTCTCTCACCTCTCCAGCTCTAGTAACCACCGTTCTGCTCTCTGCTCCTATGAATTTGCCTTTTTTAGATTTCACATATAAGTGAGATGATGCAGGATTTGTCTTTTTGTGCCTGGCTTATTTCACTTAATATGGTGTTCTCTAGGTTTATCTACTTTGTTAAAAATGGCAGGATTTCCTTTTTTTTTAAGGCTGAATATTATTACATTGTGTATATACCATGTTTTCTTTATCCATTGATCCATGATGGGCACTTAGGTTGATTTCATACATTGGCTATTGTGAATAATGCTGCAATGCACACAGGAGCGCAGACATTTTATCAACATATTCATTTCATTTTCTTTGGTATATACCCAGAAGTTGCATGGCTGGACTCTATGGTAAGTCTATTTTCAATTTTTTGGGGAAACTCCATGCTGTTTTCCATTACATTCCCACCAACAGTGTACCAGGGTTTCCTTTTCTCCTCATCCTTGCCAGCACTTGTTATCCTTTGTTGTTTTGATAATAAGCATTCTGACAGGTTGAGATGATATCTCATTGTGATTTTAATTTGCATGTCCCAAATGCTGAGCACTTTTTCATATGTCTTTGTGGAATATCACTATCATCCAAACAAAACCTAAGAGCATCCAGCAATTCCACTATTGGGTATTTACCTAAAGGAAAAAAAAAAGACTTTTCATCAAAAAGACGCATGACCTACACTTGAATGTTTATTGCAGCACAATTCACAATTTCAAAGATGTGGAATCACCCCAAGTGCCCATCAATGCATGAGTAGATTAACAAAATATGGTATATGTATACCATGGAGTACTACTCAGCCATAAAAAATGATGAATTAATACCTTTTGCAACAATCTGGATGGAACTGGAGACCATTCTGCTAACAAAGTGACTCAAGAATGGAAAAACAAACACCTCATGTACTCACTATTAAGTGGGAACTAACTAAAGAGCACACACGTGCACAGAAGGAAGTAGAACTCAGTGGAAATCAACCAAAGGAGAGGGGGGAATAGGAGGAGGGGAAGGGCAAAAAGATACCTAACAGGTACTATGAACACTATTTGGGTGATGGGCACACCTTTAGTCAGGGCTCAAGCATTACAAAAGTGATCCGTGTAACCTAAAACATTTGTAGCCCCTTAATATTTTGAAATTTAAAAAGAAAAAAACTTAAGGGATGTGCACAAAAAATGGACTTAGATATGTGAACCTACTGTGTCAAAATCCTGGGCTAAAAAGATAGTGGGACTATCAACCGATACAGGTCTTCGTGGGCCAGAACAAACTGGGAAGTGAGATTGGGGACCTGGTGAATCAAAAGTCTATGTTGGACATCCAGCTGAGAGCATCTCTTGACTTAGGCATATGCACAAGAACTAAAGGAAGAGCTCTTAGTCAGAGATTTGGAAAGTATTAGTAAACAAGTTGGAGTCGTGGAAGTCATGAGAACCTCTAAGGACACTTTTTCTAATAAGAAAAGGTAATAGCCAGGGGCCACGGATCACCAATAAGACAGTTATTTCCCAAAGTTAAAACCGTGTTCTATGTTTACAACAACAGCACATTAAAAAGTGCTTGGAATTTACAGAGTGCTTAATAAATGTTGGGAATGAATAAATGGGAATGAATAAATGAATGAGCCTATTTGACCATAATTAAGAGAGAATTAATTAGTTGTTTTTTGTTTTGTTTTTTTTTTTTTTTTTTACTAAACAGAAAATTCTGTTGGAAAGTCTATACAGGTAGACTAGACTTCAATAATAGATAATACACTGCTTTGATTATAAAAAGTTATGATTTTGTATGGCAGCAAACACTTTGCAAAACCTTTTTATATAGTTTAGTATTTTAGTCACACTGTTAAAATATTTCATTTCCTGGTTCAAGTGTATTTAAAAGTAGGTGTTATAATTTAAAGTGAACAAATGTTTCTTCTTCCTACATTCATTGCCCAAGGGTAGAGTTCATGTAAAAAAGTGACATTTAGCCCAGAAATTTAAAAAAAAACCTATGTATAAATTAGTTCAGCATTGAAAGCTGTTAATTTAAATTGTTATGTATGTTTCTACCTTCCGAGGCATTTTTAAAATTTTACTGGTGTAACTAGAGATACATTTCCAATCCAGATAATCAAATATGTAGAAGACTAAAAATAGTATGTCTTTCAAGCTATTATTTTAATTTCAAATGATTAAAAACAAATATTGTGTTTTAACACAAAAACTGTCTCTATACACAAAATTATACTCGCATACCATTAGGCAAACTGTTCAGTTCATACCTTTATGCAGTAAATCTGGGTCCAAAGATCTAAGATACATATGAAAAATATTTCGGTCTTAGTCTGTTTTGGACCTAAACCAGGGCTATTATATTTAATAATTAGAATACCAGGAGATTGCAGTACAAGTCAATCTCACAAAAAAGACTTTTTGATTGCATGGGTCTCAAAGTAAGCGTTATTCTAAACTTAGAATAAGCTAAATTTAGTATCCCCTGAAAATTAAGGAGAAAATCATTATGCTGTTTTGCTACATCTCTTCTCAATTCTTATATATTATGATTTTCACAAGTATTATCATACAAGAAATAAACATGTATAGTTTGAAGGAAAGAAGTTTTGGTTTTAGTTTTAATTATGGTGTATCTGTAATCAATACTATTAATATTCATCCCTGTATTAAAATTTTACTGAGATGTACCTAGCACTGCAATAGGGGATGGGAGTTAAAAAATCAAATAAAAAGATGTATTTAATCTCTTCCCTCAAAAAGCTCACACAAACTAAATATCTTTAGTAGACTGGATACCGTACGGTTTTAAACACAACTCCTGTATATTAGACTTCCTAACAATTGGAAATCCACACACTCAATGTGGTTAGATATTTTTGAAGCAGGTTTATGTCCAAATTGAATTGATATTTTAATGTCTGATCAGAAACTAAACTTAATTTTTTCAAAAGTGGCTATATAACTGGCTGACCTTGTTATCCATTGCTGTGTAATAGATGCCAGAACTAAGTGGTATTAAACAAATATAATTGTAATGCATGTGGGTCAGGAATTCAGACAAGGCAGACCAAGCATAACTTTCTCTGCTCCACAGGGCCGTGGTACAGAAGACTCAAATGGAGAGGCGCTGCACAAATTGCCAGAGGCTACAATGGTCTGGATGCTTTCTCACTCACCTGTCAATTGCCTCTGCTGGGATTCTTTGAAAACTGGGCTCTACTGGGACTTTTGACCACAGCACCTGTATGTGGCCTTCCCACTTGGGCTCCCTTTCTCCATGGCAACCTCAGGGTGTTTGCATTTCTTACATAATGATCTTGCCAGCGCTATAGTGAAAAAAACAGAAGCTGAGAGGCCTTTACCTACCAAGTCTTGAAAATCACATAATGTCATTTCAGCCATACTTTGTTGGTTGAGGTAGTTAGGAAGCCAGGCCAGATTCAAGAGCAGAAAACATAGGTCCTACCTTTAGACAGGAGGATTGCCCAATAATTTGTAGCCATGTTGTAAAGCACATACACCTGTCTATTCAACACTTTCAGAAGATAATCATTTATGATATGATTGGTCCTCCAGGGATAAAACAATATTTTCATGCTTTGATGTGTTTACACACCATCTGTGTGTTACTATCTTTGTAGAAGTTGAAATTTTACTTTCTCTTGATGCTTCTATTTGTGCAGCAAAAATAAACAACTGGATTAATTAATCTCCATTAGTGTGACTAGCATGAAGGTGTTTTGGAAGCTGCCTACAAAACCGGAATTACCACAGTATAGTGGCTATTTATTTGAGGTCAGATTCTCTGAGTCTAAATATCAGCTTTACATAACTTGGAAAGTTATTTTAACTTCTTCTTAAATGTTCTCACCTTTATATTGGAGGCCAAATAAATACTAACACACAGTGTTGCTGTGAGAATTAAATGAGCTAGTATAACTGAAAGCATTTGGCACAGCACTCTGTGCTCGAGAAGAACTCAGTAAACAGGGGTAATTCTTGAGCCTGAACAATATGACTTGCTTAACAAAAGGAATTATATTAATGACTACAGGTAACAGACTAAATTCAAATGTTCATATACCTAAGTCACAATCAAATTTAAATTTGAATTAAAATGATTATATCAAAGACCAGCCAACTTCATACATTCTCTCTTCAGATTTGAAAGAAAGATATCCATTCAGACAAGAGCCCACTGAAATATCATTTTTCTCACCTTAAGAATCAGTTAGACTTCTCCTTGAAATGAAACCAATTCTTGTATCATAGAGAACAAGGTATGGACACACAGAATGCCTTAGCTATTGGCTCTGTTTGAAGTGTGATTTTTGCACGCTAACTTTTCATTTGCTTCTGCAGTTGAGTCTTGCTGGGCCAAATGGGCTCTTGATTTACATTTGGGCTACGTGCATTGTTGACAAAATATTTTCTTTGTAATGTTAGAATATTGTAAAGTCTTCACTCCAAATATGCAATTGGTTGAAGTTTACAGGGTGAATTTGGCAAGTGTATACCAGCCAGGTTGAGCACTCTGCATACTTGGTAGGCACAGGTGGACAAGACTCCACAAATGGATTAATAGGCTGGAATGGCCTGTGTATGGGGCTGTCTTATGGAACCTGAATTTCTGAAATAGTGCATCATACCTATAATAGCAAAGTGCCTCACACTATACTTTGGCATCATTAAAGTCTTTGATACCATCTGGAAAGGAAAGGAGCAAAAGGTTTCTTGGTAGGTGGCTTATAAAACTCTTCAGATATTTAGTGATCACATGTAATGTTTAAAATATTTAAGGCACTTTTAAAGGAGCCATTTGAAGCACTCAAAATGATTACCTCTCCTAATTCACCAAGCACTGGCAAGATTTGATTTTTAACAAGCAAGACTGGTTGTGATTTATGAAGTGCCAAAAAGGCACCTGAAAATAAAAAAAAAGTACTTGAAATTTTGCTTCATTTTAAAAAGACTTGAAAGACAGTTTTGTAAAAAAAGTAAATAAATAAATAAATAAACATAAAATCCTCTTGGGTTAATACTTTACATGCCAAGTTCAGCCTGGAGCTCATTTTTACAGCTGTTTTATGAGTCTCTAAAATAGTGATTTATAATGGAAAGAGTGACACAATCTCAATTATAACATGATGTACCAGGTATCATAATGAGCAAAGATATTTTCCTCAAACATGTATGACTTACAGCCTTTGCCGAAAGGCTGGTAATGTTTTCATTATGATCATAATTCTCAATTATGCCTAAATGCCAAACTACAAGGATTCTTTTCTTCATAACTATGATCATCCCTTTACTTTTCTTTCCCAGAAGCGAAAATGCAGCAGCAAAATATTCATGGAAAAATGAGACTTCTAGTCTAACTACAAAATGATAGCAAAATGTTATTAAGCGGTACAACATGCCAAATTCAATGACAATGCTATCACATAATTATTTTATAATTATAGAGTTTATCTGTCAGTATTAAGCTTTGGGATGATATTAGCATACCCTTCTCTAAAGACAGACATCTGCCATCTAACAGAGGTTTACTGCAGGGGCATAAATACTTTGAGGAGTCATAATTTCTAAGTCCCTGACAAGTACTAGAAAGAGGAAGATAGTCAGGAAAGGACCCCTGGCTTTCAAGTACAAGAAGATCTCCTTTGCTCAATGTGTATCTACAGGATCAGGAACGCGGGGAACTGAAAGAGCATGTCTTTTTGTATAATCGGTGCCTGCTGAGTGTGCTCCTCTGTGTGTGTATGTGTGTGTGTGTGCACGTGTGTGAATAAAACTGAATTGGACAGTGCATGAGTATTATCCCAGTAAATAGAAAAATGATCATTAGTGTGACTGTCAGTGAAGAGAGACTTTATAATGAAATTAGCATTACAAGCTTCCATGAAACATAAATAATTAATGTCATAGTAACGCACTTTCTAAAATGAGGTCTTTTATTTATTTTAAAAGGAAGCTATATCCCCACTCCTAGAGTTGCTAAAATAGAAATAATTTTATGAAACACTTTGGTATGAAGATAATACTTGTTTCATTTTACAGAATAAATCACTAAAAAGTAGCATTATATGTAAATAATATAATTCTCTTTATGAACTATCTCAAAATGTAAATAGAAATATGGTGGAAATAATAACATACAAGCATTAAAAAGTAGAGAAATGCTTATACGTATAAAAGTCTAGCAGTCAGAAGCTTATTTGGGAAGATAAAAATCTCATAGATATTTTCTTACTCAGTTTGGAGAGCAATATTAATTGACAATTTTAGCTTCTACTTGATGCCCCGGGTCATTTTGTAGACCATAACCTAGTTCTCTACCCATGTTATTTAAATGTAGCTGAAAGCAATTAAAATGGGTTGCACAATAGAAATTTTAAAATATTTGTATAATGCAACTTATTGTTAAAGTTGCTAGCAAAACAATGGTTATATTATGGGTAATTTGGATAAAACTAGTTTGCAGAGGGAATGTCCCCTAATATAGTCATGTCTAGAGAAAATGTGGGCAAACCAAATTGTTTGTCTGAACAATCTTTAATTCACAGAGTAGATTTTTAATTAGTGATTAACATCAGGAAATTACAAAGAGAATAGTTCATATCACAGGAGAAAAAACTCACCAATTTATTATGAATAAAGATTGGATACTCAGGGTTTGTATTTTTTTCATGGCCTCTTCACTTACTGGTTTTCTGCATTTTTACTCAAACACCAGTATACTGTGGTCAATTTTGACCTTTTTAAAGAAATTCACCTCAAGTGTCTACTCTGTGTCAATATTGATGACCGGCAATAGGAATACAAAAGTGAATTTAAAAGTTAGGCAAAACTCTGTCCTTTATAGCTCAGATGACTATGTGAGGTAATAGATGTGTTAATGAACTTGATTATGGTAATTATTTTATACTATATATGTAAATCAAAGCAAAAATAAATGAATAAATAAACAGACCTATGTTAAATCAAAAAAGAGAGCTCAGGATGTACTGACATTTCATAAATTGTTAAGTAAAATGCAAAAACCATTTTTGATTATCAATAAACTTCCACTTATTGAATATTAAATATAGTTACTAATGCCATGTCAATGTTGTGCACTTATCTTGTGACTTAAGACAATAATTTATTTTTGTCTCTCACAGTCTGGTGGGTTGAGTGGACTCAGATGGGCATTCTCACTTGGATCCTCTCATGTAGCTTGTATCAGATGACAGCTGGAACCGGGCTGGATGTCCAAGATGCGCAGTCGCTTTCCTAGCAGTTGATGTGGGCTTTGGCTTGGCGTTTAGCTGGAAATATTGACCAAATTGTCCATATGTGGTTTTCCCACATCACTTGAAATTTTCACAGCCTGACAGCTGATTTCCAAAAACTAGTATTACAACAGACAGAACCTACTGGAAGCTGCCAGTCTCTTAAAGTCTGGACCTGGAACTTGGCACAGCCTCCCTTCTCTTATATTCCTTTTGGGAATTTCCCAGATTTAAGGAGAAGGGAGAAAAACCCCTTCCTTTCAATGGAAGGAGTGTAAAAGGATTTGTGACCATTTTAAATCTGTAATGGTCTGAATCATGATTTCCTTGTCACCAAATCAAAGACTCTCAGATTCACTTTCTGTTTCAGCCACTGCTGTGCTAAGTTTTACACAGGCTCTGGGAAGTTTTGCATGGGCACAAGCTGGCAGCATCTCACTGTGAACCTTTCAGCTGGGCTTTTCTGGAACTGCCACGTGGAAGGCCCGTAGGAGAAGTGGGAAGGCTCACTCAACATCAACCCATGTTTAAAGTGGACATACAAGAGAGTTAACACACTGTAGCATGACTCCTACAAATGGCAGATGGGAGTCAATAGACGAATGCATTCCCCTTTACTCCCCCAGGCAGAGGGTTATGAAATGTATATCATAAGGCTCTCAGAGTGTCATGTGGGATTGAGCAACCCATTGCTCCAGCTGATAGGGATGGTGATCATACTGTGCTTATATATCAAGCCAAAGATAAAAAAATTAAGGTGGCATATTATATCTAAATAAGGGATCATGATGCTAGGGAAAGAATTGTTTCCACTCAAAATTCACAAATTCAAACCTTAACTCTCAATGTGACTACATGTGGAGTAAGGAAGCGATTGAAAGACGTCATAGGGTGGAGCCTGATCTAATTGGAGTAGTGTTATTGCAATAAGAGAAAACGGAGTGACACCTTGCTACCCTCATTCTCTGCTACTTGAGGACACAGAGGACGGACGCAGTCATCTTCAAACCAGGAAGACAGCCCTACCAGAAACTGATTTGCATAACACCTTGATCTTGGACTTCCCCACCTGTGGAACTGTGAGAAAATACATTTCTGCTGTTTAAGCTGTCCAGTACATGGCATTTTATTAGGGAAACCCAAACAGACTAAGACGGATTTTGGTGCCAGGAATAGGGTGCTACTGTAACAAATACTTAAAAATGTGGAAGCAGCTTTGGAACTGGGTAAAGGGTAGAAGTTGGAAGAATGTTAAGGTGCATGTTAGAAATACAGGTGAGGTCTCAGACGAAAATAAGGAACAAGTTGTTGGAAACTATAGGAAAAGCGATCTTTGTTATACAGTGGAAATGAACCTGTGTTGTAGTGTTTTGTGGAACCTGTGAGTATGTTAGCAGAGGTACTGTCAGTTTGAACTAAAGAAGACAGAGAAAGCAGGAAGCGGTGAACAAGTAAGAATATTGAACTTCTTGGACACTACAGAATGTGACCATAAAGCTATTTGACTGTGAAAGTGTGAAAAGTGCCCTATTCTTCAAGAAAAGGGAACAAGGATGCCTAATGCAGTTAATTCAAAGATCTTCAGGCTGTGACTCCTGCCTCAGGGGGCAAGTTTGGTTCCTCTTCAATCTCAGAGGGTGGGGCTCTAGCAGAGAGCCTGGAGGCAGGGCCGTCCTGCAGAGCTGTGGGGTGGTTGCTGCCAACCCAGTGGGCCCGGAAGGCAGAACATCCAACCAAAGAAAATGGTTTCTGTGCCTTAAGATTTAATAGAATTTGTCATGCTAGGTCTTGGACTTGCTTGGAACCCCATCCCTTCTGGAATGTGAATGTCTATCCCAGGCTTGTTCCACTATTGTGCATGTAACTTGTCAGGTTTCACAAATTCACAGCTGGAAAGGAATTTTGTCTCAGAATGAAGTGTATATTGAATCTCACAGATATTTGATTTAGATGATATTTAGATGTGATATTGGACTTAGAGTTGATGCCGGAATAATTTTTGCAGCTATTGTGGTGGAATGAATGTATTTTGCATATCGTTAAAGTCAAAAGTCGGGGGGAGCTGGGGGTAAAATGCCAGGGACTGAATTGTGTCTCCTCCAAAATTCCTGTTGAAGCTGTCACACCCCAATGTGACTGTATTTGGAGTATGCAAGTAATCAAGATTAAAAGAAGTCAGAAGGGCAGGTCCCTGATTGATAGGGTTAGTGTCCTTATAAAAAGAGACAATAAATACCTCCGTTATCTTTCTCTCTCCACCCTGTGAAGTTATAGTGAGAAGGCTGCCATTTGTAAGCCAGGAAGAGAGAGAGCCTCACCAGAAAGGTTTAGATCTTGGATTTCTTAACCTCCAGAAATGTGAGAAAAATGAATTTCTGTTGTTTAAGCCAGCCAATCTATGGTATTCTGACAGCCTGAACAGACTAGGAAATAGGAGCAGTAAACAGTCTTGTTGAAATAAATGATTTGAAAAAAATTCTTCCTTAAATTAAAACTCTCTATCCCCTATTGTAAAAAAGATAACCTCGTTGACTTCCTTTAAGTTGGTGGGATGCCCTGGCACATTTCTTAACGTATGGTAACATAAACTGGTATTTTTTTTTTTTTTTATTAAATGAAAGATGTCAAAGTGACATAGGGACTGGAAGATAAGTCACTGTCCTCTGCAGAAATACAAACAATTCTTCAAATATTTCTAAGTCACTCTAAAACTGATCTTCACACAATTTTTCACCTACTGACCTGTGGAATATGCTATTCGAATTTCATTCCCCTCCATCACTGATATGTCCACTGGCCAGCCTAACATTTAGTCATGAATCAAAGCTAAAAAAGTAAAATAGTGGGTCCAACTTTTATTAAAATGGGTTATTTCTTACTATTTTATAGCACATTATTGTTCTTAAGGCTTTTATACAATTGCGAAAAAATATACCTCCCTCAAGTCTTAGCTAAAGTTTCCCCTAGTAGTGCTTGTCTGTGGATCCTAATCATTTCCAAGTAGTAAATTTGGTATATACTGGTGATCATCATTAGATAACTTTACCCAGCCAGGAAAAATGTAGAAAATCCCACAAATCCAGTTTCTCATTTTCCATCTGAATAATCCAAGGCTCAGAGAAGTAAAAACATGACCAAGATCATAGTAATAGTGACAGAAGCAACTTCTATATGTTAGGTTTCAGATCAATGCTATTTACTCCTCACCATTCATTCCTTCTCTGTTCACTAGCTAGGACTATATTTGAATTGTGTGTGTGTGTGTGTGTGTGTGTGTGTGTGTGTGTGTATTAAAAATGACTATGCAATTATAGCATTAGCTTTGTGTGGAATTCCCCTTGTGGCTTTCCCCTAGCTTTTGTCTACTTCATTTTACCTCTTGGGTTCCAATATGTTAAGTCAGGAAAAGAATGGATTTATACAGTACTATTTCCTTGCATAATAATGAAATCATTGTTTTTAGATTTTTGTGCCCTTTTTCTAAGAGAAAAAATATGAAAAGTGGTACTAATACCACTTAAATAAAATAAGTTTTCTTCTCTTCTACAGTTAATGTCTGTCTTGCAAAAAAAGGTTAACTTTTTTACATTTATTTATTGGATATAAAAGCAAAGCAATTTTCTTTGTTCATTCAAACCTTGGAAGAATTAATTTGTGTAAAAGCAGTGAATTTGCCGATTGTTTTTGCCATTATATTCTCATTTTTCTATCAAGAGTGATTTCCTAAAATAATTTAGAAAAAATGAATTTTTCAAAGCATTCAATAAACCATATTCTAAATTTAATAAATAATTTGATGTTGGCTTGGTGGTGTTATAAGGCAGATGACTGGAGCCCCGCTGAGCTGTGTATTTATCTCAGGTCTCCTGGATGTGTGTCATGTTTATCCCTCTCTAACGCTGACAGAGACATTGGTCAGGAAACACCCAACACACCAGAATACTCTTGCCTTTCCCAGACATGCCAACCTGAACACCAAATTATTTATCCTTTGATTGCTTATATTTGAAAGTAAAAGACATTTTAACATATTACCACTTTACACTCTAACAGTGAAGAGCTAGGGTAAAAATGTCATGTTTTAGATATTATCAACACTTATTCCATCAATCGCCTGTCTCATTCATTATCAATTGTAACATTTCACATCTTTCTCATTCCAGATTTCACGTTAAGGCTATTAAAAATAATGCCACCACCACCAACAGCAAAAACATATCACAATAAGTAAATGTGCCCAGTAATTGTGAATACTGAGTTTGGTTAAAAATCTTTGAAAGGCTATCCACAAATTTCTTTAAATAAATTCTTTAATAACAGAACTATTATTAATATATGTATATTTTTTGTTGTTCATATGCCAATTATATTTACCTAGTAATTTTAAATGAGCAAGTTCATAAAACATAATATCCTTAAGATGCTCTAATTTTGTTTGGTAGTTCCTGACTCTGTATCCTTCAAATTTAAAAAAAACATGTTTATAGAAAGAGATTGAAGATTATTACTCATCATGCAATTACTAATTTGAACATGCTATGACTTAATGTTTTAAGACTTTAAACAATCACCCAATATTAGTGACTAACAACTAATAGTAATCATCTGAGAGATATTTAGTTCTGTTTCTTCCCAAGGTTTATACCTTCTTGTTAATCTTTTTTCTGAATCAAGCCTTGTTTTACTTTATTCAGCCAGGATCTAACATGTACCTATGAACACTTAGTAGGCCCTTGGAAAATACAGCAAAATCAATGCTACCAAGAAACTATAGAAGTTTTGGGGGAAACAAAACACATATTCAAGAACATTTTTGTTTGTTTGTTTTTTTAAAAAGGCGGAAAACCAAAATAGCACAGAATGATTTCTTAAAATGTGTGTCTACCTGATCCCAAAGGTAGGATTTTCAGATCCCAGTTGAGGAGCTTCCAAAACTTCCTTTGAGCAGACACCAGAAGACTTCTCATCATAAAATCCCTCTTCAGTGAGATGACAGGCTCTATTTGTCATTGGAAAACTTCTTTCAAGACGCAAATCAGGAATTTCCTTTTCACAGACTTTGAAAGATGATTGTTCATTGATTCATTCAACAATAAAACCATTATGAAGCATTTTTAAATGTATGTTGTAATACAGGGTTTTGATTTCAACATATTTGTCTAGTAAAATAATACATACATAGATTTTTTATCAACAACAAATTATTTATTTGAAAAAGGATGATTGAATTCTTTTCAAGACCTATTTCCATTTATTGGTTTTCTTTACCGAATACTTAATATCAATATTGAAATATTAGACATATATTCCTAAATAGTTATACTAAAATATATTCACTCCTTATTTAGTGTATACATAAGCATTGAATAAATTATTTTGACATTTGTGAGTTTGGACTGCTTTAGTTATGATATTTTATTTGTGCTCCCAATTTCCGCAGCCATTGCTTAAATCTTTTGCCAAATCCTAAAACTCAAAGTGGTGACTTCCAGCTGGCACTTTTCTTATGGGTTAGGCCCAGTTTTCAGCTTCCAGTCTCACCTTCTTTTTTTTATTTTTATTTTATTTTTTATTTATTTATTTATTTTTTGAGACAGAGTCTCACTCTCTTGCCTGGGCTAGAGTGCCATGGCGTCAGCCTAGCTCACAACAACCTCAAACTCCTGGGCTCAAGTGATCTTCCTGCCTCAGCCTCCCAGGTAGCTAGGACTACAGGGACACGCCACCATGCCCAGCTAATTTTTTCTATTTTTAGTTGTTTGGCTAATTTCTTTCTATTTTTTTAGTAGAGACGGGATCTCCCTCTTGCTCAGGCTGGTCTCCAACTCTTGAGCTCAAATGATCTGCCCGCCTCCGCCTCCCAGAGTGCTAGGATAACAGGCGTGAACCACCACGCCCGGCCCAGTCTCACTTTCTTCCATTCTACTTTCTCTCCTTCTAGCAAAGACTTCTGTTTTAATCCTTGCACTTATTTTTGCTTCCAGCCAGCCTCCAGCTGTTGACCTCTTGTTTCCCATTAATGCACAGAATTCAACTGCTCAGTTCATAATGTCACAGGTTTTCTGAAATTTGAGTCCATTATATCAAATGGAAAGAAGTTAAATAAGAGTTTCAGAAGTTAAATGTAGTCATTATTCTCTTGGTAGTTGCTATCAGACCTGTTACTCATGTGTGTAACAGGTCTGATAGCTTATTTATATTTTCATATCTCAAAGTATGTGGAATCGATACAAATCGTATGTTAGAATGAGAGCTGATGGGTTAATTACTCCACAGGTAGTACAGTGACAGTGGTTCATTTTTACAATAACTGTAATTACTTTGAGAAAGCAGGAGCTAAAATAGCCATTGTGCCATCCACTGGTTTTAAACAGCACAATCAGGATGGATAGCAAATCATGTCCTCTGAACTTATGCCTTCTTACTTGGGAAAGGACTAAACTTACAACATTTCTCTCTCACTGTCAAATCTATTTGTTTATTTTGGGAGAAAACCATTTTTCCTGTCTCTCAGTTTCACCCCAGAATCCCTTTGGAAAATTATTGGATCAAGATGATACATTCTTGGTAAATAAAGCAGAATCCATAGCTAGCATATTTGGGGTTTGGTTTATATCCAAGTTTCAATAACTGGCTCTTAAGGTAAGCCCTGCACTCATTTGGTCAGAGGCTTGGTCTTTTTTGATGGCTAAGGGCAAAGTGTTATGCATAGCTGGCTAATGACTCTGGGTGTAGGTGGTTCTGACTAGAGTTGGCACTCATTGGCAGGAAGGAAGGGATTCCAGAATTTAAACGATTTTATTTATGGAGAACACTCACAAAAAGAACACAATTTTCTGTACTTTCAATGTGATCCCCTTAAACAGTTATTTAGTAAAGAGTCTAGCAGGTGGTGGCAAAAGGGTGAGATTATGTTTAATGAACGAGTCTGACTCTAGAACATGTGTTATATCACCACAGTCGATTCCATGTAGTATCACTGCAAGGCATGGAAAGTGTGCCCCAGGGTTTCAGTGCTGAAGCTCAATTAATATTTTTACACCTTTCCCTTAAAATATGCCTCTTTGCCTCTTTCCCTTTTTTAAAACCCAAAATAGAATCCCATAGGAGTCCTGTTTCCTGACTAGCAACAAAAATAGTTCTAATGAGGCAAAAAAACGTTTAGTAAAATGGCAAAAGTAATATGCCAACAGGTTGAGCAAGAAGGCAAACAGATTTCTCTGAAGAGAGCGTCCAGCCTTATTCTCAGCAGACTCTAGGGAAAGAGAAGGCATCTAAATTAGCCCAAGCTTGGTATAGACAGTTCTGCCACCCGAGCTGTACATGTGGGATAATTGATTTGATTACCATAGGGTATAGGATTGCTATTACACAAGAGCAACAAGAAAAAATATTTCAGTAGTGATTACAGCTCTACTCAAGCCTTAGTTTATATGAATATTAAGGTGAGTTTGTGACAGAAACAAAAGATTAAACACCTCTCAGATATGAAGGTAGGTTATAATGGAACCTAGGAGTTGCCTCTTTGGGGATAAGATAAATCATTTTCCTTTGTTCAAGAAACAGTTGCATTATATTAGTGGTGAACATCCATTTTGATATTATTATTGCTTAGAATATTAAGCAATAATGGGTGGAAGGAAATACATGTATGTATATTGAGTAGGGAAGGGCATGGATTGCAACTGATAACTTCCCACAAGCAACTTGCATGTGCACAAACACACGAGTTGATATTGCACACAAACTGCCCTGGATAAAAATCTTTGAATGATTAAAGGACACCCTCAAACCCCCAAAATGGACTGTAGGTTCTGTGATTTGAATGTGTTTTGTCTTTGCCAAAATGCCTGTTGAAATTTGATCCTCCATGTGACAATGTTGGGAGGTGGAGCCTAGTGGGAAGTGTTGGGTCATGTGGGTGGATCCCTCATGAATAGATTAATGCCCTTTCCTTGGGGTGAGTTCTCACTCTCGAGGGATTGGATTAGTTCCCACAAATGGGGGTTGTTAAAGAGACTCTGGCTTCCTCAGTTTCTTTTGTTTTTTGCTTCCCCTCTTGCCATGTGATCTTTTTGCACACGCCCACTCCCCTTCCATTTTCCACCGTGAGTTGAAGCAGCCTGATGCCCTCTCCAGATGCACCTGCCCATCTTGAACCTTTCAGCCACCGGGATTGTGAGCCAAATAAACTGTCTTTCTTTATAAATTACCCAGCCTCAGGCATTCTGTTATAACAATACAAAACAAACCAAGACAGTAGGAAACCCTGACCCTTAAGGGGGGTAGACAGAGCCAGCTTCGTGGACATGTGACCCATGTGACCAGGTCAGACACGCTGGGCCTGTGCTCAGAAGAGCCCCATGCTTAGACTTTCATTTTCTGATGTTTCCCCCAGAGCAGAGATATTCTAAATATATTTGAGTTTGTGTTGTGTAAATAAGGACCAATGAGACAGTGAAGCATATGCTGAGGGTTTAGAGCCTCAGATCCTGCGTGGTTCCACTCTTTGCCCCTCCATAAATTCCTGGCTGCCTGTTCTCCATCCTCTGGAGCCCCTGATCCCAGCTGGCCCCCGTGTCCCCCTGCTGCCACCGCTGCCAGCCTCCAACCAGGACAGTCACATGGTTATATCTTTACCTTCTGTCCCCAATGGGGAGTGGTCCTGAGAAAAGTCAAGGTGAGGTTCATCCCTACCCCAGCTGCATTTTGCATCATGATGCATTTGGTGGGCAACTTAGCAGGAGATTCTCACACATCCTCAATGGAAGTCCCAAGCATATCTTGTGGGGAGGTTTTGATCCCTTGGAAATGGTCCTTGTCATAAGTTAAGGTGGCAGACCTGTAAGAAGTTAAGATTTACTTCCCCTTCCCTGGCTGGGGTCCTGCATTTTATTTTGCATGGAACTCAAAGAATTAAATACCCAACCCTGGCGGTGGATGTGGGGAAAGTAAAGTCCAAGCACTGGACAGTGGTGAAACTGGCATATTTTAACCCTCACACACACACACAAAGGGTTTGTAGCCCTTGTAGAAAGGCTATTGGCAAGGTTTTTCTAATTCAGTCTTTCACTATAGCTCCTTATGTGTTCTACCTCTTCTATAGATTCTATGGATAAATTGTATGGAAAAGAAAAAAACAAGTTTGAGACTCTGTTCCCCAAGGAGAACCACACATGATTCCTAGAGCTATTTCACTGCAAAAAGTATTTTTAAGGATATCACAGAAATCTGGAATTCTTTCTTTTTATTTTTTCTGTTCATATTCACTGAGAAAAGGAGTATCACAATAATACTGTGCTGTTTAGATGATAACCCAGTGGTTAGAAATGATAAATCAAGCAACTATTATGGGAAGTTTTCTACAAATAAAGCACTGTGCATCATGGAACTGCATCCAAATACGACCTCACCCTGAGCAATTGTCAATAGCAGAGTGGGCGATAGAAACAGACATATTTTATTTATCATTCACATTATTATTTCTTCAGCCATGATTTATTGAGCACCTAGACTAGATCAGGCCCTAGGTTTTGAGGACACAATAGTAAACACTAACAAAATATCTCCCCTACCACACACCTTGGACTTTATGTTCTAGCAGGGAGAAAAATAGAAAATGTATCTATGTTTCTTAACTGTTCCAGTTAAGAAATACTCCAAATTTGTTACTATATCTTCATGAGTAGTTACAGACAATTTGCATTTAAATAAACCATTATACTCCCTGAAACGACAGATTTCCAAATAGAGCTAATGACTTAGGAATTTCTAAGAGTAGGCCTGGAAATATTCATTTTACAAACTCTCAAGGTAATTCTAAATCATGATATTATTTGAGATCCTTTGGTCTAAGCAATGCAGAGAAAAAGTAAGCACTAGACATCAGTATAGAAAAATAGGTACAGCTACTATGGCTTGCTAAAAGTGTTACTATGAATTGTTTTCCATTCTAATTCACTTTTAAAGTATAGTTAATGACATTCTTTCCACATGTGAGTTATGAAGTGACCAAGACTACTTCAGATCGGAGTAGAATTTGTTTTTAGTTTGTGACATTTTTGGTCTATGAAAGATTTCTGAAAGCAATTAAAACCTAGGAGAAAACATTTTCCACAGGAAAAGTATTGTGGAACCTATTATTTTCAACAATATTAAGAAATATCTTCAGAAATGTACTATTGACATCCACATAGTATTTTGTAACACATTGGATTAATTCCTATAATAGAAAAAAATTTCTTAAATGATTGCCATAACTAAAATATTAGTCTAAATAAAATTGAATAAAAAAGCTAGCAAAATTCAACTTATTACTGCATTGGATAAAACAGAGAGGGAAGTAGAATTGGAGTGAAATGATACAATTCAATCTATAAAATAGAATTTAATGAATAATGGAGTCATGAGCTTCAGAGACAGAAAAAAACTTTCAGATCAAAAAACAATTTAATGTCTTTTCTTAAAAGATGGAGATAATACATTAGAAACCTCATTTATAATATAAATCTCACAAATATTTCTCTCTGGTTTAAATGAATCACAGCTGCAAAGCAGAAAGTGAACACATTAGCACACCACTTTTGGGACTTTAGCAGACAATCAATTACACTGGTGTTATAGAAAGATTAATTGACCCAAATGAAGGAAAATTGGACTGCTATGCAACATACAATCTGAGAACAATCAGGAAGCTGAGTGAACTATGGTCGACTTTATAATCACTTTTTCCAAATGAATGTGACCATTCTTAACTGAGGAGAAACATGCAATGTGCACAAACTACAAGTGCTCTCTCCATGAAAATGAGCAACACCCCTTCTTCTCAAGACCTAAGAATAATCTAGGCAGGTCTAACAAAAACCAGGCAACAGGTTTCTTGGGGAATTGGCTAAACGTCATCTTTTAATTCCTTCTGATTTACTTTTCATGGGAATCGGCCTCAGTTGGGAGAATTCTAAGGGTGTCAAAATGCAGACATATGTGTATGTTTTGAAATCTAGTGATGTGGAAAATTACCAAGGGGATAGTAATGGCAAAATCAGATAGGGTGGGGCAGTAACAGAGACTCTTTGGAGAGGGGTGAAAGCCAATTTAATGAAGCACTCAAAAATTATTTGCATGACTCTAAGGAGAGATTTCCTTTTCCCACGTTTTATCACCAATGTCACATCAGTGGCTTTGACTTCCTCTTGGCATAGTATCAAATCCCCTTGATGTCAACTTTAAGACCCACTCCCTTTCTTTTGATAAGATTAGGTTTTATATCACTATCAGCCCACCTCCTTCTTACTCACTATCAAATACCATTCTTCCTTCCATCATGCGTTCTACTCGAAAAAGTCTACTCCTCTCAGTCAAAGTTAATTTTTTTTTCTTAGTAAACTTTTCAAAATTTTTCTCTCAAATTGCAGGTGAATCTGTATTATTGTACAGGTTAATAGTTTAGTATTTTACACACTGTAAGCAACTAAGAGAAGTATAATCTTTAAAATTCTATAACCACATTGAAATGGATATAAAAAACACTGCTAATCATTAGCAAGTATAACACATGTAAAACACATATATGTTGATATATACAAGTTTATATGTATATATATTTAAACTTTGAACAACTTTTAAACTTAGAGAAATGTGTATGAATGGTAAAAAAATGATTATCATGCTTTGAATGTATATACACATACACATATATTCAGTTTATACAAACACTAATATTACACATCCATCATCATAGGAACATGACAATGACAATGACTACATTGCCAGAAATGGTTGTTTCTTCTAGATTTCTAAATTGATTCTTTAAGAAATTCACTTTGAAAAAACATATTTTCTACCATTTAGGTAATATTAGGTAAGAATTCTCCCTACAAAAATATCATGTAATATGTATTCTCCTAAATTTAAGATGAAGAAAGTTCCAGCCACCTGTGATCAGTATGAAGCTGGTAAATAGCATTATGTTTTAATTATGCAAATGTATGTAACAAAGGCATAGTCATATGTGTTTTCTTTATTATTCCTATATAAAATCCATACATATTATGATTAATTATATGTAGACTTCAATATTTATAATTAAATATTCACTGATTGTTTCCACCCACATTAAGCCCAATGTTAATAAATATTCAAATTAAAATAAAAATACATGATATGATATCATGTATAGGATTGAATTGTTAAAATCACTCAAGGTCTAAATATTAGGAAGACTTATGATGCTCAACATTACTATGACATGAATACAAATTTTTCAAAGTATATACCATTCTTATTAATTTTAAAAATGTTTTCCTTAAGCTTTTATAACAAATGAAGAATTCTTAAATGTCAATACTGATAAGACAATCTGTGTCAATAATTCTGCACGATCATCTTTAAAGACAAAGAACAAATTTGATCATTTCAGAAAGAAACAATATTTTGATGTTAAAAAATACATTCTATATTTGTTAACATTGTGCATCTTTATGTCTTAGTCTTTGCTTTGAAATTAATGCTATCACTTAATAATATGGCTTCCATTAACACAGTAGCTATTAAATCCCACACATAAAGCAAAATCATTTTGATCAAAATTTAGTTAATCAAAAATTATTAGGCATATCTGAAAAATATCTGGCCACCCCATAGGAAATCTAATGCCATGTGGTGACCTGATTTTTTTTAGGACTACTATCCCTGGTTTTCTTTTGGTCCGAGAAGAGAGCTGGTGTCTAAGAACTTCCAGTTCCAAGACTGTTTTTTACCATTTTGATCTGTAGCAAGAAAGCATAATTTTTCAGACATTAGTTGGAGTGGCTATTAGTTGGAGTAGCTGTTAGAAGGACTGTTATTCACCATTAGTCTGGTTATATGCTGTACGACTCTGGGAGGTGCTATTTAAAGAGTAGCCTATATGGATGGTGTCCTAGAATTGTATAGTTCCCAACCTGTATGGCTGTATGAGATGACTCTCACTAATGTCTTAGAAGTATTATTCTTGAAATAATGGAGCTACTCCTTGAAATATTTTATGTACAAAGACATTAGAGTGTTCTTTCTGTTCCCTTTGTTTTTTATAACTGACAAAAATCAATTACTTTGTGATTACTATTATTTGCTGGTTATAATAATTTTAAGCAATAAAGTATTACAGGTAAAAGTTTAGTTTTGTATTCTTACATTTCAAGTTCATGCTCCTGAGGTAAATGATTCCAGCCATTTGATATGCACCAGCTAAGATCCTGTAATTTGTTACCATGCATGTTTATTGTATATTTTTATCAATATTAGGTCATATTGAACATTCCAATTTGACATCTTCTTTTAATTTTTTAAAAAAAGTATAACCTCAGAATCATTACAAGTCATTATACTATATTGATCTGCTTTACCGTTTTATTTTGTAACATTGCTGCCATTCATTTATATCAAGAGGAGACAGGATAAAAAAGAATTTAGAAACAGATAGTGGGAATGTGAATTTGTATAACCATGCGGGATAGCCATTCAGCAATGGTTAGTGTAAATGAAAATGCTCAGAATTCTGATGCTTAATGTGTACAATAGGAAAATTTCTATGGTTGTTTACCACTTCAAATATAAAACACAATGTAAAAAATAATTAACTACAGTAATTAAAATGAATAAACTATATTCCAGTATGTATGTTGTATTACTAATAAGTAGAAGGATAGAAAACAATGTTAATTGTAAAAGAAAATTACGTAATTAATTTTATAACACTATAAATGTAGAAACAGGAAAGAATACGGTGCTATTGATTGTTCGTGGATGCACGCACACAAACATATACACATACACTCTCAATGAATGAATGTTAAAACATGCTCAGCAGCTAAAATAGTTCCAACATTTAAGTTGGTAAATAAACTTTATAACAACATATAGAAATCAAAATTTTTAAATATACACAAATTAAATCCAACATAAGAAAGCATATTTATGTAGCTCAACCTTCAATTTATATTGATGAAATAATCAGAGTTTCAGATGGAAATTGGGTATTTACCTTGCTTATTTCTCATGTACAAAAGAGAATAGTTTGCTTTTAGAAAAAGAGAGCAATAACAGGTTTTTTTAATTGTCAAATATAGCATATGAAGAAAGGTAAATGAAACATCTAGCAATGGAAAAACAATAGATAGCATCAAGCAATCAAAATGCAGTCTCTCACTCAAGTTTATGCTGTTTCTTCTCTGTACATAAATAAAGTAATTCTCATAGGGGTTTTGCCAAAAATAACATTAGAAGAGAAAAAGGAAAAATTAAATGACTTTTAGTCAAACAGCTAATGAAATATACCTAAAGCACTCTAAAATCTATTTTAAAATTATTTATTTGCTTACCTAACTCCTATTTATGTTTGCTTTTTAAGTATGGAGCATTTAAGTATGTGTAATATCATTGAAAACACGCAACTGTGGTTTAGATAATTGCACATATTTGTCTCCCATAAAATTCAACCTGTTTTCTCTTATTCCTTCTCTGATTGGAAAGACCCAAAAAATAATTTTGTTTGTGTCTGTGTGTGCGTTCATGTGTGTTCATCCAATATACATGGTAACATACCCATTCTTTACTAATCATGGTGGTCACAAATACCAATCACTTCTTTTCAGCATGGCCTGAGTGTTGCTCACTGAAGGGATTAAAGCAGAATGAGTTCCAAGGTAATTTTTAAGATCATTTACCTTGAATAGTTTTTCAAAAAATCTGTTATTAATATTACTGCCAGTATATCCTGCTAAACATAAGCATGTAGCAGGAATTTAGGAGTGTCCTCCTGTGGAAAAGAGTACTGTTGAAGCACTTGAACAGTATGAACTGGAAGATCTGTTAAGTGAATATGTATTTTTTTTTCTGTTGGAATTCATATGAACCAACTTAAAATTGTCTTTTTCTTCTTTTTTTTTCAGTGTTGCTAGGTTACTCTGATCTGACAATCAGTTAGCAACTAAGCATGTCATTAGAGGACATAAAATAGAAAGTTACTGATAAACATCAGGAAATAAAATGATATATATATATGTGTATATATATTCATATATCTGCTCAAGAAGTAAAGTGTGAAGGCTGTCTTCCAAAATATTTGTAAACTCTGCTTCAGACACAACATATATCAGAGTTAAATGTCAAAAAATAAGTGCAAGTTTTCATTGGCAGGTCTAACACAGCTGTGACATATTTAAAATCACAGTTAGCTGAAAAGGAGCCAGGTGATACTATATAGCTGATTAAGGAAAAGATACATGAAAACAGGAACTGATTGAAGAACATATATTAAAATATGGAACCTGATAGTCTTCTTCCAAGGAAAATAAACATCAGCATACTCTCTACTCTTTCTAAATCACAGTTCATTGCTCAATTTAAATGCACAGATAAACAAACTTTCCTTATGAGTGCAAATTTTTAAATTGGATTTTCGGTCTGGGTACATGGTATGTGTGGAAAAATAAGTTTTTGTACTAATGACAACAAAGTTAACACATATGCACACATGTTTTGGTGGTGGTTCTTTGCTAATTCTGTTCACCTTAAATTAATCCCATCTGTTCCCCATCCATGTACCAAACCGTAGGTTCCATATTCCTTCATTGAAAATTACTATGTCATTAAATGTTGCTTAATTCCAATTTAACTGAGAAAAAGCAGAAGAAATTATGAGTGCTTACAGGCAAGGGCTGGTTTTATGTGTATGGATGGATTTGGGGAGTCATTACCTGGAGGAGAACACATAGTCTAAAGGTACAGGAGCGCCAACCAACGGCAGCTCTGTGAACAGCAGAACTTAATCACTCCGTGAATTATCAAAAGCTTCACAAATTCCTTTTTTCTCAACCATTTGCCCTTAGAGGCTCTGGTAAAACCTGTTGAACATTTAGACTTATTGAATCAGAAACTGTTGGGATATATGTTTTAATATATATGTTTTAGTAAGCAATCTCTGCAATTCTATACTTGCTCAAGTTTGATAACTACTGAGAAATACATTTGTAAAAGCCACAGAAAGTGATTTGAGATATCTTTTGGATACAGTAGGGTGTAGTGCGGGATCTGCAATAGTATCCAGATATCCTAGTATGTCTAGAACTTATATCCTACTATATCCTATTTTACCATTATGGAAGATTCTAGATGAGTCTGCTGCATCCTAGTCTGTGTTATACCTTGACTGCTTTGGGATAGCTTTCCAGAAAACTTATTTTCACTGTCATTTGTTTTATCATTGAGTATTTCCCAAGTCCTCATATCTTCCATTCTCTGATAGCTATTTCCTTGGCAGTACCAAGTCTCCCATCTCTACTTTCTTAATCAGGTTAATGGTTAAACCAGTAATTATAATTCAGGAAAGCACCACTATTACAGTGAGCTTATCATTTGACCATCTCCTTTTTAGCAATCCATTTTAATGCCATCTCCTCCAAAGGTCTGTTCCAAGGTGAGCAGGTCTACGAAAACCTACACCCCCAAGTCTAAGGAAGCCTCTGAGAGGCCAAAGAAGGAGTTTGACAAATCCATTTTCTCAGAAAGAAACATTTAATAGTAATTTATAAACAAAAGCCATGTATGGGGGAAGGGACAGCGAGATGAAAGGAGATAGTGGATGCCCCACACCACTATCACCCATCCCCCACCCAGGACTTATATACCATAGAAAAATTTGTAGGATAATTGAAGTCAGCCCCTCAGGGAAAGACAAGAACACTATGTGAATGTGACTAAGATCAGGATTTATGGTCAAGGTTGTTTTGACCTAAAGGTAGGCTTTAAGGTAACAGTATATAAAGTAGAAATCTTAAAAAGGCATTCCCAGAACAGGGGTTAATCAGACATCAACATGGCAGATTAGCATCCAAGATGGAGTTGCTTTAGCCTCCACGGAGTCTTTCCTGATGACCCTAGCTAAAATAAATTATTATGTACCTGACATTTCCTAACACACTATTCTCTGTGTTTATGTTATCATTATTTTCAAAATTTATAATTATATTATTTGTGTTTATTGTCTGGTTCCCCCACTTGTGCATAAAACCCATGAATATAGAAACCATACTTGTTTTGCTCACAATTTTAGCTCTAGTACAAAACCACAGGCATTGTGTATATAGCAGTGATTTAATAAATATTTGTTGATGTAATGGATTTTGTTAAAAGTTTATCAAATAAAAAATGTATATAATCAAAACCTATGGGCTAGAGACTGGATTAAGAGGAAAATGTGTACCTTTAAATGTACTCAATATTAAATTTGGATTTTAAAATGCATTCTTTTTAAATAATGAAGTGTATTAAACATTCAACTAAAGAAGTTTTGAAGTACTAAAAGAAAAAATACATATATAAAGAAATCAGAAGAAAGGAATTAACCAAAATAAAAGCAAATAATGACTAATGACAATAAAAACAAAAAGAATTGCTTATTTTTCCATTCTTGGGATACTTCACTTAGTAGAATGGGTTCCAGCTCTATCCAGGAAAATACAAGAGGTGCTATATCACCATTGTTTCTTATAGCTGAATAGTACTCCATCATATACATATACCACATTTTATTAATCCATAAATTGCTAAAAAAATTTTGAGAACTGATTCTTAATGGTAAAAATAGATAAATCATTCTAGATACTACTTTTTGGGAAAAATGAGGAATAACTTCAATATATATATAACACATGATAATATAATCATAATAGAAGAAAATAAAATTATTCCAAGAAAATAACTTAAAAAAATGCAACCTATAAATTTTAAAGTAGGATTGAAATGCCCAGTTTCTTAAGAAAGTATAAATACCAATGTAGTGCTGCTATATAGAAGGGAAATTTTGAAAAAATGTAAAAGAAAGAAAGAAAGAAAAAAAAAAAAAACTAGCCAAACAAGTAGGAATTTTAGAAATATTCATTGGCAAGTTTCCTCAAACTTTCAGATAATAACTCATTAGATTATAAGATTTTTTTTTAAAATATGGAGAATGTAGATAAATGAAGAAAATTCTAGGTTTTCCTTTAGGAACATATCAATCTAATATCAAAGATAGAACCAAATAACAATAACAGAAACTACCAACCAACATTACTCATAAATATAGACAAAGGATACTAACTAAAACATTAGTGCATAGCATTGATTAGTATATTAGAAAAGAAAATTGATTTATTTTTATTGATTTCAGGAATATAGAATGTATTACTATTAAATATTTTAGAAATGTTACTGCATACTGGAGAAAATAATTGATTATTTCAATTGATGGACAAAAGTTACTTAATTGTATTAAATATGTATTTCTCATTTCAAAAATCTTGGTAAAAGTGGATACAAGAACATGACCTAAAAAAGCACAAAAAATCCTTCAAATTCAATTATCAACTATTTGCCTACTTTCCAGCTTTTGATAATATTATTTAACATTTTCAAACCAATAAAATCAGAACAGATAAAAAGAAGAATAAACATTGAAAGCAAGGAGAACATTTTATTATTTACAGATAATGTCATTTTTTTACTATAAAAAGCCAAAATAATCAGCAAAATGTCAACTACAACAAAATTCACAATGACTTTCACTTATAAAATTATTTAAAAATGTACATTCTAAATATATATCCTAAACAATTAGTTAGAAACATAAATGGGGGAAATCTTATTCACAATATCAAAAAATAGTAAAATAAAAATACTTAAAATACTTAGGAATAAGCTTGTCATAAAAATATTTAAATAAATAAAGCCACAGAACTCAATAAAAAAATTTACAAAGAATACTAAAATGTAGAAAAGAAATAAAATGTCCTTGGATAGAATATCTTAATATTTTAACAGTAACATACAGTTCTCAAAGACATTGCATGTATTTAAAACATTATAATAAACATTCTAGATACTTTCTTTTGAAACTTAACCAGATGACTGATTCTGAATTTCAGTTAGTAGGAATAAGAATATAAACCATTATGAAGGGCGATGATGGTAATAGGTTTGCTCCATAACAGTGGTTGTCAGTCTTGACTGAACATTGGAATCATTTGGAAAACTTAAAAAACTGATGCCAAGGTCTCTTCCCTAGGATTTTGACTTCATTGGTCTGAGATAGGTATAACCTGGGCAGAGTAAAGTCCCCCCCAGGATATTTCAATTGGCAGCAGAGATTGGGGATGTGCTCTACAACTTATTAAAGCAGGCCTACTATATACTGCAAAAACATGATATAATAAACAAACAACCATCAGATAAATATAACTATATTGACTTTGTAGATGACAACAGTAGGGGATGAGCATTTAACTGCTTAGATTTTTTTTTTTTTTTGAAATTTGGAAATATTTAAGAACAAGTTAGCTCTATGTCCACATTTTACAAAAATACAATTTAAATATTAATGTAAGGAACATTCTGTCACAGGTTGTTAAAATGAAATTCTTCGTGTCTCAGAGTTGTGGGTGCAGCTCATAACTGACACCAATAAGGGTGAAGAGGCAGCTCCCATGTTAAAACAAGGCATTAGGAAAGAACATCTATGCAGACTTTGCAAAAGCAGTGGAAATAAACTAGGTTTGAGTTTCTGAGCAGGTCATTCATTCTCCATTCAGTGTTACAAGAAAAGAACTTTAAAATTTGTCCTCCTTTTAAGCCAACTTAAGAGTGTTTCAGGAGCATGACTTGTGGAGTACGGTGGTTTTAATACATGGCATCAATTCCTTTGACACTCTCCTAGTGAGAAGAGGCTCTACATCTCCCTACCTGGAATCCGCATAGTTTGATGATTGCTTTGACCAAAGAAGTAGAGAGCACAGTGATGATATGAGAGGTGCAAGCTCGTTCACAAAATACCCTCTAGATTCTGCCTTGTTTGCTGGGAATTTTCAGTCTTAGAACTGTGAACAGAAACGTAAGAAGTTCAACTACCCTGAGCCCTCGTGGCTGTACAGGGATGCAGGTAGGAGCCAGACATGTGAGCAAAGAAGCAATCTGGGAAGTGAATCCCATAGCCTAAGCTGTTCCAGCTCCCAGTCACTCCAGCCATGTGATTCATCACAGTTGAGGCTTTAGATTTTGCAAAGCAGAGAAATCGCATCCCCACTGTGGCTTCCCAAATTCCCACAATCCCACAGAATCTGGGAACATAAGATTGTTGTGCTTTTATGCCACTAAATTTTGGGGTAGTTTGTTATGCAAGAATAGATAGCTAAGGCAAAAAGCTCAAAGTTCTATCCCCATGGATTTAATAGAAGGTAAAGGTCAGCACTTATTTATTGCTATGTAAAAGTAATTGACAATGGCAAAGTAACAAGCTAGTGCACTTCTGCAGGAGTGGATAACACTTCCAGTGGGGATCCATGCATCCCATAGGTCAGATGGGAACCAGTGTGAGGTATCTGGCTTTAAGCTATTGTAAAAATAAACCCTATACAATAATGATTCCCTCTGGGGGAGTAAGCTGTGCATGAAATGTGCTGGGGGTAAAATATTAAATGTATAAACCAAGGTGGAAGAGTCATTGGTGACCAAGAGGTAACATTACCCATGGTAGGCAACTGGTGTTGGAATTTCCGGTAGAGATTTTCTCCAAGGAATTCCAAAAACGATTCATGAGAGAAAGACTCAACATACTCTACATACAGAGTAGCAAAGCCAGATTGCAATTGTGCCTGTGAAGTGAGGCTTTTCTATGCCTTACCCAATCTCCCTCTGCTCTCTTTTATTTTGAAGTAAGTTGCACAGGAATCTGCACAAGTTGACAGATTGGAGAAGTATAAAATTGAATGAGATTTTAGAGATTTGGTAATGCCTGGATTCACTTTTTTTAACATCTGCATTAGATTCTTTACCATTGTTACCAATAATAAGGAGTAGAAGACTTCAGTAGAAAAATGGGCAAAAAAATGAACATGTTTGTCTTAATCCATTTGTGCTGTTATAACAGCATATTGGACTAGGCAGCTTAAACAAATGTTTATTACTCACAGTTCTGAAAGCTGTAAGTCTGAGATCAGGATGCCTGTATGTTCAGGTTCCTGCGGAAGGTTTTCTTGGTTTAGAGATGGCCGTATTCCAGCTGTATCCTAACATGGCAAAGAGCAGAGAGAGTGGCTTTCCTTCTCTGCTTATAAAGGCACTAATTCCATTTATGAGGGCTCTACCCTCATGACCTAATCACCTCCCAAAGGTCCTACTTCCTAATACCATCACTTTGAGGTTTAGGATTTCAACACATGAATATGGGAGGGGGGCATAAATATTTAGTTCATAACAATGCCATTTCCAAAAAAGAAATAAAGCAGGTACTGAATTGCTTTTACCTTTTGGTAGCAAAATTATGCTAAGCAGTTTCAGAAAATTTGCTGCAGATGTTTTGACAGAGTATGCATGTCTTAAGTGTTCAATATTCTTGTTTTCTGGAGATTACTTGGTTATATAAACAGACCCTGAAAGATTATTATGAAGAAAATAGGCCCAATCATTTCTGCTTTTTGCTTTCGTTTCATATTATTTTTGAGTTGAGACAGTTTTTAAAGTCTTCTCCAAATAAGTTAAAATGATGTGGTTGAAATCAATTCTTTAAAACAATTTTTAGTCAATAAAAGGAAGTTATTTATTCTATCCACAAGTAAAATATTAACAGTTATATTAAATAGATATCATAAAAATACAAGATGCAATACCTAACCCTGATTTTTAAAAACGTGAATGATGTCTTTGGAAATGAGATGTTACTGACTAAAAATTGCATAGAGGTTTCTTTTTTGAATGTTTTAACATTTCACTCATTTTACGTCAAAATACACAAATACACCATACAGGAATGCTTAGAAGGTCTGAATGAGGTTATTTTAACATTCCATAAATTTCCCCTGTTGAATTATCAAACATTCCCCAGAACCACAGAACCACCAGATTAGTTTCAGGTATGATTTGGCAACAGCTTCTCCTCTACATCAGGCAACATGATACAGCCCGAGCCGTGGGAAGCAGGTGCACATCTAACCCCCACATCTTCCACCTCCTAAGGCATGCAACTTTTTCCTTGCCTTCACCAAGACCTTCTCCAGGATGTTTGTTTAAACTTTTACCCCACAATATTAACCTCTTAGTAAATTGTATGATGGTGGACAAAAGAATAATAATAAAGTTTTAAAAGTGGGAGCTTTTCCAAATGCAGTGTTACATGTGAAATGACACATTTCTCCACAAGTCGGTGGAGAAAAATCTTCCCCCAAATTTTCTGTGATCCAAAGGCAGGGGGCAGAGACATGACGAGTGGTCAAAGTAAGATAAAAAGTACTTCTGTGTTCAAGCAGAGAGATAGCATGACTGAGAAGTAGTAATCAACATCTTACATGTTCACAATGTTTGGAAAGAAGAAATCCTCCTTAGAATTGCCTTACAATGAGGGCTCTAATTTTTAGCATCACCGTAAGAAGCTGAGGACTCAGCGACCGAGAACTTACAGCTACTCCAATGACTCTAAAACAGCGAAGCGATCATTAAGATTTATTAGGACAGGATACATAGAATGGATGTGCTCACTGGTCTGTGAGAGCTCCATTTAGTTGTAAGTGTAGACTAATTAAAGTCTAAAGTGGAATCATCTATTCTTCTCTGAACATAATTTAATTCTTCTCCAGCATTGGTCCTTGAATCTTTTGTGCTTTTAGATTAGTCAGTAGCAAAGACAGTTATTTCCTTCTGTGTTTTCTAGGTATTGGGCAGGGGGAGGTGAGAGGGAGAAGGCAAAGATCATACAGGGAGAAGACCCTGCCTCATCAAAACACTGGAGCCCTTTCAAAGTAGAGGGATAACTATCTAATATTCTAGTTGGCACAATGCTGACACTCTGGCTGCAGTACAGGCCCTGCAGGTCAGTAATGGGTACATTATTTATTACTTAATCAATACATCAAAATTGATCAAGTGAGTCTAAGCCACATTATTCACCTCGACTAAGAGAAATTTCTGCCAGCAGTACATTGTGCTTTGTGGGATAAATTCATCCCATTCAATAATTATTTAGCATCTTCAAATTGTAAGGGGCTGTAGACAATACAGAGATAAAACAGAGCAGAGCCTGTCTTTAGGGAAAAAAAGCGTAGTGAGAAAAGGAAATAAAGCATTTGGCATATAAATACTGCTCCTAAGAAATGGTCACTCTATAGCAAGTACTAAAGAACTTCAGAGGACCAAGAAGTTCTTTCCAATTTGGGGGAAAGGGAAAATTTATAATAGAAAATAATAGAAATTATAATGTTGATCATTTGAGATATGGCTTGAAGAATACTTACATTTGGACATTTGGTGATAAGAGGGAGAACATTCTGTATACAGAGAAAGAAGGAAATTCCCAGTGTTTCCTTAGAAACTTTCAAGCCGGGGGCCACCCAGGAATGACAAATTTATAATATCCAGGACTGGGACATAGAGACACATGTTTCCAGAAGCTCCATGTATAAATTTAAGACAAATACAAGGTGATAATCAATCTTCACTCAAAAAAGAGACATGGTAGTGGGTATTTGGAGATTGATGCAAAAAACAAAGTGAAACAATCTGTCTGAATGTAGTTCTTGTGGTGATTTTGCCTTAAGCTACCTCCAAACATCCTGCTTAATTATATACACATGGGTTACAGCCAAAGCCGCTGTCCCTGGAAGGTCTGGCTCCTGACTGCCCTTGAAGTGTTTGAGTTGGGAGGCAAAATGACCTGAAGAAAAAATAAAACTGATGAGGAAGGATCGCATTCAAGGGCAAGGTTTAAAAGGTAGGAAGAAGAGTTAGGAGTCTATTTTTACAGCAGTGATGGGCTATCTGCTATGAATATTTAAGATTAGGTGATGACAGCAGGAGAAATACAATTGTTTGAATGTTTGAATGTAGTCTGGAAAGAGTGTTGCTAATGATTAGATTTAGAGAACAGGAAAAAACTGTAGAAGTCAAATATTCTTTTGAAGAAAGAATCCAGTTAACAATATAGGAGCAAGAAATTCGAAGGATGGAAAGATGAGAAGTTCAATTTCGACATGTTAGAAAAATGGAACAGAGTTGTTGGTTGTGTAAAGTTTGTCTATGAAGAAATTTTAAAAACACATTAATGTATTGTTATTAATAATTTCCTTCATGTACACATTTATGATATATTCCAGTATATATGCCAATTGCTTTAACACATTTAGGTTACATAATGGAGAGTTGCCTTGCAAATGGATAAAAAATAAAAATTAAACAAATTGGCAAAAAGTTGAAATTTTTACTCAGAAAGTTGACTTAAAATTTTTCACTGTGGACATTCCTAATTTCATAAACCAAAAAGTCCCCACAAGTCTGTGGGTTTTCTAGTCTTCCAGATGGTTTTACAGACATTGGATAAAACCAAGATTGAAGAAAATGTGCCAAAATCAACTATAGATGTTGCAAATAAAATACGAATGGATTTGGCAATTTAAACACAGAAATGTAAGAAATGATGAATAAGATTTGAGCACTTGTACCTGACAGGATAATAGCTCAAGAAAAACTGTTTCATTCTTCATCTTTTATTTTGGAAAGTATATCTACAAATATGAACAATTACTTGATAATATTAAAAACTAGGTATTTATATAATATGCATAAAGTCAAATAAGTAATTTTAGTTTTTCCTTTATAGAGGTACAGTTGTTGAGAAGGAAATTATTAATAATTGTTTATGGTAAAATTACAGGTAATGAATTGCAGGATTATCAGTTTTATGGTGGTCTGCTCTTGATTTTCTAGTGAAATTTGGCAAAAAAATAATTTTAGCATAGTGGTAGCACCTGTTATATGATAGTTTCCCTTCATTCTACAATCCTCAAGCAAAATCCAGAGACAGCAGTGTATGCAGCCAGAACATAAAATTAAGTTCCTACAAAGTTTATAATGCTTAATTTTCATCAATGTATGTCAGGAGAATAAATAGTAAATGCCTTGGAGTCTATAAGACTTAACTGTCCATAAATAATTAAAACTTTAAACAGGGAATTATGGAATAAAAATTTATAAATTGTTTTCATCACTTGGAGAAAAAAGTTCTGTAAAGAAATAAAAAATAAAATGATTTTGTTTGAGAATAATGAAAAAGTGCATGTCTATTACTTTTAAATGTTTAGATAACATCAATTTACACTTGTCAAACTTGTAACACATTGAAAAATAAGATGCAACTATATTTTCCAAATATTATTGACTGGTAAAAAGATGTTCTATCTTTAAATGTTCTATTTTTGAATCTAAATTATATTTAAGTAAATATAATTTGTGAAGCAATACGATATACATATGCATATTATAAATTACATATGCACATATACGTACATACACAGAGCTGTGAAAGTCAAAGTAGATAACGTATGTTTCAAATGAAAATTAAAAACGTAAAAATTTGTGGCACATTACTTCCCCCTCTATTTTTGCAAAAAGAAATTTCAATATTGAAAATCTAGGGGACATAAAGCCAAATACGGAAATTAAATTACTTTCACTTCCAAGTGGAGCACTTCCTTATTACGTTAGTCCATATACATGGCTATTCCTGTTATTCTTATTATCCTCCACCTCACTGATAATTCCATTTATTCCTTCAAAAATTCAGTGGTTTTGGGGATCTCTTACTATTTTTAGAAACAGGCTAAATAATACTACAAATAAAACAATGGCTTATTTCTCTTTTTTTCCCAATGTTTTTTCCTTAAGATCAGAATATGCATAAAGGCATAACAATATTTTTATTGCTGAGTGAATAAAATATGGGACACCTAATTTGCATGTGTTAGCTTTCTGTCATTGTTGTCTTCCATCCTGAGGCATGCTTTGCCAAAATATACTTCTTTAAGTTTCTGTTATTCCTGTCAGTGCATGGGTATGTGGAGCATATCAATTTTTAGTTTTGAAAATCAAATAATAGCATATCACTTTCCCTGGCCAAAAGCTTCCGATTGGACAAAAAAAAGAAAAAAAAAAAAAGAGTCAACCTAATGGCAGTCAAGGCTCTACACCCTCCCTTCTCACCTTTCCCTCCCCACATAAAGGATCACGAACATGGAGCCCATTTTCCCCTAGTCACCAACAAGGACAAACCACACATGTCATTTTCTGCAAACCAGGTGGTAGAAACATGCCAATCTCCATGTCATAACCACACCAGAGCTTCTTTCTATGTTGTATTTAAATTCTGTCTGGAGAGTGCCCGGTCTACTTCCAAAGACTATTGGTAATAATACATCATCCAATTGTCTTTGTCCATTTATCTATCCCCACCATATTGTCATCTCATTAACCTTTTTTTTCCAACTCTATTGAGGTATAATTGATAAATAAAAATTTACTTATTTAAGGTGTATGACATAATGTTTAAATACACATATACATTGCAAAATGATTGCTCCAATCAACTAATTAACATATCCATCACTTCACGTAATTACCATTTTGTGTGTACGTGTGTTGAGAATATCTAAGATCTACTCCCTTGACAAATTAAAATACACAATGCAGTATTATTAATTAAAGTCACCATGCTGTACCTTAAATCTTCCGAATTTATTCACTCTGCATAACTGAAACTTTTTACCCTTTGACCAATGTCTCCCCATTTCCCCTAACTCCCAGCCCCTGCTAACCACCATTCTACTCTCTGATTCTGTGAATTCTAGTTTTATAGATTCCACATGTAAGCGAGATCATGTGGTATTTGTCTTTCTGTTCCTGGCTTGTTTCACTTAGCGTGATGTCACTAATCCTTTTAACACTTCCCTCATTACACTCCCTTCTCCATTCTCCTCCCAGTACCCCAGAACTCCAACTCCATAAAAAGCAAATTCTCCTGTTCCCTTAAACATCACATCAACTTTTTCTCCATCTCAAAGTAAATGAGTTTCTTTGTTTGAGTCTCCAAAAATAAAATTTATCAGTCTCTCTTTTGAATACCAATAGCATATTGTACATAATCCAAATGCCAGAATTATCATAATCATTCAAAATCTGCCAATCTAAATTTCACACGTCTTGACACCAGTGTCTGTGTCTTATTCACTTTGGAATCTCAGCATGAATCATAGTGGCTAGTAAATAAAAAATGAACCATCATTTTATAAGTTTATCAATTCTGTATGCATTTCTATGAGTTTTCCCTCTCTACTACCATTATCCTGAAAAAATGTACCCTTTCCAAATGTAACTAATGTCTTCTTGGAAAATAATTGTTTTCAGCTTATGGAACACAAAATGAATAAAAATTAAAAAATGTATAAGCAATTTACTGTACAAATAAAAACTGAAAAAACTAGAAAATGTGTTCAAATAAAATGCAAATGACTCTCTTCACTTTTGACTTACAATCTCACCACATTTATGATTATGGCGATTCCCATTTTGTTCATTTTTTTTAAATAAAAATTGATTTACAGAACAGTTGTCAGGTATTTAATGTTGCCTTTTTAGGAAAATCTTTCCTCACTTTTGGTTTGCATTGTGACTCTATTTTTCCTGTTTTGCATTTACTTTCTTGATGGTGTTGTTTACTCTGATATTTAAAGAAACCAAAAGTGTATAATTTTAAAATTAAATTAAAATATCAAAGAGTAAATACAAAATTTACTGTCAGAATGATTCTTCAAGGGAACGTAACCAAGAAATATTGTTCTGTAACTTCTCTGTCTCTCTCTCTCTCTCTCTCTCACACACACACACACACACACACACACACACTCGCACACACACACAGAGTCAAACACATAGACATATCCCATATAGCTTCAGGGGGGAAAAACATCTTCGGAGAAATTCTTATATTATTATTATTACATTTATTTTTATTTTTATGTTATAAAGTCAAAGAGACTTTACATAAAATTAATAGCAATTGGCTCTTCTCTTCCTCCTGAATTGATTAACAAGTGGAGGCGTGGCTTTATAGATTAAGAAAGAAGTAATTTTGTATTTAATCCTTTTCTCAAAGCCATGCTGTATTTTATCTTGCTTCGTATTTGATTGTGGCTTTCTTATTCAGCATTATTTTCTTCCAATGGCTTCTAATTGTCTTTTTTTTCCAATTAACAATGGAAAATATATGCCTTAATATTGCTATTAAGTTCTTGATGATACAGATTTTTGTTATTCTATCTCTTTCTACATGGTCTCATTGTTCATGGGTCCTCTAACTACTTCTTTTAATTTTTTAGTTCAATTGGTTTCCTTTTTTTTAAAGTTTGCTTCATTGCTGTTACACTGAGACTTTTTTGTATTATACGTTTATGTTGGCTCTGGTGTACCTTTCATCCTATGCTGCCTTCTTCTTTGGGTTTCTTCTGTTTCTAAATATTGTCCAGAAAGAGTTCATGAGAAATACGTTTTATTTCTTATAATGGACTTTTGTGTCTCCTTAGCGTCTATCTGTCATTTATTTCCAATATTATCTGATTTCTGGTATTCTCTTCTGGGGATGCTGATTCTGCTTTTAATCCCAGGGATAGAATATATGTCCTGATAATAGTGAGAGTGCAGTGATGGGCGTGGAGCCACCAGCAAACCTTCTCTCCTCCTTTAGGTGAATAACATTTTACCAGCCTATTCAACTTCCATGAAAGGAGCCAACCAGAAGATGTGGCTGAAACTCCATGGAAGGCAGAGCAAACTGAATTGCAGTGACACGTAGCTGGTGCTGAAGTGACCGGCACCTGGACTTTTCAATTACGAGACCACAGGAATTACCTTCTGTGTAAGCCTGGTTAGCCCAATTTTTGAAAGCATACTAACAGGTACTAATATATACTATACTAACAGGAAGCATACTAACAGATACTGTGCTTATATGTCATAATTGTGTCCTCACAAGTTATAATTTTCCTTGAAATTCCATGTGCCAGTGCTTTCCTTCAGAACTTTAGTGTCATTATTATATCATTTTTTTACATTCGGGTCTGCTAATAGCGTGACTGATGCCATTCTTTGTTGGTTGTAGATAATCTGTTTGTCCATCCCATCCCTATCTCCTTCATTAATTTTATAATTTTCTATAAACCAGTGGAGCTTAATTGTATTTATCTTTGTGTGCAACATTTTTTCTTAACTTGTGTTTGGTGCATAGTGGGCTCTTTTTAATGCATATACAAGTCTTCAGATGAATGGAAATTAGTTAGATGATATCATCCATTTCCTTCTTCTCAATGCTTTTTCTTTACAGCTTTCTACTGGACAAAAATTATACATTAAGAATCTCTAAATCTTTTTTTCTCTCATATTCCATCTCTCCAACTCTGCTATACTGAGAGATTTCCTCAAATTTACCTTCCTGAATATTAATTTATTATATAATTTAATGGTTATTTACTGTTTGTTTTTATTTTTTTTTCTTTTGTTCTATTGATTTTCTCCTAATGACTGATTATCCTTTAGTGGTTGTTCCTAATTGTGGAACAGCTCAACCAATCAATATTGCAAGTGCTATCGTGTTGTTTTATTTGTACAGCTTTATTTGCAGTGTAAGTGAGCAGTGAGAACCAACCCACATAATCCATTCAGAAGTAAAAATGAAGAAGCAAGATGGGTGGACATCCATAATTGGAGCACAAGTAGAATCACACTTCAATCTGGGCATGATCCGCTACAGAATTTCATTTCTAGGTGTATATCGCTTTCCCTTTTGTGTCTCCAGACTTATTTTTGAGGTTCTTCATTACCCTATGTTTTATACTGCCTCTCTTTCTGAGCTTTCCATTCATACTAGTTCTCTTCCTGGATGATCTTTCTACTTTATTATTATTGTTATTGTTGTTAATATTATTAATAAATAATTCAATGATGAACACTGCCTAGGAGTAAATTCTTCTGGTGGGACCTGCTCATATTAGGGTGGGAGCATGGGCTCAGAAGCTCTGCAGACCTTTTTATGACAATGGTAACTGACCCATAATCCATGTCTGCATTTCATATGTGCTCACTCTGATCTTGGTGATCCTCTGATGGTCTTTTTCTGCAACATCAATCTACTTTTGTTCTGAATTGTACTTTACGCTAGTTTGAAAAAAAATTCAATATTCTATTGTTGGCTTTTAATCATGCAATTCTTATATTCATCATTATTGATTTATATTTATGTGTGTGTGTTTATTCACTCATGTGCATGTATGGTTACACATATTTAGTCATTTATACATTTTTACTGTCACTTTAGTAAATTTTTCACAAGAGGGATAGATAGATGAATGCATTTATTTTATTTTTCATCTTGAAGCAAAAGTCACCCTCTAGAATTAAAAAAGGAAAAAGCAGGTGCTAAGTCTTAGGCCAGATTACCGTTTGCCTCTGGTTTGCATCTAAGTTGTGAGTGCCACACAGCATCTGTCTGGGTGGGGTAGACCCTTCAGCTATCATCTGTCTATACATCGGCATCTGATGAAACATCGACCATCCCAATAGTCCTCATTTATTCATTCCACATAGGTCATTCCTTTATTATCATTGTTCTTCTCTTTCATTTTCCTTGGATCTGATTCTATGTCCACCGATTTTAGATTTAAATGGGACTAACAGTCACAGATACCTCTAGTCCTCTCTGACTTCACATACAATCTAAATTCTCTCTATCCTCACATGATTTTATCCTCAGGGCTTTACTCAGAAAGGAAGGTGCAAGCCTCTCTAATTTTTGTCATCTACACTAGGCCAGCCACTGATGCCAAGTCAGCAAATGTTTGAAAAATGAAATAAACAACTCTTTCTAGGTGTCTACTGTTAGGACATCACTTAAGTTGGTAAATGCCATATGGTTTAGCTGCTTGAATTGGAATAGGATTGAAAGAGTATCAAAAAATATCAGAAAAATACTTGTGTTAAATAGCAAAATACCATTCTGTCATATGTATAATTAGGGTCATTATAAGCTGGAGTTGACCTTTCAATACAAATTATTATTTTTTATGTAATAAGGATAATATTTTTAAGCTTGCAAAATAACTGAGTGTTTTGATGTAATTAAAACACACGTAGTACAGGCCGTGATGTTAAGTTTTCTGTTTGCAACACAAATTGACTTAAAGCTAAAAGAACCATTACTGTACAAACCTGACAAATATTGTACTATTTTTTCAATTCTTGTTTTGAATTTATTTCCATTGAAACCTTAGTCAAGAAGATGAATAGTCAAGAGAAGATATGAGTGAGTGGATATGCTTGACATAACATATTTCCTTCCCCTTTCCTCCCCCTTCATTAAAGTAAAACTATAAAAACAATAGGATTGCATCTGATGAAGCTTAATCTTTAATGGACAAGTACTGTCCCACACATTTAATACTGCTTAAGACAGAATCATAATATCACGGTCCTTATTATTATTATTATTATTGAAACCATGGGGAAGAATTAGTCTTTGTGCAAGGAACAAGATTTCACATGCAGGAAAGAGATACCCCATTGTTAGTCAACCTGATTATTACAGACGAACAGAAGGATTTTGTCTTTTGTTTTAGAACTTGAAAAGCACTTGGGCCTAGATTTCTGTGTGGTAATACCTGCTGATTCCCACTGACAGAGAGTGAAACTTCCAACCACATAAAGGAGTTCTTGTGGTTAGGCAAAGAGTCAGTGTTCTTCTGTTTTGTTCATGGCCTCCACAGCAGCAACCTTTTCTAAAGTAAATAGTAGTCAAGAGTAGTCATGCTTGCCATTACACATACATTATGCCTGAACTTTAGCAATAGTTTGCTAAAAGCCATAACCTGTCTTAGGTTTTGCTGTGAGGAGTTGAAGAAAGAATGTTCTCTCCCAAACCTTGGGCAGAGGTATGAATGGCAATGATCAAAGAGACAGCTCTCTCTCACAGCATGATTATCTCACAAAGGTAATCTGCATCAAAGACAGACACATGATTTCACCACGAATTAGCCAATTCCAAAGAATTTAGGAGTAGACTTGAGCTATGGTGAGGTAAAACACTCAGAAAGAGTTGGGGGCTTGGATTCGGCACTTGTAAAATGATCTTGATCATGATCTTTTGATCATGAAAGGAAGAGATACATACATTTTTTTTTGCCTCAGCTGGTAAGACCAAGGAAACATAGAGGCTATTTGTATACCTAAATATTTATGAACATGTATATGAACACATATACACATATCTCATGTATACATACACACACACACATCTTATATGGCCCAATATGAAGGACCTTTCAGTATATATTTCTACTACCTCCTACTACCTGTATAATTCTATATCAGTTATTAAAGAAAACTAATGAGTTGCTATAGTCTAAACATGTCCCCCCAGAATCATGTGTTAGAAGTGTAATCCTCAATGCAACAGTGTTGGGAGTGGGGCCTTTTGGGAGGGGTTTAGGTCATGACGGCTTAGCCCTCCTGAACAGATTAATGACATTATATAAAGGCTTGAGGTAGGGAGTTCACCACTTTCTGCTCTTCTGCCTCTGTCATGTGAGGAACACGTGTTTCCCTCCAGAAGATGCAGCATTCAATACTCCATCTTGAAAGCACAGACCAGAACCTTCATCAGACAATCGAACCTGCCAGTGCCTTGATCTTGGACTTCCCAGCCTCCAGAACTATAAAAATATAAATTTCTATTCACTATAAATAACCCAGTCTGTGGTGTTATGTTAGAGCAATGCACGATGGACTGAGACAATAGTTATTTTACATTAACTGTATAGTTACTTTTTATAGTTGACCCTTGAACAACACAGGGTTTAGCCACAGTGACTCCCTGCACACTCAAAAATCCATGTATAACTTTCAACTCTCTCAAAACTTAATTACTAATAGACTCTTGTTGACCAGAAGCCTTACTGATAACATAAACAGTTTATTAACTAATATTTTATATGTTTTACCTATGTATATATTATATACTGTATTCTTACAGTAAGGTCAGCTACAGAAAAGAAACTGTTGTGGAGAAAATCACAAGGAAGAGAAAATGTATTTTCTAAGTGTATTATCAAAAAGTCTACATCCTGTTGTCTTGACATTGAGTAGGCTGAGGAGGCAGAGGAGGAGGAGAGTTTGGTCTCGCTGTCTCAGGCGTGGCAGAGGCAAAAGAAAATGTACATGTAAGTGGACCCATGCAGTTCAAATTCCTGTTCAAGGGTCGACTGTATGTTTTATCTTAAAATATATCCAGGGCATTGTTCCATGTCAATATCTTAAAAATATATATATTTTACTGACTGCAGTGTGATTGTATGATTAAGAACTATTGAAACAATTTATTCCCTCATTAACTTGAAAATTGAAACAATTTATTCCTTCATTAACTTAGAAATTGAAACAATTTGTTCTCTCATTAACCTGAGTTACCCTTGAGCACCCTTTTGTCCTCACTCCTAATAAATATGGAAAATGTCCTCTGTTTTAATCTTTGGTGACCTCGTTGTTGAAGCATAATCTATAAATATAATGTGAAGTCCTGAGATTATTAGCTATATTTATGATTTATAATATGTTGATCTTGTATTCCTTCCTGTGATTTACTGGTTCATGTACTTCATCCACTTTATTGGATTTGTCTCACTTTACTTAATAATTCATAAAAGGCATTTATATTAAAGACACTAACAGTTTATTTACATATATTGCAAAATCTTTCCCATTCTTGACTTTTGCCTACTTACTTGATTTGGTATGCTTTGACAAGCAGAAGTTTTTAAATATTTAAATCTGTCAAACTATAATTCTTTCTCACTTTGTTTTTTGGTATTATATTAAGCAAAGCCTGTTAGTTTGTGTATGGTTTCAGATTTTATGTTTATATCTTTAATCCAATTGGAATTTATTTTTTGTAAAAGTTGTGAAATAGGGATATATCTTCCTTGTCATCTCTTCCCAAGTGTGTATGGTTAATTTTCACTACCTCATTTATTGAACAATCCATGCTTTCCTCATTTTTTAAATGCCACTTTGGCATTTTACTACTTTAGATACACACGGCTGCACTTTTCAGAATTCTTGATTGAATTATACTGAGCTATTTCTCCTTTGTGTCTTAGCACTGTATTGTGTTAATTATTGTGATTGAATCCGGTAAAATAATTGCCCCCTCAACAGACACAATTTGAATAAATATTTGAAGCCCAACTCTATACAGACCTTTAACTCAGGGGGTAAATTATATATTCCTACCATGTATCAAGGACTGTGTAGAACTGGAAAAGGCTTTACCTCATACTTAGCACACATATGGGAGGCACTAGTATCTGATATTGCTTTTAAAAGTAGCATTAATAGCTTCTCTTTTTATACTTCCATAGACTCTTCTACTGGTTTCCAAAGATTCTACTGGTAAAAAAGGATCCTTTCAGTTAAAAAATTATATATAGTTTTTTCTTAGTTAATATCAAATAACCAAGGAGAAAAATAAATTCTTCTTTTGTAGGCAACATAATCAGCCACTAGAGGAAGTAAGTGCTTTGCATTGGCGGGCAGCAACACAGAAACTAACTTAGGAAAGAAAGTCAATGTTAACATATCTTTTGCTTAGTAGAATGCCTGGAAGCCATAGGAAATGAATTTTGAAATTATAATTTGGTAACCGAGTGTATATAATTACATGCTTTACAATAACCACATTTGACTGAAGGCCATTATAATCCGCTATTAGAGAGTTCTTCATAGTATGTAAAAAGGAACAAAATATTCTGTCAACTAGATCATATACTTCAACTAGTGAATTCATAAAAATGATTCAAAACTCTCTTTTCCTATTAAAATATTACAATTAAAATAAAATTTTATGAAGAACCAATAATGATGAAAATTACTTTCTCTATAAAAATGACATAAATAAGTTGTCAGGAATTAATGTCTCTTTTTAATTGTAAAAATTCTTTTGTAGAAATGACTGGGGTCTTGAAGCTGTTCAAACACGAGTCAGGATACATGGACTTTAGACTGCTGCAAACAAATAGAAACTGAAGAAATATGAGCTTCTTTTTTATGCTTAGTCTTCTTTTTGTTTTACAAAATGGGAATCACTTTTAAAATGTAGCTCTAAGAGAAAATTGTGTTTATTCATTTAATATATAATTATTTAGCATTTCCCATTTGCCAGCTATTGTGTGAAATATCTACTGCATGGTCCCACAATATGTGGTTTATTTGTTCATTCAACACACATTTATTGTAACTCTTATGTGCTGGACGCCTTATCTTTTCCCTATCAGTGAGCCATGCTCTTCCTAGCCACCAATTATTGAGCAGGCGGTTCCCGTTACTTGACACATTTTCACATCAAGCACATTGGTGGGTAACTCATATTTATGTAGTTTCAATGTTTCTTCTTCTGAGACAACTTCCTCAATTCCAATAGTAGTTTCAAGGTCTCTTTTCCTGAAGACTTCTCTAATTAAACAAACGTAGTTAAATATCCTCTTACAAGACAGCCTCCTCATTTCTGAATCATGGCATGTAGTGTTATGATTACCATTATAATCTGCTATTAATACATTCTTCACCAGATTGTAAATTCCATGAGAGATTCATTCATTCAAAAATATTTATTAAGCACATATAAAGTACCAGACATTGACCTTCTTTCTGTGAATAAAGCAGTTAAACAATTAAAAGTAATAAAACAGAATAAAATGGGGGGGAGGTCATTTATTTTGCCTAATAGGGCATAAAGTCCACTGTAGCGTCTCTCACAGCAAGTAAGTAAGACACATGAGCAGCATAGTCTAGAGTTGTTAACCATAAGCACATTCCTGAGCCACACTCCAAGCTTCTTTCTATCTGGTGTTTCACAGGAATCTGCATTTTTGTAAAGGGCCCCAACATGCCCGTTTTTGTAAAGGGTGATCAATATGCATACTGAGGTTGGAGATCCACCAGCCCTCTGTAATGCAGAGATTGTGTTGGTTGTGTTCACCGCTGCTGCATACTCAGCATGAAGCAGAGTGCCTGGCACAAAGTGAGTTCTTGTTAATTACGAGTTGAGTGAATGAATGAGTTGCTGACAGCCTCAAGTAGCTTACATAACCCACACACCACAGAGAAGTAGAGTGTGTTCTATAGAAGCACATAGAAGTTCATGACTGATTCTTTAGGGAGAACAGAAAGCATTCACAGAGGTATGCAACCTCTGTGAAAGAGGGTAAGAGTAAGAAGGTTGGGAGGCAAAAAAAAAAGCAGGGAAGAGTATCCCAACAGAAAGGAGAACAAGAGCTAAGGCACAGAGGATAAAGAGCATAGGGTGCCCAGGAGATGCTGAGTATCTGTGCATTGCCAGATACCAGGTAGACACAGGAGCGGTTAAGATGCATGGAAAGCCTTGTAGGCATTCTGGACTCTATCATAGGTGAAAATGAGTCATTGAAATCAACAAGTATGTTTCTAAATAAATCAACCTTGGCAATGTTGTGGAGGATAGATGATCTTTTAGGAGGCTATAAGAGAAAGTTTAAGGATAGATAATCATAAGTTATATGAAGAAAGTGTCATAAGAGGGAAGAAGGACAGCATTGTGAGCTATTTATTAAACAAAACCAGATATGCTAATACTTGTAGGGTATATGACAAGTGTAACTGATGTCAATATTTTCATAAGAAGATGTGAATAATTGCTACAAAGTCTGAAAATCTTAAGAAACTGCTTATGACCAACAATGAAATAATGAAGAATTCAGCGGTTAGAATTTCTGAATTAATCTTCAGTACTTTTATGGCTCTAATGTAGTTTAAATTGTACTACTAGTATCTACTGAGTTTTGTTATATAGTTTTATTAATAAAATAACAAAAAGAAGTAAACTAATTTTTATTTACCCAAAGTACTATTTTTTAAATTATTCTATTTTTAAATTATTTTATTGCATAAACATTCCTGATTGATAAACTAAAATCAATATTTTCTTGATACCAAACTTTTTCACTGAAGTGGCTAGAGAAGTAAAAGGCCAGTATCTTTGATATTAGCAGGAAATACAGGCTTTCAAGAAAGTTTCTCCTTTAAAATTTATTTTAAAAATTTCCCTTCTCAGCCACATGTCTACCCTGACCAAGCATTGGTTCTATGGGATGAGAAATCAGAAGCCTTTTGGTAAAATTTTACTTCTGGTTCCTCTGGATGAAATAAAAAGCATTACTAATGTCCCTTGATCCAAAAATGGCATTGCACAGATAGATGCACACTCTGTTTTCTTTGGGAAACAGAATTTAGGGGCTCTTGAATAGGGAAGCAATCATTACCATATTTAATAAACAACAAAAATGGAGGCCAAAATATGGTAGCCACACCTTTTCTTGCTGTTTTTGAAAAAGTGCTGATTTCTCTTTGCAGAAAGTGCTGAGTGCAAACAAGAGAATAGACTACTTCATGACTGAATCAAAGAGACAAGTTTAACCAGTACTATCAGAGGTATTTCATCAAGAAAAATGGAAACCCTTGTTGGCAATTGTTTTGCCTGATCCACTTTTCCATTATGAAAAAGCATTTTTAAAATATGCTTTTTCAATCTGAAGAGAAGAAAACTGCTGTCAATTTCTGGCTCTTCAGACTAGACTAATATCGGGAGAGAAACCTGAGTTCTACACAGAATTGTGAATGAGGGCGTGTGTGGGTGTGCACACTCTTTGTCTTTCTCTGTCTGTCTCTCTCTCTCTCTCTACATATGTGTGTGTGTGTGTGTGTGTGTGTGTGTGTGTGTGTATATATATATATATGCATTTAAAATGTTAAAACAGCCTTCAATAAGTGAGTGAAATGAGAGAAGTTCTATTTTTCAGTGCTTTGGAATGAGTTCAATCAAATGGACAATATTCCCCACATACAACAGAGACTGAGAAGATGATAACAGAACTTATTACCAATTGTTCTTCCATCCTCTCTACCAGGGCTGCAAAATTTCATACTGACGTGTTGAAGTAAAGTCTGTCCTTTCTATCTTGCCTCAGATAACTGGTGCTTGGAACTGAAACACCCAAAACAGAGTTCAAATTTTTCATAATATTCAATTGATATTCAAATCCCTTGTATACTATATTTTTCTTTTACTTTAACATGTAGGCTAGAATAGATCGTTTTAATGGTTATGTCAAGATAAGCCAGTTCAAAATTTTTGAACTCAGTTTTCTTCATCTGATGGAACAGAAATAATATATAAGAAAATGTGTTTAGGTGAAAATTTTCTTTCCTTTAAAGGATTATATACCTCTAACCCCTGCTTGGGTGAGGCCAGGACATAAAGTGTAACCATAATGTTCGTACCCTCACAATACCCGAAATATAAAATAAAATAGAATAAAAGATTACATAAAGTAAAAAAAAAAAAAGTCTTCCCTTCCAGGTATTATTGTTTATACACCTTTTCTCTTCCACTCCTTACTCGCAATGGTTCTTTCCATGTCTATTTAAGACCATTACTTAGGAATTTAGTCAACATTGACTGATATTGTGATAAATGGGGCAAATTGGAGATCATGATTTATAGAAAAACCTATTAAGTTATTTAAGAGAATTTTTCTACCATTAATTAAAAACAGTTGTTCTCATGGAAAGAGATGGGCACTCGTGTGGCGAGAGGCATGCTTCTCATGCTTTCTCTCAAGTAGGCTTGTGTTTGAATCTTTGCACCCACTGGTTATGTGATGCCAGGCAAGTTACTTAAGGTCTTCTTGATTTAGGTTCCTTCTCTGTTAATTGGGGGTGAAAATAGTGTTTATAGCATAGGATTGTTATCTGCAGTAAATTAGCCAACATCTGTAGAGCACGTTTCCTCTTGTGCACTGACTGCATCAGGCACTCTAAGCTTCACCTGTCCCTAGGGACCTTTGCCCCATAGTCCACTCAGCCACCTTTGAGGCCATGAGCCCCACAAGTTTTCCTCTCAGCTTCAGATGGACACAGTCCACAGTGAGTTGCTTCATGTGCCTGTGCTCCGTGTGTCCACCTCTCGCCTTCTACCCCAGAGCTTCTCAATGTAGCTAAGACTGGATACCAAGGGGCCAGTTTAGTACCTACACAAGAGCAGCCCAGAAGTGCTGGGAATTGAACAACCTGTAGGGTGCAACTTTCACAAGGAAGATGCTTGATGAGCAGGTAAATGCCTTCTCCTTTGCCCCCAGTGGAGAGCCCAGGGATGTCACAGTATGCCAGCCACTTAAAGATGGTCCTGGGAGACCAAGCTCCCCAGAGCGCCTGATCACAAGTGGCAGCTAGATCATGAACAACCCTTTATATTCCCTTGCCCTCCTTCCTTGTGTCTTTCCATTCTTGGGATTGCTGTCCCCAGTGAAGTGTTAGAACATATGAGTTGCTGGAGTATCTAACTTCCTTGGGTCCTGTGCTAAGGAATTATATGGATTAGATTCTATTGCTCAAAACTACCTTATGGAAAAGCCTCACAGCTTACATTATCAGAAAGAGCACCTCATTCCGATCACTCTCTGTCCCTTTCATGTCCCCATCATCTGGTATATTACGTATCTCTTTATTATTATTTCTTGTCCCATCTCCCTAGAATATAAACAATGGAGTCTTAGACTATTTTCTTCACTATGTATCCCCAGCAGCTAAAATGTATTTGGTAGTCCATAATATGTGTTAAGTTTCACTCAAAGGTCTCCTCTGTAAGACCTACCAGGACCAATCCAGTTGAAATCCCTCCCCTTAGCCCTTGGACCCAATTCCTTTTGCTGCTTCTATTATTCCACAGTATTTATCATTTTCTAAGTTACTACATTGTTTATTTTTTTTATACTTTTTTATTTCAAAATATTAAGGGTGCTACAAATGTTTTTGTTACATGGATAGCTTTTATAATGCTTAAGTGGGTGCTATTACTGTGCCCATCTCCCAGATAGTGTTAATTGACCTATTTGGTAAATTTCTATGCCTTGCCTCCTCCCCCTCCCACTTTCTTGATCTCCAATGACTTTTACTTCTGCTTGTGCCCATGTGTGCCCATCAATTAGTTCCAAATTATTAGAGACTACATATGGTGTTTGTTTTTTTCATTCCTGGGATACTTGACTTAGGATAATGGTCTCCTGTTCCACCCAAATTCCTGAAAAAGACAATAATTCATTTCTTTTGATGGCTGAGTAATACTTCATAGTATACATATACCACATTTTTTAATCCACTCTTAAATTGATGGGCACTTAGATTGATTCTACATCTTTGAATTGTGAATTGTGCTGCAGGATGTCTAAGCTACTTTCTCCTTTTATCTTAACGTTAGTGGGAAAATATTTTTAATGGTAGCATAAAATAATTTCAATTCACAAGATCTAGAAGTCTCCTTCAAACACTTTGATCATGTCGGGCATAGTATAAATATAAAAAGCTTCATGAAATTATAGCAAAAATTCCTAATTGTTACTTTCTCAATAGTCTACTTCTTCACTTTTTGACTGCTAGCTGCCTTCAGTGTCTATTCTATTTTCAGCCACACTCTAGACTTCAAACACTATGAAGTTTCTTGTTTCTCCATCTACGTCAAGATCCCAAGAGTCTCTGATCCTAATTTTAAGCTTTGCATGTCCCGCTAACCCAGACAGGGCAGGTGGAGGCACCACGATGCCTGGAGGGCAGAACACTAACCCAACCAAGGTGGGGGCCCTTCAGCACTGAACTTTCTCACATCAAACATGTAAAAACACCTCTGCTAAGTCCAGCTTCCCCTGTGAATCCTTCTCTGATTAATCTCTTGTCCTTGAACACCGGAAACCTCAAACACCCAGACACCAGTGAGCCTATGACTTCATATTTTGGGTTCTTGAATGGTTGGTTTTCTACATTATCATAATGCTTGTGATAACAGCTCCCAGTTTTGAAACATTTTCTCCTCGTTACCACAGAAGCCAGCCATATAATGTCAGTGTTCAGTTTACATTGATATAAATTTCCTATCGCCTTAATTCAAATCGTTAGATTTCAAAAGCAAAGACCAGGATTTCATTTTACTCTTTAAGCCTCCACCCCGAATACAGATTGAGTGCCTTATACGCACTGTGAACACAATGTTGAAGACCTTTCTAAGCATGGTTTAAAAACAAACATTTTGCACATGATTTCAAATAATGGACAATTTTACTTATATTCATGTCAGGATTAAGTATCTGTTGATAACCAGAAAGAAGGAGTGTTACTAATGATATTTTGGTTGAGGAATGTGATAAAACTCTGAGTCAAGGACTATCACCTCTTATGTTAACAGCAAAACCAGACAGAGCCCACACTGCGGGAGGAGTTGCCTGAGTTAGCCAAGGTGAGAGAATTCATCTCCAAAAGATGTTAGATAAACATAACCTAGAGAGCTGGAAGAGGTTGGGAGGGGGGTTTGAAGGGAGGCAACTTTAGAAGTGTCCTGTGGAGATAAGAAAGGACTCTGGCAACGGTTGAGATATTTTAGTGCCAAAAACATCCCTTGGCTAAGTGGAATTTTATACCAATGGAGCAGAGGATAAGGAAGTCAGAGAACTATGTAATTTTAGAGAATGTATATATTCATTTGAGATTGTTTGGGGAGGCTCAGATATATTGGTACATGCATTTGTGCCATTTATGTTCTTTTAAATTTTGTATCTTTTAACTCATCTTGGAAATCAAAAGTCGTATTTCATAAATTTACTTAAAAGAATGATAAAGACACAAAGGCACATTCACTTTTCTTAGAATTTGTGAATGGAAATCAAGAACCAGACAGTATAGTAGTCACAGTGCATTATATTAAAACTAAGACCTATGTCTTTCAAGTAGTGATGTATCTTGTAATAATTCAGAAACCAATAATTTCTGAGTCTAGTGTTAGGAAGGAAAATCTGATTTTGATTAGGAAAAAACTAAAGCCCATTATAATAGCCTATATTGAGGATCAAGAAAATTCTATGGTTGTATATAGATACTCAGCCTATCACTGGTGATTGATTTTACTATCCATCAGTCACAAAGTTGATTAGTGACAGAGAATATCAGTGAGAGAGAATAAACAGGATCAAAATCTGTCACACGGCAGAACAGGTCAAGAAGAAGCCTCTTTTATTCTGATAAATATGATTTGCAGGGTCCAAGCAAATTTACCACTAGTAGGATGGTGGCGGTACTTTGATTTCTTTGATTTTTATATTACACAGTTATTCAGGAAATGTAATATCGAGTTGTCCATTTATAGGAATCCTACCATAAATATCAAAATCATCTGGAAGTATAATATCTTAGTCCATTTAGACTGATATATAAAATACCATAAATTGGGTAGCTTATAAATAGCAGAAAATAATTTCTCACTGTTTTGGAGTCTGAGAAGTCCAAGACCAAAACATTGGCAGATTTAGTGTCTGGCGAGGGTCCACTTTCTGGTTCACAGAAGGTGCTTTCTTGCTGTGTCCTTACACGGTGAAAGGAGAGAAGTATCTCTCTGGGGCCCCTTTTATAAGGTCACTAATCCCATTCATTCATAAGATTACCTAATCATCTCCCGAAGGCCCCACCTCCTAATGCTATCGCTATGGAGGTTAGAATTTGAATATATGAATTTTCAAGGGACAAAAGTATTCACACCATAGCAAGTACTAAATTTAAAAATGTTATTGTTGAATATTTACTATGTCCCAAGAACTATACTAAATGCTTTCAATAATGAATTATTTATAATTTAATTATCAGAACAGATGTTTGGATATTATTATCTTCATTTTCTAGATATGGAAAATGATGCCATGAGAGGTTAAGTAAATTGTCCAAAGCTGCACGAGTATACTGTCATAGAGCTGGAGGTTTAGGTGGGGTGGACCCTTAAAACAGTCAGATTCTAAAATCTTTATTCTTTACCACAGTTCTGTGTGGCATTATTGACATTTGGGGCCTGAAAGTTCTTTATGGTGGGGACCATGCATTGTAGGATGTTTAGCAGCATCTCTGGCTTCTACCCTCTAGATATAATTAGCACTGGCCCAGTTGTAACAGCTAAAAATGTCTCCAGTCATTGCCAAATGTCTCCTGTGTGTGTACATTGTGGGGGGTGGGGGGAGACAGGTTCCCCCTCCCTCTACTTGGGAGCCACTCATCACTCTATAGCCGCCTGCATAATAACATTGGTGATGCCAGTAGTGCTACCTAATGCACATTATAGAATTTATATGTTAAGTTGCCAATCTATACTGACTCATCAATAAACAAAGACAATACCTCCCCAGTACAAAAAAAAAAAAAGAGAAAAAATTAGTAATTGGATAGTAAACCATTTTTTGCCATGGAGAAAATCTTTGAAGCTCTACTTTTTGCATCAGATAAAAAAAATATTGAGATGATTTTCTTCTCGGTATTTAACCTCATCTCAATAAGTTCTCATAAGTACTCTTTCCTAAACACTGGAAGAATAGAGAAAACTAGAGATTTCCTACAGCTCTAAATGAAAGCACAATTTCTCTGTTCTGTTCCCAACCCTGAGAAGACAAGTGAGTCCTTATTTGGAAGGCCGTCTGAGGGTTATTGAATGAGCAGCAGCCATCCACTGTGGCCAGATCTCCAGTCAGCTGGCCTAACTCTGACACGGTAGCTTTCTGTGCACAGATCTCAAGGGTCTTTGGCTAGTCACCTGTATTAGTTTGTATTTATTATGTGTTTAAGGTTATAATTTTGTGGTTGGCAAAACTTACTTTACATGAATAAAAAACAAGATAAAACTTCACTGGCTCTTCAAGCAAAGTAGTACCAACCAGGATAGAAATTTTGATTTTTTTTTTTTTAAATATGACTTTTCTTTTTCTTGCATTTTGTGGATCTCTGTTGAAGAAAATAAAGTAAATGATGTTTTGAATATTTCAATATATCAACAAGATATAAAAAGTGAGAAGTTTCAGAATCACTTAGATTACAAAATTGGTTCACACTCAGAGAGCTTTTCTGTCAATTCTGCCAAGTTCTTTAAAAATGTTTGTGTATCTCAGTCTGTATTTATAATGGAGGAAAAAAATAAGATCCACTTTTTCTGAAACCAAATTTAAAATTTTAACATGTTTCCCTATCTTGGGATCTAACAAACTGCCATCTCTGCAAACATTTATTGAGTTCATACGATTTTTAAGAAATTTTGCTAAAAGCTACTATGAAAATTAGAACCCAGTATCTATGTTCAATAAGAAAGGTATAAAAATGGTTATGATACAAGACTGTGTAAGGTAAGTGCCCTAAAATAAGTTGAAACAGAGTGCATCGTAGAGTAAGGTCTCGAGAGATTGTATTGGACGGGAGACGCAGGAAGGCTTTATGGATGAGTGGTGCTTGAGATGAGACTCGGAAGGACTCCAGTAAACGAAGACGAGGTGAGAGGGAAATGCTAGCCTGTGTGAGCAAACGGAAATGCAGGGAGGGCACAGAGTGAACATTGTGTTTAGAGAGTAGTGAGAAGAATGTGCTGTCTAGAGATTGAAATATATGTTTAAAATAGGAGAGACCGACGCTGGAATGTCGTACTCTCTGAGGATGGACAGATCGAAGGTAACCAGCTGGCACTAGTGACTCCCTGCATGCTCTTGACAAGCGGAGTGATAAATCATCCAACTTACACGTAAGAAAAATTATTCTGGTAGCAGGGAATGACCTGAATGCAAATTGAGGAGACAGGAACAGAAACACTGATTTTCAGGTTTTCCTAGATTGCAAGTTAGATATAATGGAAGCTGAGCTTGCAACAGTTGTGGTGGAATAGAGGAAGGAATCAATTCAAGAGATTTTTAAAAAAGTAAAATCAAGGTCATGTCAATTTTATTGAATGTATGGCGTGAGAAAAACATTCTGACTGGAGAAACATCACTATACAATTAACTTCTTTGGTAAATATTTATCAACTGTGTAAGTTAATTTGTAGCTCTTAAAAATCTCCAAGGTGAAGTAGACATATTTAGTAACATATCTGAAAATGGTTTCTTAACTACCGGTGTTTGGGGTGCCAAGGGTTCAATTATGTACTTATGTGTATTACATAACACACCCATATACATGTATATATGTATGTATACACACATACTATATATATGTGTGTGTGTATATATATATATATATATATATGTAATTTTAATCCCCGCTGCTATACTATTGTCAAAACTAACTCCTTTTAGACACATTAAAAGAATTATGGGAAAGTTACTGCTATGTTATGGAATGATCAAACTTTGACAATAATACTGATGATGGCAATGGTCATATTAATAACACTGACAATAATACAAAACATTTTTTGAGTATTTTTTACATGCCAAGAACTGTGCAAGGCACTTCTTACTGAAACCTGACAGGAAGTCTGCAAGGGGGAGACCATTATAATCGTCCTTTTATAGATGAGGAACAGAGAAGTTTAAGAAAGTTTCTAAATTTATAGAAGGTTAAGAGAGAGAGAACAAGAAATCAGACAGTCAAATTGGAAGTCTGTGCAGCTGTGCATGAGGCTATTCTCAGCACTGACAGGTAAGAGGAAGAGAGGTAATCTAGCGTTGACTCATAAGTGCGCTGGTAGAATAGTGATGGAACTTGACATAGACCACATGCAAAAAAATTAAAGAAAACTGGGAAGCTTATCTAAAGAAAAAAAGTCTTGCATAGCAGGGCAAGGCACAGTGCATGTCTCTTAATAAATTTTCTGATTTGTTTCTGTCCTGTTTTAGAAAAAAAGACAGCTCGGCAAATTTGGGTGCAATTTCGGGTAGCGTTTGCTAACAGCTCGACCTGATAAAGGATGGAGTTAGCCATACCCAGAGGCAATGAGCTCCTCAGGCCTGAATGCTAAATTCGAACAATACTTAGTAACGATAGTGCACAGGCAGTGCCTGCCTCACTGTAGGGTTTTAAGTAGATGATTTTTATACTTTTTTTAAATCTTATTTTCCATAATTGTGAGATTATCATTTAAGAGAATGACCCCTCCCCCCAAAAAAATAAAGTAGACAAAAATTTACATGTTACTGTCAGCATAAACAGTGTTTGCCTCTTAGGGATATTTTCAGGGAAATAGGGAATAATCTGTATAACACATTTGGCACATTGCCTCACATGTAGTAAGTGTTTACTGGCTGTTACTATACTTTGTATTAATTACTCTTATGTTTTTTTGAATTAGCTAATCTCAAAGGGGATAGAGTTCTAAGATACTTTGTAATTTTAAAATGTCTTTGATGCTAGTTGCTTAAAATGTTATTTCCTAAGTGATTCAATATAATTTACATGAATACGATCTCAAGTAGGATGTTTCTAAAACATAAATTAATGCTTCACATATTTTCAAATTTACAATTAAAAGTATAAATTAAAGAAATAACCTATTTTCATAAAGAAAGAAAGACAATGCCAGTGCTTAATATTAACCAGAGAAGACCATGAAATGCATTTCTGTTTGCTCCTTTGATTTAATATTAGTGTATTCAATTTTACATCATTTTCCCCACAGTACATGACAAGGCACACATGTTGAGAGGGCCTAGTCAATAACATTATTTTGTGGTGATACAGTGATTTCAAGAACAATGTGTGTATTATTTCTAGCCATAAGCAGATCAGTCTGTGTGCTACAATGGGAGTGATTGGTATTTCCACGTCTGTTTGATGAAGCCATTCACTAGCTGGTTCACCCACTGCCTAACATTGAAATTGGGATAATTTTCTCACTACTATGAGATGACTGTGCTTCTATTCACATCCCATTTCAACCAGTCAAAACACAATAGCCAGAAATCATGATCATATGTGGTTCAGATAGACAAATTACAGGGTGTCATAGAACTCTACTCCTTAAAGTTTAGCTTATATATAATAACACAAAAGCAATTAATACAAATTATGGTAATAGCTAACACTTACTGAGCATTTGCTATACATCAAGCCATGTGCTAAGTGCTTTATACAGAGTGTTTCATGTATCCCTTGAACATAGCCCTATGAAGTAAATGCTGTTTTACACCGAGTAATTATGTAAATTTCTGTGTGGTTATTGGTGGATGGGAGTAGAATTCTCTTGATTGTTATATGATTGTGGAAAATTAGGATTTAAATGAAATATAAAGATCATCTACTTAAAACCTTAATATGAGGCTTGAGCCATGTAAGTTTCAATGTTGTCCTGATTTAATATTTGTTTGCATTTAATATTCAAGCGTGGGGAACCCATTGCCTCTGGTGGCACATGGTACAATTTCAAGTTTGTGTTGATTTTTTAATTGTCTGGAATGGGGACCAATATTTAGAGAAGGAGAGGATAAATGTGTGTGTTTATATACACATATATAAATATAATGTAATATAAATATAATATATACATATAGAAATATATATGTCTGAGTGTATATATTTGGGTGTATATACACACACACACATGTAAATATATATTTGAAGGAGAGTCACATGGAAAAGAAATGAGATCTGTTTAATTCCAAAGGAATGCTTTAGAATTAATAAATGGATATATTTGCAAGGTTGATTATTGGTAGAAAAAATATAATAGGTCCTAAATTCTAATCATTTAATCTGTGAAATCAAAGGGGGAAAAAGGGAAAAAGAGAAGACAAAAAGAAAGAAGAAAATGCTTCCTAAGGTGATGAGCTTGAGCTTCCACAATGACCCAGTTCATTCAGATGTTGAGAGTCTGTCTACCTGACCATTGTGTAAAAAGGAATTCTCGATGGGTTGAAAGAAAAACAAGAAATTTATGGCATTCCCTGGAAATTTAATATTTTAATATTTTTGCTTTAATGCTACATACAGCCTGAAGAATTATATTATAGTCAGAGAAAATTTCTCCTCTCCTTCTAGTGCCTAAGTAATTCAAACTAAAGGTAATTTGCTAACAGTGAATGGTAGTATTTAGAAAAATCTTATTTCGTTGGTTTAGGTGGAAGAAATGCTAGACATAAGTAAAATTTTTAGATATGTGGTATACATTTAAGACCATCTACCACCTTGGTTGAATGTCTTGATGTGTATACATAAGCATCATCACAGCTACCACTATCAAAAACAAACAGGGTACTCAGCCTTTGGCTCAGTTATTTGTTAGTATATTTGTTTTTGCTGTGTTCCTGATGATTGAATTGTCAGTCGAGTTGAGCATTGCTATATTAATATTTTTTAAAGACAATTGATGATCAACACACAAAATTCGAGAGATGAGAGTTCTACGCATAGATGTTACCTAAGGTCAGATCAGAGAGATTCACTCTTATCAACCAAGAATAAGACCGAAGCATCCATTCGAAAGAGAGATTTCGACAAAGATGGGATTTGTGCTCCAAACTAAATGTCAAATGATTGCTCTATTTTAGGCAAAAATATTTAAATGGTCAAAAAGTTCCTACTGTCTTGAAAAATTATTTAAAAGCCATATTATAGAGGTCTAAATATTTCGTGACATTCTATTAACCTTCGGATGAAATACAGCTAGGCATTTAGCCCCAGGCATACATAACTTTTTATGGAAAATGCAGAGCGCCAGTAATATCTCTGCAAGCTCATGCACATTCCTATTTATATGCATGTTTTAGAGTTCTCACAGAAAGAAAGTAATTTACCCAAACACTGAGGTTACCCTTAGGACACAATTTCCTCTTGTTTGAAAGATTCTCTATACAGATGAAAAATATAAGCTAAATAAAGAGAGGGGGCTTCTTTATTATCTTGATTTTCAAATGTGTCAGCAGTGAGGGCTTAAACCTTAGAAAATAATTTCTTTGAAAAAATAAGATTAATATTGGATCTTCCTTTTTGATGGTAAACTTTTTATTTTTTAGATTTTAGTATTTTAAATTGTGAGGTATTTTTCCTCATAGTGGTCTTGCTAATAACAGCAGAGAGAATTTTGCTAAAAGTCAAAATTTATACTTGCATCTTAGAAAGCCGAGATAATAATAAGTTATGCAATACTAATATTTCCCATGTTGGACAGGCTTTTAAATAAAAAACGTCACCTAAAGTTTTGAATTTCAACTTATAATTCTGTTTATGGTTTTTTTTTGTTTTTTTTTTGTTTTGTATTTGGATTGAGTGTTGGTAGATTGATAAAACTACAAAAATACATTTGTATGTCATGGAAATTCTACAAGCTGATCAGCAGGATATTGGACAGAGACTGCAAAGAAAAAAATATTTTTAAATGATAATTATCATTTAGCTTTAGAAGCAGAGATCTGTGTTTGTTTTTAATGGTAAACAAAGTGTGTTTGTGTGTGTGCGTGTCTCAAATAGAAAGAGCTGGAATTCCAGTTCCAGGTGGGAGAGGTGTAGTAATGCATCCAACAGCTGATAATTGTGTCAAAGCATTTCTGAGATCATGACAGTCCTGTACTGACCCTCCCTGATAATGTGAGTTATAAATTTCTCCCTGCCCTTCTACACCCAAGTGATCTCCTGCCATCAATTGTTTGAACTACTGCTGTCCCACAGAACTTTCTGAGATAAAAATCTGCTCCATCTGTGTGCTGTCCAATTTGCTAGGCACCAGCCTCATATGGCTATTAAGCACTGAAAATATGCTTAGTTAGACTGAGGAAGTGAATTTTTAATTTTACTTAATTTTAATTAATTGAAATTTAATGTAAATAGCTTTATGTGGTTAGTGGCTACCATATTTTAAAGTCCTTTGTGAATACAAACATAGACACCAAAACTTGAAAAATTTTCCTCTTGTGAAAGTCTTCCTCTGGCACAGCCAAGACTCCTTGGCCATCAGAAAATTTATTCTCAGCAACCCAAGCAACCATCCATATCCCCAAACATCAAAAAAAAATTATAACTTAGAGGCAAGAGAATCTGGCATCAAATACTCAGGAGGATTGATGTGGCCTTGATACTCAGAGGTAGAATTTATTTTTCTAGTAGTATTATTTCAGCTACAGTGTGTGTCATTAGGCAGTCATGGTTAGTCTGCAAGCATTGAATCATCTCCAATATGTGGTTCACTATTATAAACAAACAAATAAGAACACACGCCAAGTGTTGTAAGTCCCAACTATAATTTTGCAAACACCTTTTTAAATTTATCTACTTGTTATTTGGATATTCAGATCAATACTATTTAGTATATATTATCGGGTTCTGTGCAAGACTATGTGGTAGTCATGTGCAAAGGTGAATAATACAGAGCCTGAGCTCAAGGAATTTATAACCTATACTGCACAGTGGTCAGTTGGGGCAAAGGTGTGAAAAGACCGATGGCTAGGACAAGTAAAAGTTGCTTGTTGAAGTTTGAAGGAACAGGTTTAAAAGAATGTCTGGGAGGCTAGTGGAGGACCCAGTTAAGAGTTTTGATTGCTCAGAGCCAGGAGTAACTAGTAGTGAAGTATTGGAAGTAACATGCATTATATTTTATACCTGATTTTATTATGGAGTACTGAAAACATTCTCCATGTATAAATGAAAGTGAAATTATATATGAATGATTAAAAAAATTGTGTGTATATATATACAAGGGCTACAAGGGCAAAAGTTTCTCTATCCTCTCATGTATGGGGCAGAGATTTCTTGGCATTAACAAGTACAGGCTTAATGGCCAAATTCTATTATTAGCATTAGCATTAGGATCACTCAGGTAGGTGACCTCAGAAAACCATGCATGGAAAAGTCTGTGTGGCTAACCGTAACAGGAATATGCTCAAAAATTTAAGTGCAGCCCAGGTTTATCAGATGTAACTATTAATAATAAGTCTTTCTGGGTGAGACAGCTGGATATGGTTCAAAGTTAGGATGTAGGACCTCAGCAACAATATCAGTCCTATAATATCTGTTACAGTTTGAATACTAATCTGATATCTGGTACTGAGCTAGACATTTTGTATTCAAAGTCTCAGTTAATCCTCACAGCAATTCTATGGCTACTATCTCAACTGTCATCATGTCCACTTCAGAGTCAATTTACTTGCCCTAATTAGCATGGGCAAGTACTTACATATGAAAGGTCTTTAGACCCTAAACCTTAATGAAAATATGTTAATGTTAATGAAAATATGTTAATGAAAATATGTTTTCTCAGATAAGGTCTAAGATGAGCCATATGAAATGGTCAAACTGATGTTGACCTAAAAATAATAACAATTTCATGTGGCTTAAGCATATAAAAGCAGACTGTCAGAGCACGAAATAATGTCTCAGAAGGTTATCTTCACTGTATGATAATTTATTACGGGTATCTCAGAGTTATCTAGCCAGTCTTACTTCCAAATGGAATTTTTTTGAATGATAAAAATCTTAAACTAGCTCAGGCAGGTTTTCACCTGGGGATGAGAGATACTGTTAATTCAGCCAGGAAAGTATGGCATAATGGAAGGGCGTAGTCTCTTGGCTGAAGTTGCATTTCTACTATTATCCTATTATCACGGATTTACTCTGGTTGATTTATTTTTATTTACTTATTTTCCATTAATGTGAATGCATTCTATCTTACGCCTTTACCACATTTTCAATTTTTACTTTTAGTATCTAGTAATGGAATGAAGATCTTTTCCATAAATAAATGTATTTTATTTACCAGCAAATAAATAAGAGATCAAGGAGAGAGATGACAAGATATTCTCCTTTGACTCCTTAGGTTACAGATTTTAATAAGGCTACCAATCAAGTTAAGCAAAATTTAATCTTTTATTTCCCAAGGGGATAAGAGAAGCAGAAGGGATGGTATATTTGTTACCCAATTTAGACAAAGCTGTGGTTATACTGATTAGGAGTCTGAGACCTGGGTCCTGTCTCTCTATGACCTATGGCAAGTTACTCTATTTTCTTTAGCCTGAATCTCTTAAAAATGAAAAGAGGGCTGATAGCAATAATATATGCATTTCAGTAAAGATATGAGTCTCAATAAACTGTATAGCAAAGACATTTGTAAATTCTATTATGCTAATAAAAACAACATGATTGCAGCTAGGTTTTAACTGATGTCCCTTATTTATGTAACATGATAATAATATATATTCATTGTCTTCAGAATAAATACTATGTGTCATGTTCCATTAAAGTTTCAACCATATTACATTTTCTGTAAAATTTAAATTGATATCAGGAAGTATTAATATACATCAACGATTATAGAATTTTTTGGATAATTTCCTAAATAAATATTCATTTTATTAAAAATTATCAAAACCTTAAAGGTAGGCAGTTGTTAGGTCACCAAATTCTCATTTCTGCACCTGGTTGTGACTCAAATTGAATTTGTAATAGTCTGTGCATAAGCCTTAAGGGAATATATTAGTTCACACTTTTGTTAGAAACGCCAGGTACTTTTTTCTAATGATATGTTTCTTTAGAAACTATTTATTGCGTTATTTTTTGGTGTGGCTTATATACATATCTTTTGAACTCTCTGCCAAATGAACTTTGCTTTATTTTCAATTTGATGAATAGCATACTGGTTAAGAATGAGTATTATATTAATTCAGACTTTCAGTCCTAACCCTAAATTAAATCCATCTCTTGTACCTAAGGGAAAGACATTTCAAAATGTCACCCCAATTTTCTGTAACCATCTACAGATAAGAAGACAACAAATTTCAATGGAAAATTCATTGTCTTTTCCCAATTTCTCTTGTAAAAATGAGTCTTTTAGGATGGAAATACAAGCCTGAGTCATCAGATCATTAATTAGAATGCAAATTCTTTACAAGAACTACTAAATTGCAACCATTTTGTTGTATGATTAGCATAGTTAACATTTAAAAGTTCACTCCTTCCAGAAAGTTCTCCTGATAATAGAAGCAAATATGTACTGAACGTAATCTGTCTGCAGTCATAGTTATTTATGTCTTACCTTAAAAGATCTGAAAACCTTTGAAAATAGGCATAATGTGTATGTCTCAATTTAGAGCTTTATTTTTTTTTATTTCAGAACTTTGTTTTATTTATTTATTTATTAAGTAAGGAAGTAGGAATGTTTTTGTTACATGGATACATTGTATTATGCTTACATCAGGGCTTTTAGTGTGCCCGTCACCAAAATTGTGTTCATTTTACCCAATAGGTAAATTTTTAACTCTCACTCTCCTTTGACCCTTCCCCCTTCTTGGTTTCCTAAGTCTTTTACATCTCTTTGTGCCTGTGTGTACCCATCATTTAGCTCCCACTTATTAGTAAGTACATGTGGTGTTTGTTTTTCCATTCCTGAGATATTTCACTTAGGATAATCATTGGCATTTCCATCCAAGATGCTGAAAAGACATTATTTTATTCTATTTTATGGCTGAATAGTACCCCATGGTGGATATATATGCCACATTTTCTTTATTCACTCATGAATTGCTGGGCACTTAGGTTGGTTCCACATCTTTGCAATTGTGAATTGTGTTGCAAGAAACATTTGAGTGCAGGTGTCTTCTTGATAAAATGATTTGGTGATATCTCATTACGGTTTTAATTTGCATTTCCCTGAGAATTAGTAATGTTAAGCATTTTTTCATGTTTGTTGGTCATTTGTCTTCTGCGGAAAAACTTCTTAAATAGTATATATTTTTCTTCTTTTGAAAAGAAGATAGATTAATGGCCAACAAACACAGGAAAAAAATGCTTAACATCTCTAATCATCAGGGAAATGCAAATCAAAACTACAATGAGATATCACTTAATCTCCAGTGAGAATGGCCTTTATCAAAAAGTCCTAAAACAATAAATGTTGGCGTGGATGCGGAGAGATAGGAACACTCATACACTGCTGCCACAAAAAAACTATGGTGATATAGCACCTCTTGTATACTCCTGGATAGAGCTGGAGCCCATTCTATTAAGTGAAGTATCACAGGAATGGAAAAAGAAGCACCATATGTACTCACCATCAAATTGATATTAACTGATCAACACTTAAGTGCACATACAGTAATAACATTCATCAGGTGTCAGATAGGAGCGGGGTGGAAGGGATAGGTATATTCACACCTAATGGGTGTAGTGCACACTGTCTGGGGGATGGATGCACTTGAAGCTGTGACTCAGGTCGGGCAAAGGCAATACATGTAACCTAAGCATTTGTACCCCTGTAATATGCTGAAATAAAAAAAATAGTATATATTTAAATAGATTGATTAGACTTCATATTTCATATTAAAATATGAATTAGGTATAAATATCTTTCTTTAATTTAAGTAAGTGGTCTTTTATTAAATTGAATATTTTCTTTGCTATAAACAATTATAGAAGTAATTTAGCGAGAAAAGATATATAATATATTAATATTGGGAATAGGTGAATAAATACATTGAATATGATACTGTATTAAATTATTTTCCAAATAATGCATCTTAGTTTATTCTAAAATAATTACAAGAACATTATGTTGAGCAACTATCAATTCTTATTTTCTAGTCAATCCCTCAGATTTTCTTCATAGAATTAATGTGGCAGTAGAATACCTGTGGGTCTTTAAGTGGGTCTACAAGGACAAAAGGATTTTTTTTTTAAATAATACTAAGACCTTATTTGCATTTTTCACTTTCACCCTCTTACAAGTGTATAGTGAAGTTTTCCAGAAGTGACGTAACATGTGATGTTGTCACATTAAGGCTTATAATGGAATGTGTTTCTTGTCTATTTTTGTGTTTTAAAATTTTCAAGAGTATAAAGAGGTGTTTAGAACAAAATGTATAAAAACCTGCTACTCCAGAAGAAAGTTTAACTCAATAGGAAGTGCTGTGCCAGGAGGTTAATAGAATAACTATGTTACCTGACATTTGCTTACTACTTCTGAAGATGTAGGATTCTGATCTTCTAAAATTAGTAAAGGTATGTACAAGAATCATGTTTTATTCTTTTCTCCTGTGGTACCGATAATTGAGGGTGTCCAGATGATTGTTATTAAAAGTATAGATGTGCTTGATAAAAACTCTGCCTACCAAAAGAGAAATGCATTGCTAAGAAAAACTGTTTTCCTTATATTTAATCAGATTATAAGATTTTTAAATTTCAACAATTCATCTATTCTTCCCAAACATATGAAAGGCAAATCTCTTATCTTTCCAACTCCAGGCAACACAGTTCTCATCACTTATCCTGGCCCTAATATTCTTTGAAGCTTAGACATTTTATACAGAAATTAAAATAAAGTGTTAAAGCATTTTTTAAACAACTCTGGAGCAGCAGTTTCTTTTCCACAATTTAAATTATGTTCCTTCAGAAGAAGGGAACATCATGTCCAAAGGACAGTTTTCCTCATAATGAAAAATTGGAGGAGTCACTTTTTTCCCATGGTGACATATTCAGATCTGCATTACTTCATCAAAGAAGTGAGTCCCTTTCCATTAGCCAAACTAGAGTGCTCCAAGTGTCATATTCTGCATTTCCAACAGAAAAATTACTACTTAAGAATATCTGAGCACTCTTGGGTACACTTTTGGGCCTTCATAATTATATTTATTGACTAATAAACAGGGATATTTTTTTCTGCAAATGGGTTGTGAAATTATCATCAAGAAAAATAAAACCGAGCTCAATTTTACTACTCAAGGTCAGAACCCGATTTCTTTTTTTTTTAACAGTATCAGTCTGCCTTAATTTAAAAGTTCATTTGTTTCTCAGTCTTAAAAATACCCTGAAGATATATGATTAATGGGCATGTGTTAAAAGATATTGCTGTTTTAAATCACATCATTGATTTAGCTGAATGGCTGGTGATCAGAATAGTTGCTGCCATTCCCAGATCTCCTTGACTGGTCCAGCCACAGTGAGTGCTAGAAATGGTTTGCAGCAGATCTTGACTCCTTCAGAGAATTGCTTTTGGATGATGGTTGTTTCCTGGGAGGTGACACCCACCTCTACTGGAAGCCATCATTAAAAAACTCTGCCCACCTCAACACCCCTTTGTTATTTATACCCTACTACAGTCCTGCAGAAGATCCAGTATGGCTTAGAAACAAGGCCAGCTCACTAGGTTGGTGAGCTCACTGAGCAGCCTTGCATAAAGTTACATCAACAATGACACTAATCAGTTCATAAACAGATGAGTTATTGAGCTACCATCATGTGCCAGGCAGCATTAGGTACTGGGAACAATGGTACAAAAACAAACAAACAAACAAAAAAAAAAAAAAACCCAGAAAATATCCCAGCCTCTTGGAAGCTAAATTCTAATGGATGAAATAGGCAAAATACACAGAGGTAAATAAATAAAATAAATATTAATTGCGAAGTGACATGAAGGAATCTAGCAAGGGGCTGAATTAATAGTAGGAAGAGACTTGCTTTAGATGGGGAAGGTAGGGGTGGCTCTTTTGATAGGATATCCTTCAAAAGAGAGGATGAGAATGTACCTGTCAGACCACAAAGCACCATTCAGAGCAGAGGAAAAACTCAGAGCACCTACAGTAGTAGTCAGAGTAGAAATGTGCCTCAGCCAGATTTGGGAGGACTTGTGGGGTGATATTTGTGAGAGATGGATACTTCAGGTCCATTCTCTGAACAAATCCCTATGTAATGATTATATCTTAGTGATAAGGTTCTGAAGAAGGAAAGGAAAAGAAAGGAAGGAAGGAAGGAAGGAAGGAAGGAAGGAAGGAAGGAAGGAAGGAAGGAAGGAAGGAAGGAAGGAAGGAAGGAAGGAAGGAAGGAAGGAAGGAAGGAAGGAAGGAAAGAAGGAAGGAAAGAAAACAAGAAGGCAAGAAGGAAGGAAGGAAGGAAGGAAGGATGGAGAAAGAAAGAAAGAAAGAAAGAAAGAAAGAAAGAAAGAAAGAAAGAAAGAAAGAAAGAAAGAAAGAAGGAAGGAAGGAAGGAAAGAAAGAAAACAAGAAGGAGAGAAGGAAGGACAAAAAGATGACAATCCCAGCACACAGTTGCAGACCAAATCTCATGAGGCAAGAACAAAATGGAACCCGCAAAAGAGGATCTCACTCAGTCAAACATGTAGAGCTGTAGATTGTTTCCTTTGATAAACTCTATGGCCTTATGATGAGATGCTACAGTCTAATATGAGAAACTTCTTTAGTCATTAAATGTGTATATATATATCTATGTGTGTGTATGTATATGTGCATATAGGTATATGTGTGTCTACCTATACACACATACATATCCTATTAATATCTATCTATAGTTGTTTGCTTGCTTGAATGTTTTAATAAATATGGGAATCAATCTTTCACAGATATAAATAACCAGGGTCATAAATTTCCAAGTTAAGAAACATTTTGCCCTGGCTCAAGGAAATTTTATGGAGTCATATGGAAACTAAAGGAGTTCAATAAATTGCTAAATTTTAAATTTTGCTGCCTCTTGGGGAGAAAACCAAATAAACAGCATTTACTTCTTATAGAATTACCATTTGAGGTTTGATTCTGTCTTGGGGTGTTAATTTTATTCACACACCCTAGTAGACACTGGCTTTTGTTTGTCACATCATGAGTAAGAAGGAGAATCCCGTGAGCTGGTATTAGATAGAAGTTAACTGGGTCCCACAGGACAGTTTCTAAACTTTAGTTAGTCTCATATACCTAATAAAGGATTTAATTGATCAGTGATGTCTATAGTAAGGGCACAGACTATATTAAATAAATTTACTTTTATGAGACATAGTGATGAGAAGTATGCTGAGGAATTTCAACATCCCTTCCAGATAGAAATAATACAGTTGAATTCAGTGTTTAATGAATTCTAATTCTATCTAAATGAAGTTTCAAAGGTACTTCCACATAGTAAATTTGTTTGTAGCCCTCATTCTTCATAATAGTCAACAAGTTTGTTTAATTTCGATTGAGAAATGCATGCAATACTTTTCTTATATTTCTATTTTATTGACTGATGTTTAATACTTTGAAAATATTAATGTATCTTTCATTTGCATTATCTTCTATAGTTTGGGTGAATTGATGGTTTCTGTTTGTTGATAGATTAACATTTTTTCATTCTAAAGTAGGAATTAAAGCAGCTGTTATGCGCCCTTTTTATTACATTGTGTTGTTTCCAACAAGGGTTTATAAGAGTAACAAGATGAATCAATGTTAACTGTATTTATTTCACGAATATAAAATATTACTCATTGCTTATCCTGCTATTCTTCCTCCACATTTAATTTTTAAGGAAGCCCAAAGGCAAAAATGACTGTTGAACAGCTCATGCATTTCGTCACGTAAAATAGATAGGAAACAATAGCTAATTTAGTCATCTATTCCATTTCAGCTGCCGAGATACTCTAATGGTTGATCTTACGTGTCAAGTTGACTCGGTTAAGGGATGCCTAGATGGCTGGTAAAGCGTTATTTCTGGTTGTGTCTGCAACGGTGTTTCCAGAGGAGATTGGCATGTGAGTCAGTGAACTGAGTGGGCAAGACCCACCCTCAATCTGGGCAACACCATCCAATTGGCTAGGAGCCCGGATGGAACAAAAAGTCAGAGGAAGGAAGAATTCTTTCTTTCTTCCTGACCGCCCTTTTTCTGCCCTTTGACATCAAAACTTAAAGTTTTCCAGATTTTGGACCCTGAGACGGGCACCAGCAGCCCCCAGGGCTGTTGGGCCTTTGACTTCAAATTGAGATTTCTCAAGCCTTCCAACGTGGGCGGAGCCACTTACTAATAGCATTCCTGGTACTACTGCTTGCAGACATCCTATCATGGTACTTCTCAGCCTCCATAATCATGTAAGTCAATTCTCCTAATAATAAATCTCCTTTTATATATCTATCCATCTATTGGTTGGTTTTACCGCTCTGGAGAACTGTGACTAATACAAATACCAAAGTAAAGAAAGTCCCACAAAAGTATTACAAAGTGCTCTAATTTGCTAGCAATTCTACATTTCATATAGGCCAATATGTAGCGGAAGAAAAGAAAATCAAATAGGGTTAACAAATTTATATATCATCTTGCTTCCTAATCATCAAATAATAAGCATGAAGGAACTTGGACATACTTCCTATTTATACCAAATTATTTCTTTTCTTTCTTCCTTTGTCAATATTTTGTTTCTATATCCTGGAATTATTGATTGTACTTCATTTTTCATTAATCGTAAGTTTCTAAAATAAGATTCTACAAATCTTCTAATTGACATAATTTTCAGACTTGGAAGTTACTCATTGCAAATGATATAAATATACGAATACTTTCATGTATTCATACCATATCTTGGATTCTTACAGCCATTGTCATATTTTCCTATCTTTTGGTAGAAACTAAAATATTGTAATAAATTGTTCAGCCTGTTTGAGTACATAGTTTTGTTCATTTATTAATCTGCTACACTGCACATCTGTAAAGATCTTGTACTTTGAGCAGGAAATAAAGACTGGATGAGACTTTTTGGGGTGTACGTTTTTGGGAGAAGTTGAGTGAGTTCTACATGTAAGAAGAAGAAAACAAAGAAATATTGGAGACTATAAGAGTGAACTGAAGCAGAGAAAGTAGCACTCAACAAGTACTCCAATTGTCCACCACCACGTGTATTTTCCATTCACCTTGGAGCACCTTGGAAGGTACTACGTGATTATTTCTAGCTAATGAAATGTGAGCAAGAGTAATATGTGCCACATTGGAGGTGAGATAATAAAACGTTTATACAAAATTCCCCATTCTCTCTCTTAGCCTATTGAGTTTATATCAAAGCCATACACTGAAAGTAGGGCAATTACAGGATGATGAACTACAAGATGGTAGGCTGCAGTGAGACCACATAGCCAAGGTGGTGGAGCCTCCATCAGGCAGGGCCCTGTGTGGCAGAGCCAGCTGCTAATCAGCATGGTGCATGCAGCATGAGATAACTTCTGTCTGACACATGGGGACTGCTTTTTACTGTAGCATACAGGCATCCATATTGACAAGTACAAATATTGCCTCAGTTCTGAGAGATTAATTCAATTTCATGGGAGTCATAGATATAGATACATGATTTATAAATATATATATTAGTGTATAGCTATATACACCTAATAAGTATGAATAATATATGGAAATAATATGTATTAAATAAACGAAAGTAATGTTAGGGTTTAATAAAAGATATACAGTAATATTGTTTTCAACTTATAAGTGGCCGATCATGTTAAGTCAATTAGCTAAATTTAAGATACTTCATCTTCTATCATTTAATGACTTAAATGCCACTACAATTTATAAATACATTATTGATTTATCTCAATGCCATTAGTTTGAGAACTATATTTAATTATGGGCGTTGGGAGAGAAATCATTAGGTTTTCATGGTAGCTGATCATAGTTCAGTAGAGGATATTTACCTCATAGGACATTTCAATTTTAAAATGTTCAATTTTAGTTTCAAGTGCTATAACTCACTGAAATGGCTTTGGTTTCAAAGGGGTATTTAATTAATTCTATATTGCATGGCAAAAGAAATGGCTAATATAAAAATATCAAACCTGCCACCTGTCATCTGTCATTTTAGTTGCATTTCTTAGAAACTTGGCTTTTATTCAGTTAAAATTTCTTAGTTTATATTTGAAATTCTTTAGGTTAACATTTTGTCTGTTACATGTCCAGCTAACGTCTTAGCAAGAATTTACGGAAATTTGTTACATTACAGATCAAAAGGTGTGGTATGCAAGGAAATAAAAGTTGACAGTATTTATAAGGCACGTGAAAGAGCTTTAAGTACAAATTGCGACAAATCACAAATTTTCCCAAGCCTGACGTTCTTTAATTCTTTAAAACAATGTACCAGGCAGCAGGTAATTCAGAGACAGGAAGAGGCAGAGCTTGCTCAGCTAGGATGATTCAATCACAAAAACAGAATCAGGAGAAACAGGACCTGCAAGAGAGAGAGAGAAAGGAGAGAAAGGGAGAGAGAGAAGATTGATTTGTTTCAAGGAGTTGGCTTGTGTGTTGCGTGATTATGGGAGCTGGCTAGGCAAGTCCAAAAGTCCAAAATTTGTAGTGCAGACCATCAGGAAAAACAGGCTAGAACTCAGGCACAGTCTGAAGCTTCTATCCATGTGTGGAATTTCTTCTTCTTCAAGGACACTTCAACTCTGCTATGAAAACCTTTCAACTGACTAACCTAGCCTACCCAGTGATCTCGGGTAATCTTCCTTACTTTTTTTTTTTTTTTAATTTCAGAATATTATGGGGGTACAAACATTTTGGTTACATGTATTACTTTTTACAGTTTGAGTCAAAGTTATAATTGTGCCCATCACCCAGGTAGTGTACATTGTACCCATTAGGTATGAAGTTACCCATCCCCTCCTCCCGGCTCCTACCTGCTTGATTTCCATTGAATTTTACTACCATATGTGCACATGAGTTTTGATCTATAAGTTTCAATTTAGTGGTAAGGACATATGGTTTTTGTTCTTCCATTCTTGTGATACTTCATTTAAAAGGATGGTCTCTAGTTCCATCCAGGTTGTTGCAAAAGGTATTAGTTCACCACTTTTGTAATGGCTGAGTAATAATACTCCACATTGCATTGTATTGATCCACTTGTGTTGATGGGCACTTGGGTTGTTTCCACATCTTTGCAATTGTGAATTTTGGTGCTATAAACATTTGAGTGCAAGTCTCTTTTTTTATAAAATGTCTTTTTTTTTTTTTTTTCCTTTGAGTAAATACACAGTAGTGGGATTGCTGGATCAAATGGTAGGTCTACTTTTAGTTATTTGAAGTATCTCCAGGCTACTTTTCATAGAAGTTGTACTAGTTTGCAGTCTCAGCAACAATGTATTATATTCCTTACTTAAACTCAAGTAATTATGAAGTTTAATCACATACATAAAATACCTTCTCAGAAACACCTAGTGTTTGATTGAATAACTGGGAACCATAGGCTAGCCATATTGACACATAAAAAGACCAATTTGTCCTGCTTAGGAGCTCTGGTTTCATGCAGAAGGGGACACACCGAACCAGCAGGTATAACCCAGTCACTTTGTGCTTTCATGCCAGTGAATGAGCAAAGAGAAGAGTTATTATACTGTTAGGGGGTGATTCAGCCTGAGAATTGAAAGGAGCTACAACTACTAATACAAATGAAGGCAAGAAGGACCACTTTCTGAACCCTAGGTATTTACTAGGGCATTCTGTGGTGCTTTTACTCTCAGCACTAGTTGTAAGTGCGCAGTTGTAGCAATGACAGCTTAACAACTATAAGGCAACCAAGATCTTAGATCCTTTGGGGATGAAGGTCTGAATTACCTAAGAAAACAAGCTATACATCCCAAAGTGCTGTTCAAAGGTGAGGGAGATCTAGAAGGGACAGTGGAGAAAGGAGATGGTGAAAATAATTTTCAGTGCCAGTTGCCACACAGGAGACTGGAACTTACTCTGTTAACTCTTCAGTGCTGAAGCTTTAGAACAGATTGCAGCTGGTCCATGTCCTTGAAGGTTCTGTGATGGATTTGACTCAACAAGCTTATCAGGGGCATCTGAGAAGAAGAGGGTTAGACCCTATAGGATACCTCTTGTGTTTACTGTCAAGTCTTCTTAGCTCAACTTTACTCCAGCTGTAACAATCAGCTTCACCCAGATACACCGGAGGGCATCTTGCTTCAGCTCTGCCAAGAATACCTTAGCTTCTTTCCCAGGCTTTTCTCATACAATAAGGGGAAGCTGCTTGGCACAGGAGCTTAAGCAAACCTAAAAATGTGGGAAAATTAACACCCCTTTGGGGCTCCCCTTGACCAATGAAGAATGAAAGCCAGTGGTGAAAGACCTCTGTTTTTTCATCCCTCTTGGAAACAATTTTAAGGTGTCAATGGATTGAGAACCCGTTGCAAAACTTACCACCAACTTTTCCCTCCATTCCTGTTTTATTTTTCTCATTTCCTACTCCTGGTCTTTGAGATCTTAACATAAAACAGGGGAGTAGGAATTGAGGTTAAACCATCTGACCAGGTATTAAATACTGTGGATGTGTCTTGTGGGAGAAAAAAATTTAATAAACTAAGGTACAGTGCCATCTCTAGGAATGAAGACTAAGACATCAACATTAAAGGAATTCTTTGATAAAGAAAAGTTAATAAAACATTTTAATTTAATTTACTCTTAAGAGCCTACCATTTGAACAACAAAAATTCTCAAAAATAGTTAACCACTGTCTACATATTCTGAATATCTTATTTGTAAGCAAAGAGGCAATTGCCTAGTTTCTACACTCAGAACATGGAAAGGTCAGAAGTTTTAGAAAAGTTTGGCAACATTACAATATGGGGACTTAACTTAAATTTACCACCATTTCCATGCATGCAAATCACTATTCAACACAAATCTTTTTTTTTTTTTTGTCAATTACTATTATAGAATAAATCATTTTTATTTTTGCCTAAATTTAGAATTTAAGATCATAGCACAATTCTGTTACTTTTGAAATGTATTGTTTTGTAAAAAGTATATTCCCATCTGTTTCAGAGAACAGCATTTTACTGCCCATGAGGAAAAAAAAATCTCACATTATAATACAGCATTTTCCAAAACCAAATTACATTAATATTTCTCAAAAATGTATTTCTTTATCAATGGGAAAATTAGTTTAATACATTTGCTTTTACCTATTATCGAACTTGACATCTATGTTCTTATAAACATTTTCTAGGATAACAGTCATCGGTGGACCTATTGGGATCATTCCTTTACCTTCAAATGTTGCCTTGAAATTCGCTTCGCCCATGGTATTGTAAAAAAGATTATCCCTCAGGATATCTTTTCTGCTCTGAAAGACAAAACACTCAGTTTTGTGAGATTAAATTCACACATTTTGATTGCTTTCCTTTCATCTGTCTGGCTCACTCCCACCAGAGAATTCACCAGGAGGCAGCCTGTGGAAAAGAGGTAAACAGGCTATAAGCCTGATAGAGGGAAGAAAAAGTAGTGAACAATTAAACAGAGAGTATTTTATAGAGTGTCTAATTCGGGAATTGTGCTCTATTCTTGATATTCAGCCAAATGGATACGATTTTCCTTTTATGAGTCTAATCCCTGACATCTCGACTGTGGGTAAGCACATAGTTGTAGGATCTTCCTATTTCAGGAGAGGAAGGAAACCGCTCAGCCAGATGGACGTCAATTGGGCCGGAATTGCTGCTGAGTAGATGCTCACCTTAAGTGGGAAGGAAAATGTGCTGGTTGCTAAGCCACTGATAGGCTTTGCCCTTCCTCTGTTTAATGGGCAGTCACTGGGTCAAAGCACGAATGATGACGTTAGCACTGGTCTTTCTTTGCTATTTGAATAGTTACATAGGAAGTGGCTAAGTGTTTCCTCTAAATTAGCTGTTTCTATTCTCTGACCTTCACTCCTGGGGTGAAGGGTGACTGCAGCCTGAGAGAGAGAAGGGATGGAAGATTTATTAAACAGTAAAATTAGCAAACATTAGCAATGTATGGAGATGCTACTATTGTATAAAAATAATGCAGTTTTCAGTGTTCAGAATAGCTGGTAATAAAAAGGGGGGGGGTGCTATTTCAAACACTTTGGTTTCAACTGCTCATCCTTGTCTATGCAATTATTCCTAATGGCAAAGGGTTGTGAAGCTTATCCTTGGGCTTTTGCTCGAATTTGAAATGCCACCTTCCCCTGGGATTAGAGTAACAAAGTGAGACTCAGAAATTAATAGGCACAACTCTGAGGCACCGGATATGCAGCCTCCTGTCATTAAATTCAGTGAATGTGATTTTTATTGCTTTTCTCTGGCCCAGTCACATACAGTAGCATCTTACAGTACTTACGCTAAGAAAGCCACCGCTATCAAACTGCTATTTTTTTTTTTTTTTTTTTTTATGATAAGGTCTCATTCTGGTGCCCGGGCTAGAGTGCAGTGGCATCACCATAGCTCACTGCAACCTCAAACTCCTGGGCTCGGATGATCCTCCCGTCTCAGCCTCCTAAGTAGCTTTATATCCAAGTTCTAGACTTTACTTCCCTGTTTTACCCTCAAACTTTTGAGTTAGTGAGTTACTGCTCACCAAAGTAGTTCTGGTGGGAGGGAAAGGTAAGATATTTTCTGTGCAGCTGAGAAGAATGAGTGAGCCAAGAAGTCTCTGTGACTTTTGAGCACCTACTGGATGCAGGCATCGTGCTAGGTGCTGGGTATACAGGGGGGAACAAAGGAGACATGTGACTACTGCCGTAATGTTTTCAGTCACTCAAAGTCTGAAACTGGACTCAGACTAGGCTGATGTTATCATTGGGATTTACAGGATAGGATTTGGGGAAAGATCATTATTAAGGTACAGAAGCTGTTAGATGTATTGGGAGCTGAGAAGAATTGGATTTGCCAACTATAAGGGAGAGAACAGTGCTTTAACTTTATTATTTTGGTGAACGATCTATAATTTGAAAGTTACTAATGGTTTGTTTCTATTGGTAGAGACATTGTCATCTTGCAGCAGCTTTCTGTTTTGGAAAAATTACTCAAATAGTCACTATAAGACCATTAGTTATAAGACAAATACCCTTTTAAATTTTTGAGAATGGGTGAGAATATATTTATCAAGAGTTGGACTCAGTGCAGATGGACTTGTGCCATCTCCATATTTCTTTGTATGCATACCTTAAATGTTTCTGCATGTGCATTTTCAAAATTATCTAAGCCTCAAGGAGTTGTCTGGGATGTAGTTGACTGAGTTTCCTTTACTTTGTGGTTTATAGATGTTGAAATTTATGAAGATGACCGGAGTAGTTTTGACATAGGGCAAATAGAATAAAAGACCAATAAAACCACTGAGTTAAAACACATGTGTGCGTGCACACACACACACACACACACAGAGATGAAGAATGAGAAAGGAATAGTGGATTGCTATTTATTCCAGCATATGATTTAAAGACTGATAGTATATTTTGTGCACCAAATTATGCTCATTTTGAAATCTCTCTTGACCCAGTTATTTTAGCACTCTAGGAGTATTTTATTTGTATATAGGGGTAAAATTGAAAGAACATTATTGATGAATTAGTGGTGACACTCGTATTTTCTCATTTCTTTTTCATCTAGGGAAGTTTGGGTGTAGGTTTTCTCTGGTTATACCCATCTCAAGGTTAACTTCAAGTGTTTTTATCTGGACAACTGAGAGCTTAGTGGTGCCATTTTCTGTGGTATGGAACTGTGATGGTTAATTTTATGTGTCAACTTGACTGGGCTACAGGCTGCCAAGACATTTGGTCAAACACTATTCTGGCTGTGTCCATGTGGGTGTTTTTGGATAAGATTAACATTTGAATCAGTAGACACATTTTAACATTTTAACAAGTAAAGCAGATTGTTCTCCCTGATGCAGGTGGACCTCATCCAATCAACCAGAGACCTGGAGAGAACAGAAATGCTGAGTAAGAGGGAAGTCAACTATTTGATCTGAGACAGTGGTCTTTTTCTTACCTCCAGACTCAAACTGACAAATTGGCTCTTCTTTGGTCTCAAGCCTGCCAGCTTTCAGACTGGTACTTACAGCATTGCTTTCCTGGTTCTCATGTCTTTAGATTCAGACTAAAACTATACCATTAGTTCTCGGGGATGTCCAGTTTGTTCACTGCAGATTGAGACTTCTTAGCCTCCATAATTATGTGAGCCAATTCCTTAAAATAGAATTCTAACCACCATCTTTCAACTTATCAATCTACATATCTACCTACCTACCTACCTATCCATCCTATTGGTTTTGTTTCTCTGCAGAACCCTGACTAATACAGAAAACCTGGGGAAAGAACAGGATTTTATTTGTCCATTTATTTTTATTCTTATTTTTCTATTTTGTGGTATGCTGAGAATCAAGAATTATATTTTAGACTAGCTAAGATTACAATGATGATTAGTATCCAAGTAGAATTGTATCGGGGCATTGGCTCTTACAGTCACAGGAGAAGCAGGAATTGAGAAAATACATGTGGAATTTATCAGTGTAAAGGCTTTTAAAAAATAATATTTGGCAATTCCTTCTGGAGGGTCATTAAACTCTTGTCATAATCTACTGATTGGAAAAGCAAGAAGAGGACTGAGAATTGGCCATTGAAGTTGGCAACTTTGATGTCATTCATGTCCATGCAAAGAATAGTTTGAAGAAAGTTGTAGATGCCAAGACCTAACTGAAATAAAGTCAAAAAAGAATAGGAGAATCAGAATGGCGGAGAAGAAATACATATTCTGTTGTTATTATTGAGAAGTTATGCTACGAAGGGGCAAATAGAAATGGCATGACAGGTGGAGACAAACATGACATCTAGGTAGGTTTGGGTTGTTTTAAAATTAAGTCTATGATTTAAAAGAAGATAGAAGATATGGTAGCATGTTTGTTTGCTAATTGAATGATTCAGTAGAGAAGGGAAAATTGCTAATGGAGAAAAGATAGGAAATAATTGCAAATACAAGTTATAAGTGTAAGCAATATGGCAAGGAATCACATCCATTTTTAGAGGAAGTGTGTTAAGAGAGGAGTAAAGAGAGTGAGCCCACTGAAATGATAGCAAAATTAGAGGTACACTGAGAAAGGGTGGGGCCAGAGTTGCCTGTTGTTAAAGCTGTTGTTTCCAGTATACTTACTTTAGTTTGAGATACAGAAATTTTTAGATTTTCAAATTTGCCAGCCTGCAAGTAACTGAGCTCTCAGTCAATTTTTATTTCAGGTTGCATGCAGAGAATGCCTTCCTTACCAGACTCATATTTCCTACTATCTCCACTTGTACACTAGTTGAGCCTGTATTTAACGTTCTCATAGGGATATTGGTAAATAGCCAAAAGCATCCAAAGCACACTGATATTTTCAATATTTAGTTATTATCACTCATAATGCTATTGTCTCAGTGGACATCTGCACCGTCTCCTAGAAACTGTCAACAACGATTTTATAAAAAAAATTACTATCAAATTGTTGTTTGTCAGTTTTATACAATAGGTTTTTCCGTGGCATAACATGGATCAAAATCGTGCAAAATCTGCATCCTCCTTGCCTGTCATTCAACGCGCTACTGTAGTGACCACAATCGGCGATAATGTATTTAATACAATTTCCAAAATAGCTCTCGATTCCCTGCCTTTGATCCATCAGGAAGCATGCTATAAAAATTGGGCTTTCCCCAGGAGGGCATACTTTCCAAAGCTCACTTCGGATATGGCCATGGAGATTGAAGAATACAAACGAAACTCCCATTTCCATTCAAGTATCAAAAACAGGGTGGCTTAAAACATCGGAAATTTATCGTCGCACAGTTCTGGAGTCTGGAAGTCTGAAATCAAGGTGTCAGTAGGAGCAGTATCCCTCTGAAACCTTCAGGCTGATCCTCCCTTGCCTGTTCCCAGCTTCCGGTGGTTAACTGGCAATCTTTGCTGTTCTTTTGCCTGTGGATGCATCACTTCGATCCTCCATCTCCACACAGCATGTTCTCTGTGTCCCTGTCTGTGTCCTTTTCCTCTTCTTAGGGCACCCGTCATATTGTATTATGGGCCCACTCCACTCCAGTATGACCTTATGCTATTACATTGATTACACTGTAACTTACTACATCTTCAATTGCTTCTAAATAAAGTCACATTCTGAGGTGCTGGGAGTTAGAACTTTGACGTATCTTTTCTTGGGGAAACAATTCAACCCATAACAGAACAGACCCCCAGTAGCTCACTGTGCTGCCAGATGAGGAGTTGTCTCAATTCCTGCCCAGCTACATTTAATAATTACTATGGATAAGTGAACATTTTGTGACCGGACTATATACTTTTCTAAGCCAGTGGTTCATTTGGTTATCCTGGTATTACTCCTCCTTTGTGTATTGGCTTTGTGTTGAAGAGTGAACTTAGAAATTGCTTGTATTTTAGGTTTCAGGCTACTGTACGTGAATAACCAGTCCAGTCCTGATACCAATCTACATCATTATGAAATTCTGTACACTTTGGTTGAGTAGTTGCATAGAACTTAGGAATGGTCTCCCATGTAAAATGAGATAGTTTATAATTGAGAGAATGACATAATGAGTTTATGGGGTAGCCAAAAAAAATGGACAATGGCAGGAATACTTACCCTCGATAGGTGTCTCTCCCTTTTCTCTAATGCTAATAAACTATGCTTAGGTTGACCTTTGACCACTACGAATAAAGGACAAAATCTCCTGAGTTCCCTTGCAACTGAGTTGTGAGCATTTGGATGTAAGCAGAATTGATATGAGAAATTTTAGTACCATATCCTTCAAGGAAGGGTCTTATTCTTTTTTCCCCCCTACTTTGTCTGTCTTTTTGCTTGACATGAGGATTTGCTTTTAAGCTATCTTGGACTATGTATTATTAGCATCTCCCTAAGATGAAACAAGCAAACATAAAAGATACATCCCAGATGAATATATGTGTTCACAACAAATAATAAACATCAGGTATAACACACAACTGCTGTACTCTTGGGTTTCTGCAGGAACTCTGTGTATAAGTCATAAAAGTAAAGTCAAACAAGAACGAGATTCTTTAATGGGCTTATCAGACATTCTAATCTCTTGTCTGTAATACAATGGCAACTAGTACTGAATCTTCAAGATGAATAAGCAGCCCTAGGGTCCTCAGATATTTTTAAGGTAAGGGAAAAATTAGTATATTTCTTAAGATTAGCAGGGTGAAAATTCTGAACCCTTTTATACTAAATATTAGAAACAGTTTATTGTGTGTCACAATTCAATAAAATAGAGCCCCAAAATTACATATTTTGTACTGGATTTTCACACCTAAGATTCTGAGCTTAGGTTGAAGTTGCTTTCTAGGCTACTAAAAAAAGCCAGCCAACATTGAATTCCTGGTTGATTAAAAACAAAGGAACCCATCTAAATATTAATTGTGCTTATGGAGGACAATTGACAGCCAAAATCAAGAAAGAAAATTGGAGGAAAGGTGAAAATAAAACTATGGACAAGTCTAGGATATTCTTAAGGAAGCCTTTCCCATCAAATAGAAGAGAAGCAACTAGACAAAACAGGAGTTTTGGGGAGGCTTACAGAGCAGAAAGAAATGAGAGGGGAGTTATACCCGCAGAGGGCCACTTTATAGCAACTTTCTAAGAGACTAGATATTGTGTCCTCACTGCTCCTCACACATAAATGCTAACTAGATAGAATGATGTGGGTGTTAATTAACTTGATCATGGTAATCATTTCACAATGTTTTCATATATTGAATCATTACACTGTATACCTTGAATATATATGACTTTTATTTATACCTCCATAATGCTAGAAAAAATTTAAAAAGTTAAAAATAAAATAAAAATTAGAAGTAGGGCAATGCATGGATATACTGTATGCAAATGATATTTAGATAGTAACTTGAGTCAGAATTAGACTAAGAAAAAAGGTTTTCTAAGATATATATGTTATCCTTTAAAATCCATCTATTGACTTTCACTCATAAGAGGCCATTGCTATCAGAAGTGTCTGGGATAGAGCATAATTATCATCACTCTCATTTCGTACAGATGTTCTCTATAAAGGAACTAAAGTGCATAAGTTCACTTGAAAGTGATATACATGAAACAGACATAGGGTTTTTAAGTTTGATGTCTAAAATACATTTATTTTAAATGGATTTTAGGTTCCCTTGTTGAATTCCACTTTTAAACATTATTAAGATATGTTTCTGAGGGTTGCATAGAAAAAAAGACATAGGAGAAAGATTGAGAGCTGCAGGAGCTGCGTGTTGTTTGTGTTTCAGAAGATGGTGCTAATGCTCAGACTCTAGTTAGAATTAAATCTTTGCTCTTAGGTATTTAATTACCAATTCATTTATTGAATTTATATCAATTGGTAATAAAAATTATAAAGTCTATGTGACATTCTAATTTAAATTAAAAATATCTACTACTTCTGCTATTTCATCACAAAATTAGTAATTTATTAGTAAAGTAGCTTAGTATTGTGCAAGGGTAAATTTTAATTACTATATGCAGAGACGTATGCTCAGAACTTTACCAAATAATACTGAATATTATGTTACTTAATAATAAAATTTAATCCTTGAAATCACTGCATAAAGTGGGTGATATCATTAGTTCATCATATGGATGACAAAATTAAGGAATAAAAAGTTTGGATTTATCTAACCTAACCAGGCAACACAGTTCTGCCTTTAGATTTTTTTTTTTTTTTTTTTTGAGGCAGGGTCTCGCTTAGTCACCCAGGGTAAAGTGTAGTGGCATCATGATAGCTCACTGCAACCTCAAACTCCTGGGTTCAAGCGATTCTCCTGCCTCAGCCTCTGGAGTAGCTGGGACTACAGGCATGCACCATGATGCCTGGCCAATTTTTCTATTTTTAGTGGAGATGGAGTCCCACACTTTCTCAGGCTGGTCTTGAACTCCTGAGTTCAAGCAATCCTCTTACCTCAGCCTCCCAGAGTGCTAGGATTAGAGGCACGAGCCACTGTGCCCTGCCATGCCTTTACTTTTAAAGTTTAGCAAAAGCATAAAACCGTCCTAAACAAGCAAGAGACATATTTAAATAAAAAAAAAATTTCAGCTGCATATATGTCTAAACAACACACTTACAAGTATGGAAGAAAGCAAATAATGGGCCAGTTCCATTGGTCATTATTAGAATTACAAGTGATTTCAAATGCTTCAAATTTATTTGGCTTTAATGTCTGAAAAGGAAATTATCTTGAGAAGATTTCAGCTAAAGAGAAGGTCATAGAGCCATAAAGCAAAACAAAACAAAACAAAAAACCAAGAAATAATGGCACTATTTAAAAACATCTACATCCATAGGATACATAAAAATATTGTCATCATTGTCATTTATTCAACATTGTCATTTATCCATAGTCTTTCATTCAACCAAGCTACACCGAGTACCTGCTAAGCACTTGGCTCAGTTCAAGAGCTTAGAACTATAATGACAAATGATGTAAGGAAAATGGTGACCCTCCAGGGACTATTTTTACAGTGTAGTAAATTTAAGTCATGTTAGTTGAGAAAACCTACGAAATACTCTAAACATGCTCTGATGATTATGCCTTTCCCTTTCTTCTTTCCTTAATACTTGATGAGGTGCATGTGCAGGCACATTTAGCAAACAAGATCATGTTAATTGAGTCAGTAAAGAAGGTACCATGCAAAATTATTCTAGAAATTGGATTATAGCACATGACTTAGGACCATGAACTTAGTATTGCTTCTTTCCCCCATGTTCACAATCACAAGGCTAACATTTGCAATTTCCAAAAAATAGAACATGGAGCTGATAAAGCCAGGCAAAAGGAGGTGGATTTTTTGGAAGTGCAGTGCCAACTTATCTGAACAGACCCCAACCTCAAGTCCTATAGTCTGAACAACCATATCAGTGTCTCTACCCTGGAGAAGGAAGGACTAAGAAAGGGAATAGGGGAGGGGAGGAAAAGGCTCCAGGCTGAGGGTGTCTACCCACCGCCCCTGGGGAGCCCACTGGAAGGGATCATGTCTAGACTGAAAGGGAGAGCACAGATGATGTTGGTAAACACTATAGGCAGAAGTGATACATGAATTGAGTTCCGAGGGACAATTCATGAACTGACGAGGAGGGAGTAACAGGCAGAAGGGGACTTAATTTTCCATGCTTAAATCACAACATACAAGGTGTGTGTAATCAGAGATAAAGCAGGAAAGATAAGCTGAGGACAAACAATTAACAACTTTATATTGCAAGTAAACAGTTTCAAGCCTCTGGTAGTTTTAAGGCTATTGAAGGGATTTAGGAACAAGAAGGGATTTAGGAATAAGAGTAACATGAGGCAAATTACATTTGTTATATTACCTTTTATATCTATAAATGTATTTTTCCAAAATTACCTCTGTATATAAAATTATTTCTAAGATACATTTAGTTTATAATAATTTAAAAAAGAAATTCCTTCAAAAACATATTAGTCTCAAGAAAATCAGTGTTATTTTTTCTCCTTGACTTTTTAATTCTTCAGCATGATGATGAAGTTTATTTGCTTCGTAAATTCCAAATGATTTTTGGCTCTTTCCAAATTCAACTCCATATATACATATATATGTAATTATATATATGTAATTTTATATATAAATATATATATAACATTGCCATTGAAAATAAACTAATTTCTTTCTTTTTCTCCTTTCTTCCTTTTTTCTGCTTTTATCCATCCATCTTCCAACCAATATTTCTAAGTATCTGCTTTATATAAAATAGGGATGCCTTTGTAAAAGACAAGTTCCCAAACTCATGGAATTTGCAGAGCTCTGGAGGATACAGGAAATGAAGAGTTAAGGAAATAAGCACAGTAAGTATAAAATGTGACGAGAACTATGAAGGCCATAAAAGAGGAAGATAGGACAGCAGGTGACTTGGAAAAGACAGACCCTGTACGGAGCTGGGTCGGGTAAGTCCCCTTAGGAAACGACATTTACATTGAGACATGGGTGCTGGAAAGGAAGTCATCATGCAGATTGCCCTGTGAAGAGCCTCCCAGGGAGAGGGGACAGCAACTGCAAAGGTCCCAAGGCAGAAAGAGTATCTTAGAGCATCAGAGGAAAGCTGACATGACTAAAGTGACTGCTCAATGGAGCATGGTAAGAAATGAGTTCACAGGAGCAGGAAACAGTTGGAGCATGCTCAGCCTGAGACCAGGCTAAGGAGGTTTATTCAAAATGTGATCCAAAGCCACTGCCAGGCTTTAAACTTCAGAATGATAGGATCTAAATTACATTTTTAAACACTATTTCACATGCCGCGTAGACAACAGACTTATAAGGGAGGATGAGTCAAATCACGTAAGTCTTTAAGGAAGTTGTTGCAGTAATCAGGCCAAAGAAGTCGGCCGCCAGGACTAAGGAGATGGCTGAGAAAGTGGTGAAAACTGTGGAAGACTGAAATATCTGGAAGGTAGTTCAAACAGGACATGAGTTAGATGTGTGGAGTCAGGAAAAGGGTGACTATAATTTTACAGCTTCAGTAACCCAGTGAATAGTAGGACTTTTCACTGAAATGAGAACAAGTAAGAGTACAGCAGCTTTGGGAAGAAACATGAAGTCTCCTCTTTTAAACATGTTAAGGTTAAAATGTGAAAGAGACGTGTATGAGGGCACCCACAAAACAGGCAGGTGAATTTATGAGTTTTCTGTTTGTTAGACTGAAAATATAAATTTGGGAATCTTTAAAACCATGGACTATATAAAGTTATCTGGGGAGAGTTTCTAGAGGGAGAATAAAAATGGCCCAGTTATGCGTGCTGTGGCACTCCATCTTTTCGGAATCAGAGAAAGGAGAATCTTGCAAAGGAGCCTGAGAAAGATGAGGTAGGAGAATATCTGGGAGGCTGAGACTTCTTGAAAACCAAATGCATAAAGTTTTCAAGAAGGAAGAGAGAAATGCTAGCAAATACTGTTGGGAAGTGGAATGAAATGGGGATTGAGAGTTTGGGAGTTGACAAGATAGAAGATTGTGAACATTTGACAACAGCATTCTCAGTGGCATAGTGGGAATGAAAGCCTGGCTGGAGACTTTAAATGAAATGGAAGTGGAGCCGGCCAGATATTGGTTCTTTTTGAAGATTTTTGCTACAAAGACGGGAATGAGGTAGTAGATGGGGAGAGCTATGGAACTAAAGGAATATTTTTTTTCCTTTTGGTTGTTGCTCTCGCTTTTTTATTATTTTTATTTTTAATAGAGGAGAGAGGGAGAGAGTAAGAAGTCTCTGTATACTATCAGGAGTGATCCAACAAAAACAACAAAAAGCCTGATTATAAAAGAGAAAAGAGATCACGGCAGGAGTAAAGTTCTTGAATAGATGGAACGGTAAGAGATACAAGGAAACAAGTAAAGAGGGGAAGTGTGCCTGAGACAGGAACATGGAAATGCTTTTTTTTTTTTTTTTTTAAAGGGAGGAAAGACAATGAATACAGGAACAGAAATATATAGGTAATCAAAATTGGCAATCATGTTTTCCAATTTGTGGACAGAGAAATAGAGGCTGCTCTACAGAGAAAGCAATGACACAAAGAAAGAGAGGAGAAATAAGAGATAAAGAGTGAGATGTCTTTGGGTTCTCTGATGCCTCAGTTACTAATTGTAGTCTGTTTCTGAGCCCCAGCTTCATCCCTATCCCTGTGTGGCACCCCTATATCTTTATACCATATTCCCTACTGTGGTTAAACAAGCTATAGGAAGTGTCTGTTGCTTACAACCCAAAGTCATAAATAATAAAAATGAGAACTGCATTTTTCCCTTCTGCAGATTTGATACTTGAGAAATTCTACATTTTTCAACTTTCTACAAGACATTGGGACAGGATCCTTGGTTAACTCCTTTAATATTGGCATGAGTAATTAGCTAGGTTTCCTCCTTTAGCGTGGTTACTTAACAATATTTCCTACAGCATGTCCAAACATTGATTTACTTTGTAGTATGAAAATTGAAATTATGTGAAGTGGTGCACAAGCCAACTCCCTTCAAATATTTGTTTGATTTTATTTGACTTGCCTCCATTTTTTTTAGATGTGCATAGTGACCTAATTATAGAAATATGACTCACAGGGGCAATGGCTATCCAACAGGCCTATAGTTCTTAAACTGTTTAGTGACCCCAAGAATTTCCTTTCATTTCTAATCACACCAGTGAGACTTTCTTGGCCTCGAATCTATGAGAACTGGGTAAAATTTTGGCCACTGTAATGTCAGCACAATGCATTTTTGTAAATCATTAAGTTCCTTGAAATTCTTCCACATGGGAGTTAAAGAGGCTCTTTTCAGCATGAACAATGCAAACTGAATAAATATGGAGAAAGCTTGCATACACACTGCATTCTTCAGGGTTCTCCAGAGAAACAGAACCAATAGGTTATATATAGATATAGAAAAGGAGATTTATTATGGGAAATGGCTCACGTGATTATGGATGTTAAGAAGTCCCACGATCTACTGCCTGCAAGCTGGAGAACCAAGAAAGCTGGGAGTGTAATTCACTCAGAGTTTGAAGGCCCGAGAACCAGGGGGGCTGATGGTGTAAGTCCTGGAGTCCAAAGGGGCTCAAGAATCAGGAGCTCAGATGTACGTGGGCAGAAGAATATTGATGTTCCAGTTCAAGAAGAGAAAGAGAATTTGCCCCTTCTCCATCTTTTAATTCTATTCTGGGGGGATGTGAATAAATTAAGTGATGCCCACCCACATTAGGGAGGGCAGATCTTCTTAACTCAGTCTACTTATTTAAATGCTAATCATTTATGGAAATATCCTCACAAACACACTCAGAAATCATGTTTTACTAGTTATCTTGGCATCCCTTAATCCAATCAAATTGACATAAGATTAACCATCACAAACACTAAAATGGATATATGTACATATATATGTGGTTATGTACTTGTTGGCACATCCTTAGAGGGAAGAGCAGTAAGATCAGATATTGTGACTTCTAGTGAATTTACTGTTGGAAACTCTCCTTCGAGTTAATTTTCTCTGGTGTATTATTCCTTGCTTTGTGTTTCTGACTAGTTTTCATTGACAAAGTGACTCTGTTTACTTTTTCCCTCAGACGTACATCTCCAAACAACACAATATCCAATTCCACTATCTGGCATATCTTAAAAAAGTCTTTTAGTACTGGAATCTGGATGACAAAGGAAATCCCATGTTATAGCTGTACCCTAAATATGCAGCCATCAGGTTAACACTATTGCATGATGTTTAGTTTTCGGCAAGTAATTTGTTAGATCTGCCTGGAAAAACGAACGAATGTGGAAAATAAGGGAGGATGAGAGGTCACTTGTAACAAGTTTGAAAATATGTATGTGGTTTTTGTTTTTGTTTTTATTTTTTCTCTTCTCCCAAAATTCTTGGGGAGCATTAAAGATCTTGCTTGGAAATTAGACTACGGGATAAGATTCAACCTAGGGTCGGGTGCCAGAGGCACCTGGCCTCACCTTTGGAGGAGTGATTTATATTCAAGTCCAAATCAACTCAGTTCATACTAATGACACAGGCTGGTCTTATTTTTAATTCTAAGGGATTCCTTGTTCAGTGAACAATCTGTTCATTGAAATTCTCTATCAGAAAAAGGGTAAAGATGAGCCTTAGTCCATCTGTGCTACTATAACAAAATACCATGACTGGGTAATTTATAAATAATAGAAATTTATTTCTCACAGCTCTGGAGTGTTAGAAGCACCAAGATCAAGGCACGGACAGTTTCAGTGTTTGGTGAGGCCAAGATTCTACTTCCAAGGTGGCATCTGGAATGCTGCATCCTCCAGAGAAGACCAACACTGTGTCCGCACATAGCTAGAGGGATGGAAGGGCAAAAGGGATAAAACGCTTTCTCACATCTCTTTTATAAGATTATTAATTCCATTCATGACTTAATCATCTTCTAAAGGCTCCACTTCTTTTTTTTTGAGACAGAGTCTCACTGTCTTGCCTGGGCTAGAGTGCCATGGCATCAGCCTAGCTCACAGCAACCTCAGACCCCTAGGCTCAAGCAATCCTACTGCCTCAGCCTCCCGAGTAGCTGGGACTACAGGCATGCGCCACCATGCCTGGCTAATTTTTTCTATATATTTTTAGTTGTCCAATTAATTTCTTTCTCTTTTTAGTAGAGACGGGGTCTCACTCTTTCTCAGGCTGATCTCGAACTCCTGAGCTCAAACGATCCGCCCGCCTCGGCCTCCCAGAGTGCTAGGATTACAGGTGTGAGCCACCACGCCCGGCACCACTTCTTAATATCACATTGATGATTAAATTTCAACATATGAATTGGGAAGAATACATTCGGACCACATCAATGAATAAGGAAATGATTTAAAGTTAGTGAATGTCAGTTTGAATTAGTGGGTTTTATTAAAATATTTTATTATTGTACCCGATAATGTATTTTATCATCTGTAGTTCTGGCTGTGGAGAAATCACCTGAGCCAAGTTGCTCTTTCACCTTCTTTGGGTGAATATCTGAAGCCTCCAGCAATTAGAGGTAGATAGGAGCTATTTTCCTCCAGCACCACAATGTCAGTAACATGTTATATGATACAATTAACAACTCCTGCCACATCCTGGGCATTTATTATTAAGCAGGTGCAACATCAACCCTTCATTCTTTTTGTCCATGTGCTCAGACCTTGAGGCTCTGACAAGTGTCTTGCAGGCAAGGCTCGTTCTGAGGCAAATACAATGTTATTCTTATGGCAAGACATATATAGCATATGCTTTATGCTATAATATTTTAAAGAAAATTAAGACACCATCAGCATAATACTGACAAATCATGGACACTCAGTATATATTTGTTGAGTGCATATATGGACAGGATGATACAAATTGGTAGAAGATATAAAACATATCTCACAGCAGTGGTCCCCAACCTTTTTGGCACCAGCGGCCAGTTTCATGGAAGACAATTTTTCCACAGACCGGGGTTGGGGGGACGGTTTTCAACAAACTCTCACAAGGAGTGCACAGCCTAGATGCCTTGCGTGCACAGTTTACAGTAGAGTTTGTGCCCCTATGAGAATCTAATACAAAAGGTAGAGCTTATGCAGTAATGCAAGCAATGTAGGGTGGCTGTAAATACAGATGAAGCTTCACTCGCTTGCCTGCTGCTCACCTTCTGCTGTGCAGCCCAGTTCCTAAGAGGACACAGACTGGTACCAGTCTATGGCCCAGGGGATGGGGACTGCAGCCTTATGGAATACCCTAATAATTCTTAAAAGATAAACTTAAATGCAAATGAAACCTGCCTTCATTTATGGGCTTCATTCACGATAGAAATGACTCAATTCTATAAAGTACAATACATATCAGGTATAGTTTATATAGTAAGTAATTATGAAGTACAAGATAGTGAGTGGAAAAAAATAGGATAAAGAAAGCTCTGGTATAAGAAATGTAAATGTATTTGATTTGAGTTCAATCAGCTAATCATCTTATTAAGACTGGAAAGTTGTGGACAAGATGTCTAATCATTATAATAAAGATACAAAATTCAATTTAGAGACCCATCTTAAACTTTTTTTTAACAATTTTTTCTTATTTTTTTTTGGGACAGAGTCTCGCTTTGTTGCCCAGGCTAGAGTGAGTGCCGTGGTGTCACCCTAGCTCACAGCAACCTCAAACTCCTGGGCTCAAGCAATCCTTCTGCCTCAGCCTCCCGAGTAGCTGGGACTACAGGCATGCGCCACCATGCCCAGCTAATTTTTTCTATATATATTTTTTTAGTTGTCCAGATCATTTCTTTCTATTTTTTAGTAGAGATGGGGTCTCGCTCTTGCTCAGGCTGGTCTTGAACTCCTGACCTTGAGCAATCCACCCGCCTCGGACTCCCAGAGTGCTAGGATTACAGGCGCGAGCCACCATGCCCGGCCTTAAACTTTTAATCTCAATTCCTTGAGGCTGGCTTCCAAAAACGGCCCAATATTTTAAAGATAATATTTTAAAAATAACATATTATTGTATATCTACACACACATATATATGTATATGTACATACATCATGTATATCATATATATATATGCTTTGTTTATGTCTAATTCTAACTTCATAGTCAATAGCTAAAAGAAATTGTGGTAAGTTCTATTTCAAATGTGGTATAGACATCCCATGGAGTACTATTCAGCCATAAAAAGTGAAATCCTGTCATTTGTATCATCAGGGATGAACCATTATCAGGGATGAAGACATTATGTGAAGTGAAATAGCCAGGCACAGAAAGACAGACACCGCACAATTTCGTTCTTTTGTAGAATCTAATAAAACTGACCTCATAAAAGTAGAGAGTAGAATAGTAGTTATCAGAGCCTAAAGGAGGTAGGGGGGTAGGATGACAGGTAGATACTGGTCAACAGGTACAAAATCACAGTTAGATAGGGGAATGACTTCTGGTGTTCTATAGCATAGTAGGGTGACTAAAGTAAATAATATTGTGATGCATGTTTCCATGTAATTAGAAAAGAGGATTCTGAATGTCTTATTTCTTCTTTGGGGGTTGCCATATTTTGTTTATTCTTTATTTTTGCTTTTTCCTGGGGGGTGGGCATTTAACATTTCCACTGATCTCTGATTAAGCACGTGAGAATCAAATGGCTTTTAGCAAAAGGAGTTTTCCGAATAATAATCAATGCCGTGCTTCAGTTCAAAGTACTTTTTGACTGTTTTTCACCGTGACTTTGAAAAGGTTCCATTTAGGAATCCTTTCTGTGCAAACTGGTTGTGCTTTTTCAGTGCCAGGGATGACAAAGGTTAAATTTATGCACCCAACTGCTTCCCACATGCTGGGCTTAGAGAGGACAGTTTCCAGCTTCCTTCCCCTGCTGGTCCCTCCCCTGTGTTCTTATCTCTCTCCCGCCTCTCCCTCAGAATGACAGCTCTGGCTTGGTCTCTGTGACCTGAGGTAGCTGCCATGAAGTAGGTTTTGATAAGAGACAGGATGTGCAAGGGTTCCTGTGAAACAAAATTGGATTAAAAATGCACCGTTCTCTCCCATACGGCAGGCCTGGCACTAGATGCAGACACATAAGTGTCTCATCAGTTTTACAGTTACCTGATGAGGTACATGCAATAAGAAATTAAGCAAAACTTTGACAGGATGAAGAAAATTCCCATGATCAAATTACCATCTGGGGTCACATCAGTGAACAACTGATAGTGAAACGAATATTGAAGTTAGGTTTTTCTGACCCGACATCTTATCCTCTTTCCAGTTCTTGACACCATGTCTCAGAGAGAGAAAGACAGTCAGACAGAGAGCCAGAGAGAAAGAGGAAGTTAGAAAGTATTAGGCTAATGGTGATATAGCACCTCTTGTATTCTCCTGGAAAGCACTGGAACACATTCTACTAAGTGAGGTATCCCAAAAATGGAAAAACAAGCACCACATGTACTCACCATCAAATTGGTATTAGCTGATGAACACATAAGTGTACATATAAGAATAACATTTATTGGATGTTGGGCATGGGGGGCGGGGAGAAGGGATGGGCATATGCACAAACAATGAGTTGCGCACCTCCCGGGGAATGGACACACTTGAAGCTCGGACTTTGGGGGGAGGGGGGGCAAGGGCATCATACGTAACCTAATCATCTGTACCCCCATAATATGTTGAAATAAAAAAAAAAGAAAGTATTAGGCTAAATAATGCACCCCCTGCAAAAAAAAAAAGTTTCCCCAATGCCTAGAACATGTGGATAGCTTATGATGCATGTACATGGCAAAACAAGAGTGCTCAGATGTAATGTAAGGTTATACATCTTAAAATAGGAAATTTTCCTATTTATCTGGAGAGACACAATCTGATCACATGAGCCATTAAAAGCAGGGAATTTTCCCTGGCTCGTGTCAGAGAGATGTGATGAAAGAGGAACGCAGAACGGGAAGTCAGAGAGCTTCCAAATGTGAGAAAGATTCAGCTTCAACGTCCTTTTTCTTGCTCTAAATAATAAATGGCCACTGGGGAAGACTGAGAAGAGAATTCTAGGAGATATGGCTGGTCCGCAGCTTACAGAACGAGGAGATGGAAACTTCAGATCTACAACTGCAAGGAACTGAATTAGGCCAAAAGCCTTGGGTAAGGAACCCCAGTCTTCTGACACCTCGATTTTGGCTCGTAGAGATCCATGTCAGACTTTGGACCTACATGTTCTATGCTGCTAAATCTGTAGTAATTTGTTACAGTAGGAATAGAAAATGAATAAGGACAGATAGTTGAATGTAGACAGACAGACACACACACACACACACACATATTTTTTAACATCTCAACCTAAAAAATAATGATGTGGGATTATAGCAGCTACTGGACTTTTGAGCCCCCAAAATAGACAAATCAGGTTCACTTAAACTGTGAAACTAAATCTTAAAATGAGCAAATATCATAAATATACCACTTATTCTGTGTGCTCCTCATCTCTCTTCACTCACAAACCTTTCACTAAATAAATGGCAAGAGTGGATAGTTAGTAAAAGAAGAAATTAGTACACTTTTTAAAAAAGATTTTTTAAGAGGAAACAAAAAATATGCAAATAAAGAACTTGATAGTGACTTTAAAAACCATCGCGCAGAGCGTCATTCTTCTTTGAAAGACTCAAGCATAGTGTCATAATGTGAGATTATTTACATACATGTTGACCTCTTCTCCCATGAGTAATCATCTTCCCCTAATCTAGATAAATCTTGGAACATTGCACATGTAAGGAGAATTTCATCAGGAAAATCAAAGTTCTGGAAATGTGCAATGGAAAAGAAAACATTTTGGAATTACTTTTATTTTGAGGCTCTGATAAAGAATTTTTCCAGCCGCCCTCATTGATGTTAAGATGATTGAATTAAGCTGAGACATTCTGGTCAGGAAGGGAAAACAACCAGGGGTGCTGTTGGCTCCCATCCGAGAGTTCACTATCCCAACATTACATGAGCCCTGAATCAAACCCAAAACATGCGCCACACTGTCCCTGCTGCTCAAGGCTCACCAGCTGACCACAGCTGGAATCTGTAGGCTGGTAAAAAAAATGGGGAAAAGAGAGCAGGCACTGGGCTGTTTTCAAGCCTGGAGAAAATCTGCAATTGCCAAAGATAATGGCATGGCAAACACTTTGCTACTGACAGTCTGGCTCCAACTTTCTCACCATAATTCTGCCAAACAAGCCTGGTAAAGTTCAGAAAGCACTACTAGGAACAATTAAGGAAATAGAGGATTGATTTTATAAGCTTAGATTAAAGGGATTTTACATGTGTTACTTGGCTGAGCAAACATGAAATGGGAGTATGAAAACTCTCAACAGATCCTGGAACACTCTAAATTACTAGGAGGGAAATGGGAACATTAAGTAATAAATAAAGCATGATAACGTTGCACCAGGCACCCAACTAAGAGAAATGCATATAAAAAACGAAGTTATTTGAGAGTTAAATCTACTACAAAAAGAGACAAAGATTACGGAGTTTATTCCCATATTACAGACAAGTTTCGAGGATATAATCAGACTCTTCTAACTCTTAGTGCCTCTGGGATAGCCAGAAGGTTATAGATATAATAATGCTGTTTTTGAGACAGACTGTATGTGGGTGTGCATGTGTGTACATTCAGCATTGTATCACTGAGGAAGCCAGAATGTATTTTGAGGTAAAGCTGATTCATTGTGCACCTAAAACACTCATCAAACACTCTCTTGCTATTACCAGACAAGCTGAAATTTGACCTTGTCCATTGGCATCAACAGCTTTAGCAAGTTACTGCTGAGAAAGAGATCATGTGTCCCTCAAAAGTGTGTGCCCCATCAATTCCCCCCAAACTGGATGGCAAAGAAGCTTCATTTCTCTCCTTCTCATCTTGCTCCAATGCAAAGTTCCACATCCTTAGGGGGAAGTGAAGGATCTGCTGATGGAAAAAAAATAAATAAATAAGCGTTTCTTCCTGACTTCCCTACAATTTCCTCAGCACATAAGAGAATAGACACAGTAAGACTGGACAGTCAAACCCAGTAGAAGGTCCCTACCACAAAGCAAAATTGCATGACCAGAGGTCTCAAAACAAGTTTTTACTTCTTCCTTCTCCTCCCAAGAGTACCATTCCATTGGTTATGTCATAAGACACTAGGGAATGTAGTTGTTTTCTTGGGTAATCTGTTCTAAAGACCTTGCAAAATGGCCCTGAGATTAGCATGCCACACATTATTTATAATCCAAGAAAAATTCTTGGTTTCCAAGTTAAGGAAATAGAAAAAAATCATTTTTAAAATTTCAGTTAGACAGGAAGAATAAGTTTAGGAGATCTATTGTATGATATGGTGATAATAATTAATAACAATGTATTGTACACTTGAAAATTGCTAAAAGTAGATTTTTAAGTGTCATTACAAAAAATTGTAAGTATATAAGGTAATAGAATATATTAAATAGCTTGATTTGGCCATTCCAAAATGTATACGTATACCCAAAACATCATATTGTACATCATAAACATGAATAAACTAAACTTTATTCATTTAGACCTTATTTATTTATTTATATGTAGTCACACAAGTCCTCATGACCTACAATTTCTGGTGCTAAGCTTACACTGTATTTACTAACATTTTTTCTCCCCATCTATTCCTTCATCTATACAGTTTTGCTGTTATTATGCATGGGTTGTTTGAAAACTATCCTAAGTCCTTTCCAAAGCCAGTAAATTATCTTGTTTCAACACCAGAAATACATATTGTGATGTGGTCGGAATTTCACTTTTATGTCAAAATATTCTCATCCTGAGACTGAAAAATGAGACACGTTACAAAATCTCCAGTTACTCTGAAATATGAACTTTAATATATTTCTGCTCCATTTCTGTTTACCCCAGAAGGTTATTAATCTCACCATAGGCAGCAAACTGACTGTCTTTTTATCCCCAGATTGCACCTGGCCTAGAGTTTTTCAAGTGTTCCTTTTATAAAAGATTTAAAAGTTACCATACAATTACTGAAATATATATTTTTGTAGTTTAAATTTATTTTTTCAATTGCATTCAAAATATTAAAATGGAAAAAATAGTTCCACTACAAATTTTCAATGTCTCCTCTAACTCCATTTCCTCTTTGGGTACTTAGGTTTGATTTTTTTGTTGTTATTCATTTGTAAACAGGTGTTATGTCTTTGATAGCATAAATTCACTATTGTACATCTTAAATGCCCCATTCTCTACTGCCTCTAGAACATATAGAATGTTATGTATTTATAGAAATGAGTCTGACAGTTACCACAGCTTAACATTTAAGCTATACGTAATCAAACTAAAACTCGTCAAATAAAAAATATAATTCTAATATTAGAACTCATTTCCTTCATATACTAAACTTCTGGAAACAACAACAACAAAAAAAGCTGAGTACCTCATTATTCCAGCAAACTTATTTTTTTCCAAAGCTCATTCTTAGAAGACATGCCAAAGATGTTTTGGATCAAAGTTTAACAAATATTTTTGAGAGCTGGGTCAGTTTAGCAAAGCTTAAAAAGCACTGAACTTCAGCATATTTGCTGAACTTGGGCAAGCAACTGAACCGGTTTGGGTATCCATTTCTTCTTTGGTAAAATAAAGCAAGAACTCCTGGGCCCTTTCAGACTCTATTATTAAAAGAAAAAATGAATAGATGCACTGAGTGATGAAAGGAAGGCAAGATTAACCAGAAACAGAAGAGAAAAGACACAAATAGGCTAAATCAGAAATGATAAAGGAGACATTACAACTGATACCACAGAAATACAAAATATTATTCCTGAGTACCAAAAAAAAAAAAAAAAAAAAAAAAAAAAAAAAAAAAAAAAAAAAAAAAAAAAAAAAAAAAAAAAAAAAAAAAATCTATGCACATCAACTAGAAAACATAGAGGAAATGGATAAATTCCTGGAAACACACAACCTTCCAAGCCTCAGTCAGGAAAAAATAGAAACCCTGAACAGACCAATAACAAGCAACTAGATTGAAGCACTAATAAAAAAATTTCCCCCCTGCCAAAAAAAAAGATCTCCAGACAGAAAGGATTCACAGCCAAATTCTGCCAGATCTACAAAGAAGAACTGGTACCTATCCTACAGAAATTATTCCATAATGTCCAAAAGGAGGGAATCCTCTCTAACTCATTCTAAGAAACCAGTATCATCTTGATACCAAAGCAAGAAAAGTACACAATGTCCTTACATATCAATAATTTCTTTAAATGTAAATAGATTATATTCTCCAATCAAAAGATATAGAGTGACTAAATGGATGAAGATACTATATCCAATTATATGCTGCCTACAGGAGACTCACTATAGCTTTAAGGACACATATAAGCTGAAAGTGAAGGTATGGAAAAAAGATATTTCATGCACATGGTAACCAAAAGAGAGCAAAGATTGCTATACTTGTATGAGACAACATAGGCTTAAAGTCAAAAACTATCACAAGAGACAAAGGAAGTCATTAGATAACAGTAAGGGATCAGTTTATCAAGAGTATATAACAATTGTAAATATATATGCATCAAAAATGAAGCACTTAAATATAAAAAGCAAATATTAGCAGAACTGAAAGGAGACATAGACAGCAATACAATAAATTGACACTTGGAATAGTCCGTGTAGAGACACAGTCCTATAACGTAAGCAAATACGTGATAGAGAGAACTGTCACTCTGGATGAACTGGGGTCATATATAGGGGTCCCAGGCCTTTGGACATGAATTGGACCTGAAATAATACTGCCATGTTTTCCAGTAAATATCCCTTGGATACATGATTCCAAGTTTTTCAAGTTGAATTAATGTGTATGTTAAGCCTTCTTCTCTCTTAACTAATAGAAAATTCAATTTAAACCACCTTAAGAAAAGAAACAAAAACAATGCAAAACAATAGCTGGTACCAGGGGGTCAGTCAAAGTTTTAACCCTTCAGTGTCAATCTATGTCTTGGCTCTACATTGGATACCTTTTTTGTTTTCTTTCTTTTCCTTCAGGCTTTCAATTCCTGGTGCTAAGATACTTACAAAATAAGCCACAGATACACCCTATCTTTTCAGCTTCCCTTAGCCAAAAGGACAACTTTTTTTTTGCAGCTGTTCTCTGAAGTCTAGCAATCGAGTCTTATTGCAGTGTTTTGGGTACCATATCCTTCAGAACAATCACTGTGACAAGGCTATGCAAAGTCAGTGTCAGGGTCACATTATTTCAAATGGACTCTGTAGAATCAACATCAAAACTATGTGGATGCTGTTAATTAAATGTGAATGTGACCAATTAAATAGCGTAGGCACACATTTGTCCAATATACTTCCTCCCTCGGACAAAATTGGAATGGAGAATAGAATGACACTAAACTTCCTAGTGAGGAACATCAGGGAATCAGGTTGATAAGGAAAAGAATGTGGCAATTAGGCATTTTTGACAGTATCTTCTGTTATTTATAATTTTAAAAAAAATGATGTTAGCTATTTTCAGATCGGGTAGACAAATATATCTTTTATTGTTTGGTTTGTCTAGTTTTCAGTTTCCTGGAGTATGATTCATCTAGGATGTTTTTATTTACATAAATTTAAAGCAATCTTTTCCTTATCAAACTTATCTTAATCTTCATTTCAAAGTTTAGTTTAACAAGTCTCACACTTGACCTCCTGAGTACTAATTATAAAGAACAGAGGAATATTTTTTGGCATTTAAAATTTTTCATATGGAACATAATATAATGGAATATATGATGTTGAATATTATTTAAGCACAACCCCAATTTCTTTTTGACAAACTGGACTTTTAGCAATGCTATTTTATTAATATTGTTATGCTTTACTCCATAATATTTTATTTAAATTATACTTAATTATATAAATACATCGTATTAGAGGTTTGATGTTCCAATTTTAAAACAAACTATTATCATTTGTTTTTAATAATTTAGCATATATATCAAGCTTAAATGCAAACTCCACCATACTGTAATGACCAAAAACAGTTCAAAAACTGATACCTTCTGCAGCTTCAGGTAGAGTCATTAATAGTATTAATGGAAGAATAGAAGAGGAGCTACAATTCTTACTATTTAACAACATTGAACATAAATACACAACAAACTATATCATTGCCCCTCACCTTCATCTCTCTAATTTTCCCTTTAGTGGATTAACTATCAACTTTGTCAATTTCACATCAAACCTAAGAAAAGGGAAGACAGTTGTTCACTGACTAAAGAAAGATGTCTGATACAAATACTATTTATTTTACTGCATACAGTGATTATACATGTGTAAGTACACATTGCGTTATCTGGTTTAAACATTTCATCCTATTGACCCAGAGGACATTTTAATTACATGGAAAACCAACAGAGCTAGGTATAGGATGTGCTCGGATTTGTGTACTATGACAAGAAAGTTGTATAATGCAATTCCAGTGGGTTCCCCCATGAAAAGTATTATGGTTTTTGGTAATTGAAAATGCAATGTAAAGTAAAAAGTCAAATAAATCGTAAATAAATAGATATACAGTGTCCAGAAATTCTTAGTGATGTATAAGGATGGTTTGAGGAGGCATAAATTGGGCCTTCCGCAAACTCAATTCTGTCCAGTATGATAGGAATGTACACTTTAACTGTGCAGAAACCATATCGATTGAATAATGAAAGGAACTGAGGATACATATCTTAATAATGAGGTTACTCTACCATTTTCACATAACATCTACTGGCCTATGGGAGTAGGCAGAAACTACTTTTGGGAAGCTCAAAGCCACAAATGAGAAGCATGGATCAGAATAACAGAAAGGAAGATTATAATATTAATATAAGAAAAGAACTTTCTAAAAACTCTTTCAGTTCGACGATTCAACAGGATGATTTGGAAGTTAATGGGCTTCCCAGAATTGGAAGGGAAAGATTAAAAAAAAATGTATTTATTAAGCAAGTATTATGCTGATCTCTATAATGGGAATGTTGTAGATATTACCTTACAGAATCCCCAACAAACCTATGAAATGGCTAATATTACCCTAATTTAGATGAGGAAAATAGGCTCAGAAGGTTTCTACAGATCTCAAAGCTGGGAAGAAGTGGACCAAATATGTAAAGCTAAGTCTATCTGACTCCAAAGACCATAAGCAGTAGAGATTGGTCAGAACCTATTGAAAACATCATAAAATTTTTTTTTTCCTAGTTGATGACAAGTAGACTAGATGATCAGTAAAGTCTTCTTAAAGTCCTAAATATTATGACTTGTTCAATAGCAGAGGTTTAAATTTAATTTCAGGCTAACATGCAATCTTTTAAAGCCTATCCTATTAATATGACTATTTTCAGGATGGGCTAATAATATCACTGATGTAAATCACTGGGGCTATCCTATCTGGCATGGACATCTTTGATAAGAGTTAGCTTTCTTCCAAGAATATTTTCAATACAAAAGTCAGCTGAGCATTATTTTTCCAGCATTATGTTTTACAGCTTTGTCAACTTCATGTGTAATGACCCCTCAGCTGCAGGAAGGTTCAAAATTGAAGGCCATTCCTTGTCTAGGAATTGCAAGAGGGTAAAATATGTACCCACACTGATTAGAGATACAAAACTAAGCATTATTATGGTGATTGGCAAGTCTCCAAGTAAGCTGGCAGTTGCACCCATAGAAAAGTTGTTTGCCTTGTACTTTACTCTGTCTCACTTAATGATGGGAATTTCTCATATTTAAAGTTATATCTTAGTTTGAAGTCTGGAAAATTGATATCACCCAATTTATTCTTTTTTACTTAAGGTTTCTTTGGCTATATGGGGTCTTCTCTGGTTCCATATGAAACATAGAAATATTTTTTTTCTAGATCTGTGAAAAATGATGTTGGTGTTTTAATAGGGATTGCATTGAATCTGTAGATCACTTTGTATAGACATTTTAATGATATTTATTCTGTCAACCATTTAGCATGGTATGGTTTTCCACCTATTTATGTCCTCTGCTATTTCCTTCCTCAGTGTTTCATAGTTTTCCCTGTAGAGGTCTTTTACCTCCTTAGTTAAATAGATTCCCAGGTATTTTATATTTTTTGTTGCTATTGTGAAAGGTACTGAGTCTTTGATTTGGTTCTCAATTTGGCATATAGGAATGCTACTGATTTGTGTACATTGATTTTATAACCTGAGACTTTGCTGAATTTGTTTATCAATTCCAGTAGTCTCACGGCAGGATCTTTGGGGTTTTCTAGACATAAGATCATGTTGTCAGCAAAGGGCAATAGTTTAACCTCTTCTGCCTTCCTTGGGATGTCCTTGATTTCCTTCTCTTGTCTGATTACTCTGGCTAGTACTTCCAGCACTATGTTAAATTGAAGTGGTAATAGAGGGCAACCTTGTCTGGTTCCATCTCTAAATGGGAACACTTTCGATTTTTCTCCATTCAATGTGATATTGGTTGTGGGTTTGTCATATATGGATTTGATCATTTTGAGGTAAGTCGCATCTATGCCTATTTTGTTAAAGGTTCTTATCATAAAAGGGTGCTGAATTTTGTCAAGTGCTTTTTCTGCATTGATTGGGAGGCTCATATGGTCTTTGTTTTGACTTCTATTTATGTGGTGAATTACATTTATAGATTTGCATAGGTTGATAACGTCCCTGTATCTCTGTGATGAAGCCCACTTGGTCATGGTAGATTATTTTTCTGATGAGCAGCTGAAGTCAATTTCCTAGGATTTTCTTGAGAATATTTGTGTCTATGTTCATAAAGAATATTGGTCTGTAACTTTCTTTTTTTGTCAAGTCCTTTACTGGCTTTGGTATCAGGGTGATATTGGCTTCATAAAATGTGTTGGGGAGGATTCCTTCCTTCTCGATGTTGTGGAATAATTTCTATAGGATAGGCACTAATTCTTCTTTGTAGATCTGGTAAAGTTCAGGTGTGAATCCATCTGGTCTGTGACTGTTTTTTGAGGAAGTTTTTTTTTATTGCTGCTTCAATTACAGTGCTTGACATTGGTCTGTTCAGCAATTCAGTTTATTTCTGATTGAGCCTAGAGAGGCTGTGTGTTTCTAAGAATTTGTCCATTTCCTCCATGTTTTCAAGTTTATGTGCATAGAGATATTTATAATATTCAGAGACAATATTTTGTATTTCCATAATATCAGTTGTAATTTCTCCTTTTTCATTCCTGATTCAGTTTATTAGAGTCCTTTGTTTTCTGCTATTGATTAATCTAGTGAGAGGCACATTAAAGCTATAGTAACCAAAACAGCATGGTACTGGTGCAAGAATAGAGACATAGACCAATGGAAAAGGACTAAGTACCCTGATATTAAACCACCCTCACATGGCCTTCTGATCTTTGACAAAAACATACATTGGGAAAAAGAATCCCTATTCAATAAATGGTGCTGGGAAAATTGTATAGCCACATGTAGAAGACTGAATCAGGATCTGCACCTCTCACTTCTCACAAAAATCGACTCATGATGAATAACAGATTTACACCTAAGGCATGAAACCATAGGGATTCTAGAAGAAAATGTTGGGAAAACTCTACAGACATCAACCCAGGCAAAAAATTCATGAGGAAGACCCCAAAAGCAATCACAGCAATAACAAAAATAAATAAATGGGACTTGATCAAATTAAAAAGCTTCTGCACAGCCAAGGAAGCTATCACTAGGGCCAATAGACAACCTACACAATGAGAAAAAAATATTTGAAAGCTATATATCTGATAAAGAGCTGATAATGAGAATCTATCTAGAACTCAGGAAAATCAGCAAGAAGAAAATCAAACAACCCCATTAAAAAGTGGGCAAAAGACATGAACAGAAAGTTTTCAAAAGAAGATAGACTAATAATGGCCAATGAACATATGAAAAAATGCTCAACATCTCTAATCATCAGGGAAATGCAAATCAAAACCACAATGAGGTATCAATTAACTCCAGTGAAAATGGCTTTTATCAAAAAGTCCTAAAACAACAAATGTTGGCATGGATGCAGAGAGATAGGAACACTCATACACTGCTGGTGGGACTGCAAACTAGTACAAATGCTGTGGAAAGTGGTATGGAGATGCCTCAAAGAACTCAAAGTGGAACTACCATTTGATCCAGCAATCCCACTATTGGTTATCTACCCAAAGGAAAAAAAGACAGTCTATAAAAAAGACATCTACACTTGAATGTTTATAGCAGCACAATTCACAATTGCAAAGATGTGGAAACAACCCAAGTGACCATGAATATATAAGTGGGCTAATAAAATGTGATATATGTATACCATGGAGTACTACTTAGCCATTAAAAAAAAGATGAACTACCTATTGTACTATCCTGGTTGGAGCTGGAGCCCATTCTTCCAAGTGAAGTATCATGAGAATGGAAAAACAAACATCACATGTACTTACCAGTAAATTGGTACTAACTGATCAACACTAATGTGCACATGTGGGAAATAATATTCATCGGGTGTCAGGCAGGCAGAAGGGGGGCAAGGGGTTGGGTAAATCTACACTTAATGGATGCGGTGCACACTGTCTGGGGGATGGTCATGCTTGTCAGGCAGTGCAAAGGCAATTTATGTAACCAAAGCATTTTTACCCCCATAATACTCTGAAATAAAATAAAATACAATAAATAAGAATAAAGTTATATCATAATGTTTAAAATAATGGACTTTCATATGTGCATATATTAAATGATTTTTCTTACAAGCCATTTGTATCACACCATTTTAGAATTAGATTTTGAAATTTCAATGAAGCATTTTGTTCAAAAATAATTAACTTGAAATCAAAGCATTCTTCGGGTAACATGTTACACAGGGTGAACTTCCTGACGAGGCATTTGAACGTAAACCTGAATGGTGTGATGAACGTGTATCTGTATGCTGGAATGAGCAAAGAAAGGCGCTGAAGGAATTTAACAGAAAACATGGTAAATGTTTTAAGGTTTTAGTAGATGTTCAAATATTTAAAACAGACTGATATTTATTTTTCTTCTCGGAATTCTTGGAATTATTTTTCTTCAATGTCAATGTAGCTGGAAGTGTGGAGAAACAAGGAAGAAAAGTACTAACAAATGAAACAAGGCTGTTTTCAAATATCATTTCATTTGGTTTAAAGACAGGGAAAAAAATCACAGAAACAGGAAGAGGGAACCTCAGTAACATGAAAATGAGCAAAGGAGGGAGAGCAAGGATGACGCATAGAAAGGGGAATGATACTTTAAAAATCTTTCCTTGTTACTACTCTGACTTGAAGCTTCCCAAATGCATGAAATAAGGTAACCTGTTTTCTCGATGACTCTATGTTTATTTTAATTTGTGATGTAGTCTTTATTTTTCAACTGCATTTACAATGATTAGAGTCAAAGGACATCTCAGTCTGCAAACATTTCTTCATGCTCTTTATCTGAGTAAATATATTAGAAATGGTTGTACTGGTGTATCTATCTTTCGAGCACACGCATCTCCATTCCTTTTTGTCTCCTACATGCAGAATCTCAATTTTCCTTTGCCAGGGAACAATCCTGCCCTTGGCTGGGTCAGAACATCTGGATCCTGATCTCATGGCCCTTGGAACATAAGCAGAAAATAAAATTGTTCTGAATTCTCAATGTCTTCCCTAATAAGCATTTTATAAAAGAATGATAATCTCTTTGGGGAATGAAAAAATGATCGACATGATCACATTCAACCCTGGACTAAAGCTGTATTTCTGAGCCATCTGAGAAAGAGGAGCAGGATAGTAAACAGTTCGGGGCCCTGACATTCATGGTGAAACTGAAGGAGTGACAACAAGAATCAGGCACAGAAAGATCGAAACTTTTGGCACTGAGAAAAATATTTATCTTGGCAAATTAACAAATTTTTGTCAAATCACTGAAACAAGTCTATTTGGAAAACATGAAATGCTGGGTTACAAAATTTTAACAGATCCATTTTACATGCAAACAAGAAAACATCTGCTTCCCAAAAATTCCTGCAATGTACCCTCAAATTTAGAAAACACGGCTACACAAAGCTGTTATTTTTCCACTTAGAAGAAAAATGGTAAATTATTGTAGTAACCAGATAATTTAAATACATAAGCTCATCTACTGGCTCAAACCAAATGCACATTAAGCACAGTCCTCTTTTGCAATGTCAAGCCAGTGACGTTTGGGGAGAGAAGCTGTCTGATACAAAAAGACTAGGGACATGTGCTTACTGTTAGATTTTTCCCCATTAATGTTTCTACTTCCCAAATAATCTATTTAGACCACATTACAATGAAAAGTATGGGCATTTTACATGTAAGTAGACATCTACTTCTCCTTAGGTTGCAACCTCCATTCTCTCATGTTGTTTTCAAAAATTTAAAACTTGATAGAAAAGTTGCAAGAGCAGTACAAAAAAAATGTCTCCTATTTCCTGCACCTAGATTCTCCAATTTTTGACATTTTACCATCTTTTCTACAACACTCAATTTCTTCCTCTCTCTCTTTCTGTATTTCTCTCTCTCACACACACACAGTAAAACACATACAGACACACACTCTGCTGTGGGCCTTTTAAAATATGGCCATGAATTATTTGACAGTTATCCTAATAAGATGTGGGCTTTTTTATTCCGGATGGGATTGTGAAGAAAAGAGTATGGTGGAATTGACAATAGGGTAGGTCAATGAAACACCTTAAGTTTTTATTGTGACATCCGAGGCTAGTTCGTAAAAACACCCTGATGCTTGTGATGGCTTTGTAATGTGTTAACTTGGCTAGACTGAACTTGAACTACATAATCTAGAATTTCCTTTCCTATATGTTTTCATTTCGTGTGGACCACAAAGGAGACTATAGGGATATTTAGAGTAGGGAAGAAAAGCAGAAGCTGTATTGTAGCTCACAGAGGATGTTGCCAATCTGCTGACTAGTCTCAGTAGCAGCAACTTCTCAACTTCTCTAGCTTCCCCTAGATCATACTTCAGCTTCCGTGACTCCCAAGCCGTGTGTGTGTGTGTGTGTGTGTGTGTGTGTGTGTGTGTGTGTTTCTCTCCACAACAAGCAAGGTATCCCAGCTTCTTCAGAGTACCTTTGTCACCAAGGTCACATACAGCAAGAACAAACATGAGTTTCAATTTGTCTTAGTGAGGTTCTAATTAGTGCGTGTGGGTTCTAGCCTGCCCTTGACTTCCCTAACTTACATTCAAGCTCCCTTCCTGTCTTCTTGTTCTGTAAACTTCAAACTTCACCATCAGACGCAAAGACAATAGCCTTATCGAGGCTCCATAACCTGCTCGCTCAATTGTTCAAAACCAAATTCTAGTAACAACATTATATAATTATATGTACATATGTATCCATTATATACATATATATATATAATCTTTCTCTTACTTGATTGAAACAGATCAGAATTTGGTGCCAGACTGGTTCTATAGAAATAGAATTTTAAGAATAAATTTTCTTCTTAATTAGTTCTGAATTTTCTGGAATAGATTTTCTAATCTGATAATATTTAAAGGCATTAATGACCTTGTTTCCAGTGGTAAAGGGAAGACTGGAAGTTTATGGCATGCTGTTGCAAATGTTTACCCAAAATATCATTTGTATATTCCTGTAGTCAAGGACCTATAGAAGGCATGGCTCTGGGTAACAAAGTATTTGCTACACTGGAACATTTAGTCAAAATTAGTAGTATGATGAGGTTAGTTGGTGTACGAGTTTGCCATGGCTGCCATAACAAAATACCACATCCTGGGTGCAACAGAAATCCAATCTGTTCTATATAACCCCCAGGAGGTAGTAACCCCATAAGAGATAGAACTAGAATTAGTGAATACAAGTTAGACAAAGACAAGCTTTGGCCCAAAATAATGAAAAAAAAAATCAATACTCAAAGCAATCCAAGAATAAAATAAGCTGTCTTAAAAAAATGAATTTTCTTACTGAAGATCTCCACACTCTAGCCGAAGAACCACTTGGGGAAATAGAGGAGTATGCTGTAATGGAACACATCCAAGCATCAGACTGCAGATGAACTTACATAACCTGTAATACTCCTGTCATTGACTTTGTGGCTAGAAGTTAGTGAAGACAGATATTTTATATTTTGTATCTATAAATCACCTACACCGTCTACAAAATAATGTGTTTATAAAACATATTACATTTAATATTTAAAATATATTATTGCACAGTTAATATGATACAGTTATAAATACCGTACAGAACCTATATCAGGAAATATTATACAAGTATCTTATCCTTTGTACATGTATCTGATCAAACAATATCATATGTGCAAAATGAAAGATTCAAAATAAAATGTCTCCTAATCATGCTATTTGCTTTTACCATAAACATTATAGCATATATTAGTTATAACCAACATATTGTTGAGCACCAAAATACACCAAAACATCACAGCTTAAAACAAACACCAATTTATTGTTTCTTACTTACCTATGGGTTCACTGAATAGGTCCGCTAATCTAGCCATACTCAGTTGTTCCTAATTCAGGTTTCTCAAGTGTCTATCTTCAGGTGGCAAGTTGGCTAAAAACAGGCTGTCTGGGATAGTTGGGACTACTAGGCTCTGTCCATATGTCTCATCCTACAGCAAGCTCGCTTAAGATTTTTCTCAGGTCTTGGTAGAGTCCCAAGAGACCGAGCAGAGGCACGCAAGGCCTCCGGAGGCCTAGGCTGGCACCTGGAACACTGTCATTTTCACTGTATTCTATGGGCCAAAGCATGCCATATGGCCAGTACAGCAAATTGATTCTACCTCTTTATGGGAGAAGATATGAAGTCAAATTGCTTAGGGCATGGATACCAAGAGAGTGGAAAAATGGGAAAAACTTTAGTTAGCAATCAATCTATCACACCATAAAAGTATATGTTTTGGCAGTCCATACCATGTATATGGCAAGAACTAAACTTAAATAAATTATCACTATAATAAAAATAAAATAGGTTAATTTTAGAATGATTTACTTTTCTATTATTTGTTAAATGGTTGTGCTTTGACTATATTTGCAAACTCAATATCAGACCTGTTTTAGTTTTCATTTGCTATGTAACAAATTATCCCAGGTATAACAGATTAAAAGAAATCTATCTATCTATCTATCTGTCTATCTATCTGTATACTATATATATATATACACAGTGTCACAGTGTCACACAGTTTCCATGGATCAGAAATCTGGGAATGGCCTGAGTCCTCTGCTTACCGTCCCATGAGGCTAAATTTAACATGTCAGCTGGGGCTACAGAGTATCATCTGAGCTTTATGTTACTCTTCCAAGCTCATGGGGTCCCTGGCAAATTTAAATTTCTTGTCATCATATAACTTATGGTGGTTTGCTTCTTCAAGATCAGCTGCAGAAACACTCTCTAACTTCAAAGATCCACTTTGAAAGGGTTTGCCTGATTAGGACCTCCAGATAATTTCCTTTCAATTACCTTAAACCAACAAATTTGGGACCATATTACATATTCACAACCTTTTCATTTTTGTCATATGACACAATCTCCTCACAGCAGTGACATCCATTATATTCACAGGTCCCTTCCTTAATCAAGGGAGGGAATATATAGGGTATATACAGCAGGAGACAGAATTCTTGGAGGCTGTCTTAGGATTCTGCATAGCATAAGAACTAGTCCAAGATTCTTTAAAAAGTTTATCACAGTTTTACTGATAAGATGCTCCCTGCCTATATGATACCAAACAAAGTTGATAAGGTCAATTTGGTCACCTTCACAGAGTTTTCTAATATCAATGAGCAGTGTTGTCTGATGTCTATTAAAATCAATGTCTTTGCTCAGTAAACATCACTAAAACTCTAAGCTTAAACTTTAACCTTAGTTTTGTTAAATTTAAATGTTTTGGAGATGTTGCCAAATTTATATAATTTATATAACTAATAAAATAACACAAGGAAAATTAATACATCTATGTCCAGGCCACCACAGCAGAGGATAAGAAAAGACATCTGTGCATCCAGTCTTTCTGAAGGAGGCTTCTTCATAAAAAGATGCATGCTACCCAGAGTGGACAGGGGAACAAGAACAAAAGATGATATCTGTCCAGTGTGAGACGTAAAAACCAGGAAGAAATGGGGCCATTTATTTCCCATAAATGCTAGTTTAAAGGAAAGTCAAAAGAGCAGCAGCTTCTATCTGTCTGTTGCAGGCAAGATCAAAAATGGGGTGCAGGGAATTTGGCACCAGTTACCTGGGACAGCAATGTGGAATGACGTCTGGGCAGGCTCTGCTCCATATTAAACCAAACTCTGGTCCACACTTGCTAGAGAGTCCAATATTCTCTCACGGGAGCCTTTTTACCTTTAAAAAGGCCTGGCAGATATCTCAAATGTGTTTCTATATCTCTCTGTGTAGATGTGTGTGCATATGGGTTTTGCACGTGTTTGTGTATTCATATGTGCATATGTATTTGTACACTTATGTATGTGAATGCTTATATATCTGTACATGTATAAGTTTGTGGATTTTTGTGTGTTTTATGTATTCATGTATGTGCATGTTTGTGTTTTTAATGTGTAATTACAATGTCTCTAGTTCCCTAGCATTTATTTTGATAAAGCCACAAAAAAGTGGCTATCATCCTTATAAACTTCCTCTTGAAGTAGGGACATATATCAAATACAACAAAAACAAGTCAGCACAAAGTGCCTAAAAGCAGAAATAACATCAGAAATCGAAGTTCGAAAGCCACAAGTCCAGGGAAACACATATTTCCCTAACTTCAGGGTTTTAGTTTGTTCATATTTCCATTTTAGTATGTTTTTTCTACTCTCAAGGATCCCAAAAGCCCTTGTGGCCAGACACTTTACTGTTAAGGGGACTTAAGACATTGAGAGGTTGAAACTGGCAGACAGAGAAAACTTTCTGTGGCCTGCAGACCTATTTCTTTGGTTTCCCAAGTGGTTCGAGAAAATTGAATTTTTTTTTTTTTTTAAACTGGGCACATGCTCTTAAGCTTATCACATTCCCAGGCACCCTCCATCACTTACACAAGGCCTCATTCATTAGGTCCCCTGGCTGTTGCAGGAAGGCACCCAACTGTGTGACTGAACCTTGCCTTCTGGGACTGAGGATGATGGGGAGAAGGTTTCAGGTCAAACCTCTTTAATAAAGGTTAGTTTTTAAATTTTTACTACTCTTAAAAATAAAATTATAAAGATGACTTATTAGATACGAGGAGTATAAACATGATTTTATGCATCTTACATAGGTGATCATTAATATTCTATAATTAACTCGGCTCACCTTCCCTTCTCATGGGGATGAAATAAGATATTTATAAATTGCACTCTGTGGCAGATAGTGATAGCTTGCATGTAAGACCCTAAGAAGCACTTCCTCTTCCTTTGAGTCTGATTTCCATCCATATATTTAATGTCTGCCTGATGATGACTTTGATTTTTGATTCTATAAAAGAAATGTTGCAATTTGAATACTTAAGATGGAAAAAAGTTACATGTAACCATTGTTAACCCATTCGGCCTGCCACAGGGAAGTAGGTTTTTGTTAGCCCTCACTCCTGGGGTTCGCAGGGATCCAGGGCCTGAACTTTCTCTTCTAAGGTACCTTGTTCCAGGAGAGTGCTGTGGCCTGGTACTTCTATTCCCTTTCACAAACCGCTAAGTTGCTTTTCTGGAAAAGGATTGTGAGCACAGGGCTTCTTTTATCTCTCCTGCGGCTGCTTTGGCAAAACCTTTTCTCCTGCTGTTTTTCCTGCTTTTTCCCTCCTCATCTCCTAGATCCATCTTTTTCTAATTATCCTCAATCAGAATGACTCAAAATCCACATGCACTCAAAATGAAATTCCTGTGGCTGGGGGACAAGGAATTCAGAAATAAATGTGCATGTATTTTAATGTCATGTAAGGGTAACCAGAGGTGGGGGAGGTGCTGCTGAACAAAAACATACAGGACAACACAACCGGCATCCCAACAATGGAGAGAAGATATTTTCATTTGTTTGGCACCTTTACATGTGCCTGGGAATCGATAGGCCATTTTGTAGCTATAATTTTCTATCCTTCTTAAATATCTTTCAATCCATCAGTGCATGTGTGATTTGCCCCCATCTCAGCCCTGCCCTAATTTCACAGGATGTCCCTCTCCCAGGCTTCTCCTTGGTTCTAATTCCCTAAGTGTGAAACCCACCCTTCTTCCTGTCTGGTTTCTCCCAATTGAGTTTCATACTTAACCATTTTGTGTGTATGTCTTTTTTAAAAAAATAAAACTGGTAAAAAAAAAAATATCCCTGAGGCATTCCGGATTGAATACTAGTCACTCATACATAACTTATTTCTTTTCATTAGGGGGGTGTGTGTACATGAGAGAGAGAGAGAGAGAGAGAGAGGAAGAGAGAGAGAGAGAGAGAAAGAGATTAATTACATTAGTAAAATTGATTGGTGATATTTTCAGGTAAAAGAACACACCCTTGGAGAAGCTACTTAAGGGCCTATGAGGCTATTAACCTTCATCGAATGACATGTCTTTCCCTGCATCCTATGCACATGCTTAGGGGAAATAATAATTAAATTTCTTGAGTGACAAAACAGAAAATATATGTTTGTCTCTAAGTTTCTGAGTACTCTGTTTCTCATTGTCATTTTCTAGCATTTGGCTGTGCGATATAAGCTTGAGTTTGGACATTAATTAACCTCTACATCAACTTTTAACCAAGCTACTCTTCTTCCCATAGTGTGAATTCCTTTGGTATTTATGTTGGAAAAAACCCAGGCAGGGTGTGTGTGTGTTTATGTAGGCCAACCACATGTGGGTGGGATAATAAAAACAAAACCTCAGCATAGCATACCTTGAGAAAAAGGTGGATCAAGAGAGATAATGTGTGGTATAAATTAAAAATGACCTCAGATGGAAATTTTGTGGATATTATAAAAACATAAAAACAATCCATCTGTCAGCAGACAGTTTACTATAATGGTGACCTCTCATTCTTCACATCTTAAACTGATATCATTCTATCTTTCCAGAGCACAGCTCACATTTGTGACTTTCCTTGTTTATTTTCTATGGAACTATAGGTTTCATAAGGAAAACAGAATTAATCACGTTCCTCTCAGCCAATTTTATAACGTGGACACATTTTTGAAATTAAAACCATCAAACTGCCAAATGTTTTGAGACCAGTTTTCCAACACTTTGGTTTAATGACAAGACTTAATTTTTGTGGGAATTATACTCAATGCCTTTGTTGGTTTAAATCATATACCTTTCTTTTCTACATTTAGGAGCAGAAAGGTAGACACAAAATCCTGCAGGAGGAGGCAGTGTGGAATAGTGGGAGTGGGGTGGGGGTGCTAAGGGACCATGCAGCTCTGGTCTGGAAGCCTGTTTCTGGCACTTATAGCTGGGTGAACTGGGAAAATTACTTAAACAGTCCAGATCTCAGTTTTGTCAACTATGAAATCATGTAATAATATCTATCTTGTGAGGCTGTTGGTATCAGGGCTAATAAAACCCCTCAGTTATTATAATTCTTAATGAATGAAGGATAATTATTATTTTCGGTAGTATTTATTTTTTGGAAAAATCTATATTATGAATTTATTGATTCCATTGAAACCACCATCAAGCACTAATGAATAAGAATGACGTGTAAGAGTAAACTTTGTTGGGAATCGTCTAATCTCTTAAACAGTCATAGTAATACCATGTCCATTTTAGTATAAAATCATCATTTTTCCAAATGAATTCTTGGGCTATTTTTGGCTCTCATCCCAAATTGAATAGAAGAAAAGCCTCCAACCTACCTGTCTAAACTCATTGCTCCTCAGCAAGATTTCCCGTTTGCTGTACCCACCTTAGCCAGACCCTAGAAATTTTCTTAACCCATATCATATTTTAGCAAGATTTGATGATGACCTTCCTAAAAATCTGTCCTCTCTTGATAAATGAAAATTGCTTTTTTATTTTATGAAATGCTACCAAATTTACCTCTTTATCTAAAGATGGTGTTGTGAACATTTAATGCAAAGCTCTTATCACAGCCCCTGGTTCAGAATAATTGATCAATAACTGGTATACATTATATTACAGTTATGACATTATCATCATTAATTTCTTTGTTGGTTTTTCTCCTCTCTGATCTATAGGAGTAATGGCCTCCCAAGTATCAGTGTTCGATCTTTTAGCCTTTCTTCACTTGATGCTTAAGAAAATCACCCACTCACATAAGTTTAACTATCTCATATTAATCACATTCAGATGTAACTCTCTAGCTCCAATGACTTACTAAGATTTCAGTTTTATATTTCCATCTGTTTCCAGGATCTTTACTCAAACACAATATCCTGTCATCATCACAGTGGAATATGTGCACACTGACCTAGTTTCCCTTCCAAACTGCTGCATTTGCTTGACGCTTTACCAGCCCTGGCTAACCTGGCCATCTTCATTCAGCTCATTCATCTCCTATCTCTCTCAAGAGACACCAAGACAATATTTTTCTTGGATTTGTCCTTTCTTCTTATCTGTGGATGTTCTTCTTTTTCAGACGCTCTCAACCTTATAATTAAATCAATGCAATTGGCTTCTTATTGTCTCCTAATAAAAGCTTACTGTCCTGTTACACCCAACCCAATTCCTCATGGGTACTGCTATGGGAATGATTTTGAATGCCCTTTTTTAAACTTGCTTGCTTATTTGTTTGTTTCAGAGCCTATGAAATCCCCTTAATGCTGTCCATATTACATTTAAGTCTATCTATGTAGTTTCCAGGTTAACAATGTCTGAAGCTTTTATCTATCCCAACATTTTTTTTCCCCACTACTACTCAATATGATCGTTTAGTTTCATGATTGTCACTACATCTACCTAACTCTTGGAATTCCATTCCTCAAAATTGTCTGTCAGCAGGCTTTTCTAGATTTTGTTTTATCCTTCGATATTCTCTACTTCTGGAGTTTTGTCTTTCATATTTTATTTAGGTACACTTCTCTCTAGGCACTCAAACTCTTAACTCAGGATCAATAAAATGACCTCATAATGATGCCTTGGTTTCCTGTAATATCCCACCTCAGTTCTTCCTGAATGCTAGTCCAATAATGATTGTGCCAAATAAGAACTTTTTGATCTCTTAGGCTATTTCCCACTCTGTCTGGCTCCACAACAGTTTGGTTATTTCTGTTTCATTCTACCAGGGTGATGAACAACTCAGAGTCTATGCATTCATCATGCCTGTATTTCCACAGAAGATGGAAATGTACTGTTCAGATTATGAGAACTAAATATGTTATCATCATCGCTGTATTCTTTTCATGCAAATGAATTATATTAATATGTTTTTAATATTCCAGTCAGCTACAATTATACAGTTTTGTCATTATAAAACATATGACAGCTAGACCTACCCAGTGCTACTTACAATACAATGTCTTTAAAAATGTTTGTTGAGCATCAAGCACTACACTAAGTATTAAGAACATATTATAAATATGGCAAATTTCCAGCTGTTGAAGAGCTTAATATAGGAAGAAGGAGACAAAGAGCTATTTTACCACATGATAACTTCAAAATACATAAAAAAGTAAGGTGGAAGGAAAGGTTGCAGAGAAGAGAGACAATAGGTGAAAAAGAGAGGGATATATAAAATACTGATGTATAAAACATCCTAAGATGAGCGGGATCTTGAAGGATGAGATCTCCCCTATTGTTTTTACGTATTAGCTATGGATGATCTAAAAATTACTTTTTAAAATCCCCTAAATATCAGTTTGTACTTTCTTTTTTTAATATGAATTTTTCTGCTATGTTTATATGCTTTATCCCCATCCTTATTTTGAAGATACAATTCTAATTCCCTTCATTTCAATCAGATTTGCTTCTTTTGAACATACAATGAGTTTTCATTTTCATATTCTTCTCATTAAGTTCCTTCATCAGATTCTGGAATTGAAAGCATCCATAATTATAAGCTTACTTTGTGGCTTAGATAGTAAGGTTGGGCATCTTTTAAGTAAAAAAAAAAAAGCATCTGCCTGGATGAATGTCAAACCTAGAATTCAGTCTCTAAATTACAGGCTGCCTACAAATTCCTGCACGCTTGTTTGTTCCTCTCTCCAGCTAACACCTTTCATACATGGCATTCTTTTTCCCCCTCTGAACATGAAGTACATAGAGTGGATGTGTGAACTCACAGAATGGAGCCAGATTTCTAAAGATTGCATGTTTTTTGGGTCAGGACTACCCATATATTCCAGATACTCATATGAGATCTCGGTTAATTTCTTGAATGGGGAAGTAGGTACTAAAGTGAAATTTTGAGAGAAGGATTTCAGGAGCCAACTGGCTGGAATTTAAATCCTCTTGCCAACCGTGTGATTTTGTGCAAAACAGTTAACCAGTGTGTTCCACTTTATAGTCTGCCTATCTAATAGACTTTGAGATTTAAATAGGTTAATAACACCTATACTCTGATGCATAGTAATCATTTCATATATTTAAGTTATTATTTACCGTGTTCGTATTTTAAGTTCCCATTCACTAGACTTATTAAGCAGATCTTTTTCTCTATCAGTACATTAATATCTGACACTATTAATAGTTTTCTTGGGCTTTTCTTGGTCCCTTCTTCCTCAGAATTAACTGACGTATTGAAAACAATGGCTCAATAAATATTCTGTAATAAAATTAGCTTATTTTTACCTTCCACAGACTATCTTATGGCCTATTTTCTTTAATTCTGTAAGTAAAATATCAACTTTTGCTTTACATTTATTAACGTTTATAACAGCAATTATTATTATTTGTATTGGACTCTTTATTTATCTCTATTTCTCTCTTTTGCTGAATTGAGTGAATTGCCTGAATGGGTGTAGGTCGTCTTCTCTGCATGGTTCATGTAGATCCTAATAAACTTTGACTGAATAAATTTAGAAGCGGAAAGGAAGTCACACTTAGTCTTGCATAGCAAAGGACGAGTCATGGCTCTGCAGTTAGAAACCCTTTGGCACAGACCAGATAATTTACCAAAGGGAAAAAATAAAGTTTTATGTTTTCCTTGGATGGCTCAGAAAATATATATTTCAAATTGCTGAATTTCTGCTATCATATAAACTTAGACATACATGAAAAATTTACATTTCACTTGGAACAATCTAAGTTGCAAACATACAAAAGGAAATCTTAAAATATTCTTTCTTATTTCTGCAATTTACTAAAACATACCTATCTTGTTTCTCCAAGAAAAATATTTTCATCAAAAACGGTTCAACAAAAATGCTGTAGGATGGCAGCATTTTCATGTAATGTGCCAACCCCCATGTTTTGTAGCTCAGATGTTTACAGTGTGGTAAGAATGTTAAACCACAACTCATAAAATGAAAGAGCTAACGGAAAATCTCACTTGTATTTCTGAAACAAGCCAACTGTTTACACTTACATTTTTTAATTCATAAGTCATAACCCAGCATCACAAAATTCTATGCATTGCACATATTTTCAGGGGAAAAAGTTCAAAGTATCTTCCCTCATTGAACTTATTTAGAATTAAAACTGAAGCATAATGTATAATTTTCTATTAGAGATCTAATATAATCATTTGATACTTGAACTTTATTTCAATAATAATTATATACTCACAACTCTTAGAAGAGATAACAAAGGGCATCTAGCATGCCTATCTGTTATCTTATATTAAATGAGAGTAAAGTTGTTACAGGCACAGAAAAAAATAAACCTGAAAGATTCTATACCAATGCATTGATGGTACTTGCTCAAAAGGAACAAGATCTTGGGATTTCATCTTATATAATAGTTTATACATTTTTGTATTCTTAAAATGTATTTACCTTGAAAATATGTTACTTTAGAAATTAGGGTGAGCAGGAAGAAAAGCCACTCCTTCTCAAATGTATTTTATTCTCGTATCATCCTTGGGCTATGTGCATTTGAGATTACTTAGAGTCCATTTAAAGTATGAAAAAATATGAATTTAACAACAAAGAACTTTCGATCAAGCTAAATATGCTCAATGACAAAATCTCTGACAAAGACTGATGAAAATGTATTTAAACTTTAAAAAACTGAAATGTATTTATTTTAGCTTCCTCTGATGACATATACACTATTAAAGTCTTTTAAGGAAACTGTGATTTATTTCCAACCAAAATGTCTTATGTTTTGATTCAATTCCTTTTTTTCAGAATATCTTTAGATACTGCTTTGTCCCCCAAATTTTCAGTGTTGCTATTGCTTCAATTGGTCATTTCTATAATACCATGAAACAAAGATACTTGATATTAATTTCTTGCTTACACATTAGCAGATAAGTTTGAGCAGCTCTCTTTCTCTTTGCTTTCTTTGATGCGAGCTTTTCTGAAAAAAAAACAAAAACAAAAAAGCAAATAAGAGTGGTTGGAAGCTCCTGAGTGAGGGGAAGCACAGTACTTCTTGAGAGCTAGGTTGGAATTGATTCACTGACGATGGCTGCAGTGGGGAAGTGATTTCCTCATGCAGAAGTGGGGTTGGAGAGTAGAAGGCAAATTGTGGGGAATAATGATAGAATCTACTACAGCAATATCTATTACTCTGGTAGGTGCTGGAGACAGAAAACAGTGCAGTGTCATGTGATACATACTATAGATGAGAGATATATGAAAATTGTTGTGGAAGCAGAGAGTCAAGGACTTCCTTCTTTGGGGAGAGTGGGAAAAATCTTTACGGAGTCAGTAATATGAGAGCTAGCTCTGGAGAAAATGTGTAAGTTCACAAGGGGAGCAGAAAGTTGAGGGTATCATAGTCAGAGGGCATAAAGGAGATATAATATGGAAATACAGTGTCACAGAAATCAGTATTTGATGAAGACAACATGTAAAGGGTATGAATTGAGAATATAATGCAATGGAAGAAGAACCAGGATTGAGACCAGAAATACAAACCTAGAGAGGATTGTAAAAGACCTTGAGTATAATATTAAAACATTTGAAATTTATTTTGTACATTATAAGAGGTATATCAGTTACCTTATACTGTATACTTATCACAAAAATTTAGCAGCATAGCAAACTAATAAAAAATTTAATGGCTTAACACAATACCATTTTTTAGTTAACGATTCTGTGTGTCAACCATCAGGGTTGGGTTCAGGGAGACACTTCTGGTCTCACCTGAGACCATGCGTTTGTATTACTGGATAGGTAGAAGACTGGTTTGACTGTGGGCCGCATGGAACCTCATCCCCCAATGCACTAGCCCAGGCTTGCTTCCATGGGAAAACAGAGGCCCCAGGACAGCAGGTGGGATTGTGCAAGGCCTCTTGAGGCCTAGATTTGGAACCTACACATCAACAGGTTTTTGCTGCATTCCATTGGCCAAAGTAAGTCACAAGATCAACCCAGAGAAAATAGACTCCAGTTCTTGATAGTAAGAGCTTCAAAGTCACATTACACAAGGAATGAAACCTGAAAGGAGTCAAAGATTATGTTCACTTTTGCAATTTATCAGAAGGGACTTCTGAATAATATTATTGGTACAGTGGGTATAAACGGTGTGCTGGATTTAGCACAAATTTCAAATCTCATCACTTGACCTCTAGGTAAACAAATTCTGAAAGCAGAAAAAAATAAGGGATATAGGAACTGGGAACATTAGAACAATTCTAAGAATATTAAAGGGACAGTAATAGAAAATAACTCTTCCTAAGGGAACCTGGAAGCTCATTCTTCTTACTTGTTTTGGTGGCCAAGAAGAAAGCACTAACAGATTAAAAAAATCCTCCACACCAAGTCTCACATACCAGTAATAATATCACAAAATAAAGAATAATTCAGCACAATTTATTTTCTTTAAAGTAAAAAAAAAAAAAAAAAAAATCCCTGTGAATGTTAATAAAAGTATCCAGTATTAATACCTGTGCCATAGTTAGTATAAATTGAGACTAGCTGCCTAATTTGGCAGTGCTATATTAGACTAGAAGTGGTGGGAGAATGAATCTAGTTTTGAGACAGCAATCAGAATATAAATCCAGTTTTGAGATTCTGAAATGTTTATTGTTTTCTAGAAATAGAGGGAACTAAGATGGAGGAAGATCCCGACTATCAGCTATGACAGGGAAGGATGGCGTAGGACACTGCTGAGACCATTTCTCTTCACACGGGCAGACCTGAGTGTCTAGGGGTTGCTAGGAAGGGTGCAGATGAGGAGAGGATGGACCAAAGGAGCACGGAGACTTTGGTCTGTGTCATGGTTAGGCTTTCTTCCCAGATACTTTTTAATTTTCAATGACAGTTATGTGCTTTAATGAGGCTTTTAAGAGACTTAACGATATTTAATATTTGCAGAGAAAGTCTTTTTTGTTTGGTTTGATTTTTTCTCTTAAGTATACCTCTTTCTGTACTTTTATATAAAACTACCATGTGCTGGGCAAGAGTATATATTCACAGTGGTATTTCTCCCTCAATATAACCATTGTATATTGGAAACTGAATGCTTACAAGTTGACTGAAAAGTGCTCCTCTGCCACGTGTCTATTGACATGCAATACACAGGTGGAGGGGTGGATAGAAGTAAGACATGATGCTGAATTTGAGGCATGTGGTCTCTGCCAAAAGAAGTAGCCATGGCAGAGATTGAGAGAGCACTTAGAGCCAGATGCAGACACTGGCACTGGATGCCTGTACAAAGAAGATAGAAAAAAAAGTATCATATCCTACACAATAGCTTTGCCCAGAACAGGCTTCGTCCCCTCATTGTCCATGAAATCCCATGAGAAAAAAAAAAAAGTGATCATTTTCATAGGAACTTCAGGGAATGCCAGGTCCTAGTTCTCCATTAAAGATGATGGGGTATACCAGGAAACCTCATAACCCACCCGCTGCATCTTTCTTCTCTTAGAATGTATGAGAGGCTCCATGAGACCAGGAAATTAATACAGACAAGCAAGTTTATATCTTGCAGTCATAGACACATCCTGCAGCAGAGTCAGGCTTCTTCTGCTTAACCCAACCCCCTCCATCATCCCCAGACCTTGTGTAGCCTTGTTTTCAGGTTTTCCTTCTCCTTTTCCCTCTCTTTTCCCCTCACTTGCATAAGCCCTAGATGTATTAATACATTGGCTGCGTGCAGCAAAGTATGCACTTTTATCTTTGGTACTAATGAACAGCCTAATGAAAAAATTATCACAGCAGACAGAATTAGCAGCCACTCATGTCACACATCTGAGGTACTAGATTTCTATTTGTGTACAAAATAGTGCACAAAATCAGAAAAATATTATTAGTATAAAAATGTGAATCAGCAAGAGAATCTGGTGAGGCACATTTTCTCACACATGGAGTAAGTCAGTAAATTCACCTGGTACTTCCCATCTCATTTTCAGGCCTAACCATTCCCTTCCCAAGAGCTGTGTCAGGGATTTTAGCTTTTCCTCTTACAGTTTTATTGTTTTAAGACCTGCTTCTCACCTTTAAGCAAACATTTCCACATCCTGCTTAATGAAGACACGCCTTTGAAGATAATAACTGGAAATCACAGTTATTTTGTGTCATCAGTCTTAGTGTTTGATATATCAGCTTATTAAATTTTAGGATATGATAGCAAAAGGAGTTTATGACCACTGGTAGTCATATGTAAATTTTTAAATAAAATATGAATTATCTAGATTATTTTGTTGTTAGTTATGAGTTTTTACATAATTGCATTATATAATTGGTGAATTAGACTACAGAATTACTAAATTACAAAGGAGTCTCATTAAATGACATTTTAACCAAAGAAGGTAGAGAACAAATGAATACGTATCAGACATACCACCAGCTTCCAAGCTCACTTCTTCATTAAGAAAGAGTTTAATTTAACCCATTTTCAAGTTCAGAAAAAGTACCTCATCGCTACTAAGGGATAGAAAATGTATTTGAATTCAGAGGTCTGTGGACCTAAAATATATACTTCTTCCACCATACTCTGTCGCCTTCTTTACTTTTGAAAATAAATTTTAACAAAATGCAGCAGCTGCAGCTATTTCTAAAAGTGGGCCATTTCTTAACATTATCATGATATTCATTTGCTGTTAAGCTGTGTCCAGTATGCTGAAGGAATATCCCTCTTGTGAACCCTTCTAAACATGCCATTATGTTAATGCTAGGAAAGAAAACTAGGGTTCCTGTCTGACTCTATCATTAATGTACTGTGCCATCTAGGGCATACAACTTATTCACTCAAGACCCCATTTGTGGATCAAATGGTAGTTCTACTTGTAGCTCTTTGAGGTATCTCCATATTGCTTTCCACACAGGTTGTACTAGTTTGCAGTAACACCAGCAGTGTATGAGTGTTCCCATCTTTCTGCATCCACGCCAACATTTATTGTTTTGGGACTTTTAGATAAAGGCAAAGGCAATATATGTAACCTAAACATTTGTACCCCTGTAATATGCTGAAATAAAAAATAATTTTAAAAAAGACCCAGTTTGTTTATCACTAAAAAAAAATTAAATTAATGCACTTCAAGGTTTCAAATTCTATTTTTATTATATATAAAGATAATATTATTCTTTGGACATTTTGCTTTAGGCCTCAGAATGGGACGGCAAATTGTTTTACATTTCTGAAAAAAAGATTGATTTCTCATAGATAAAACCTGTATCTAAAATGAAAATCTTTTTCCAGCTCTTTGAGACGATTCATTAGGTTGTCTATTTGTGATCTTTCTGACTTTTGTATATAGGCATTTATGGAAATAAACTTTCCTTTCAGGAATGCTTTAGCTGTATCCCACAGATTTTTATAACTTGTGTTTCCTTTCTCATTTAGTTCAAAGAATCTTTTGATTTCCCTCTTGATTTCCTCATTTATGAAATAATCGTTCAGCAGAAGTTTGTTTAGTTGCCATGACTTTGTGGAGAGATGAGAGTTTCTGTTGGGGTTGATTTCTAATTTTATTCCACTGTGATCTGAGAAGATGCATGGTATAATTTCTATTTTTTCTAATTTTTTGAGACATGCTTGGTGACCTAGAATATGGTCAATCTTAGAGAATGTCCCATGAGCTGATGAGAAGAACGTATATTCAATGGCTTTTGGGTACAATGTTCTGTAAATGTCAGTCAGGCCCATTTGTTCTAGAGTTCTGTTTAAGTCCGTTATTTCTTTGTTAATTTTCTGTTTGGAGGATCTGTCCTGTGCTGTCAGTGGGGTGTTGAAGTCTCTGGCTATCATGGTGTTGCTGTTTATCATTTTGTTTAGATCAAGTAGAGTTTGCTTTATGAATCTGGGTGCACCTAAGTTGGGTGCACACATATTTAGAATTGTTATGTCTTCTTGTTGAACTGTACCCTTTACCATTATGTAGTGACCATCTTTGTCTTTGATTACTTTTGTTGATTTAAAGACTAAGTTATCTGACATTAAAACTGCCATGCCAGCCATCTTTTGGCTTCCGTTTGCTTGAAATATGGTTTTCCACCCCTTCACCTTGAGTCTGAATGCATCCTTGCGGATTAGATGTGTTTCCTGAAGACAGCAGATACTTGGCTTGCGTGTATTTATCCATTCAACCAGCCTATGTCTATTTAGTAGGCAATTCAAGCCATTCACATTTATTGAGAGAACTGACAGGTGAGGCAAATTTCTGTTCATCCTGTTGGGCTAAACTTTGTTGCTTTATTTTCTCTCTTGAGCCATTGTGGTATCTGGCCTTTGATCTTTAACTTTTGAATGATTTTACATTTGTGAGTGTTTATTGTGCTGATCCGTGTGTGACACTGTTTTGAGTACTTCTTGGAGGTCTGGTCTTGTCTTGGTGAATTCCCTCAGTCTTCGCTTATCTGAGAATGTCTTTATTTCTCCTTCATATACAAAAGTTAGTTTTTCAGGTTACAAGATTCTAGGCTGCACATTATTCTGTTTCAGAAGAGTGAGAATGGCGCCCCAGTCTCTTCTTGCTTGCAAGGTTTCAGTTGAGAAGTCTGGTGTTATTCGGATGGGCTTTCCTTTGTATGTTACCTACTTCTTTCACCTTACAGCTCATAGAAGGGCCTCTTTAGTGCATATTTTGGTCAGTCTGATGACCGCATGTCGTGGTGTCTTCCTGTTTGCAGTGAGTCTCCCAGGAGTTCTTTGAGCTTCTTGTACTTATATATCTAGATTTTTAGCAAGGCCTGGGAAATTTTCCTCTATTATAGTTTCAAATAGCTTATCCAACTCTTCTGTATTTTCTTCTTCGCCCTCAGGGATGCCCATAACTCTCACATTAGGCTTCTTCACATAATCCCACATTTCATATAGGTTTTGCTCTTTTCTCTTATTTCTCTGCTCTATCTCTGTGACTGACATGTTTAATTGGGAGATGTTATCTTCAATCCCTGAGATTCTTTCTTCTGTTTGATCTACCTTGTTCTTGATAGAAACACTGCTGGTGGGACTGCAAACTCATGCAACCTCTGTGGAAAGCAACATGGAGATACCTTAAAGAGATACAAGTAGATCTACCATTTGATCCAGCAGTCCCATTACTGGGCTTCTACACAAAAGAACAAAAGATATTCTATAAAAAACACATCTGCACTAGAATGCTTATAGCAGCACAATTCACAATTGCAAATATGTGGAAACAACCGAAATGCCCATCAATGCATGAGTGGATTAATAAAATGTGAGATATATATATGTGTGTGTGTGTGTGTGTGTGTGTGTGTATATATATGTATACACACACACGCACACACACACACACACACACACACACACCATGGAGCACTATTCAACTATAAGAAACAAGGGTGATATAGTGCCTCTTGTATTTTCCTGGATAGAGCTGGAACCCATTCTAGGTGAAATATCCCAAGAATGGAAAAACAAGAATCACACGTACTCACCAGCAAACTGGTTTCACTGATCAACACCTAAGTGCACATAAAGGAATAATATTTATCGGGTGTCGGGCAGATGGGAGCGGGGAGGAGGGGATGGATATATACATACATAATGAGTGTGATGCGTGCCATCTGGGGGATGGACACACTTGAAGCTCTAACTCAGGGGGGAGGTGGGGCAAGGGCAATATACATAACCCAAACATTTGTACCCCCATAATATGATGAAATAAAAAAAAAGAAATAAAAAAATAGAAATGATTAAATGGTTTATATAATTGTTATATTTAGATATAGCCAGAAATTGAATTTTCTCATAGAAGTTGTTATGACTTCAGTGTTGTGGCTTGATGAGACTATTGAACACTGGCAGGCAATATAGTATATTAGTCTAAATTAAAAATGAATGTATTTGTTTAAGTATCTATATATGATACTGCAGTATCAGGTACTATAGAGAAATCATTAAAGACTCATTTTAAATTTTTTGAAAAATAAAAAATAAAATGAAAATCTTCTCCACTGACCAGGAAAAACTAATGTTTGAGTTTAAGGACATAGCTGTGATAATTATTCTACAAATGAGTGTGCTAATTATTCTATATAATGCTAAGTTGGGGAGATGGCAGGTTCTGACAAAAATTGTTCAGAGCATAAGTCTTAATGGAATAGAAATTTTCTTATAAATTTAATAGAATTAAAACCTTTCTTTTCAAGCATAAAGGAGTGCTTTTATTTATAAAAGATGAATATCTACTTTATCACTGTATTAGAAACACTCTTACACTCACATACACCATCGGCCACTATTTTTCTTTATAGATTCATCACAGAAGTATTTGGAGAGGTGTATTCTATTTCTTTATCCTCCGTGATCTTTTTAATCTTTTTTATTCACTTATTACCCAGGCTTAGCACAATAAAGGCCATATGATGATTGTATTTTCCCACCCAAGTTGACGTTTTCCAGTTTTTTTTTTTTTTTTTTATGCTGCAAATTGTTGGTTTGTATCCTAGACAACAGCAATATAAATGGCATTAGATTGCCCATCAGAAGATATGGATATCAGAAGGAAAAGAAACATTTTTTCTCAGCTTTATTTAGATATAATTGACAATAAAAATTGTTATATTTAAGAACTGCAACATGGTGTTTTGTACATAAACATTATGAAATGATTACCACAATCAAGGTAATTAACATATCCGTCATAGCTATCTGCGCAGGCAGAGGAATAGACAAGATTTTTAAGTGCTGAAAGGACTTTTAAGTGCTGAAAGACTGTCAACCCAGAATTTTATATACACTGAAAATATCCTTAAGGAATGATAGTTAAATGAAGATATATATATGTATATATATATATATATGTAATATATTTATATTTATTTATTAAATTGCATTATGGGTGTACAAATGTTTAGGTTACATATATTGCCTTTGCCCCACCCAAGTCAGAGCTTCAAGGGTGTCTGTTCCCCAGACTGTTCGCACTACACCCATTAGGTATGTATATACCCATCCCCTCCTCTCCACTCCCATCTTCCTGACACCCAAAGAATGTTATTACTATATGTGCATTTAAGTGTTGATCGGTTAACACCAATTTGATGGTGAGTACATGTGGTGCTTGTTTTTCCATTCTTGTGATACTTCACTTAGTAGAATGGGCTAAATGCAAGAGGAAAACAATAGTCTATAACATTTACCCAATATTTATCATTTCTCTTGCTCTGCTTCCATTACTGATGCTTCAAATTTCCCTCTGGTATTCTGTCTAAAGAAGGTCCTATAATCATTCTTTTGGTGGAGATCTGCTTAAAATTAATTTTCTTAATATTTCTTTACATAAATAAAAGATATATTAAATATAAGATATATTTATATGAAGAAAAATTAGGAAAATTAATTAAAAGCATACAAGAAGATATTTTTGATTATTAAACCAAAGTAAGATTATGTTTTCCATACTTTCCTGAAACTTATGTTTATCATTCTATAATATATTATGGAAATGTCTTCAATTCAACTGGCATAACCTTAATTAATGCTTTTTAAATGGCTTCATACTCTAGATGCACTGTAATTTATTCAACTTCCTCTTATAAATGAGTGAGCATTGATTTTTCTTTCTTTATTTTTGCCATAATGAGCAAAGCTGAAATAAATATCCTTGCACAGTCATCCTCTGATAAATTTACTTTTATTCCTGTAATGTACTTTCCGTGGAATAGAATTTTGAAAGTATTAATTTAATTAAAAAATAACTTGTGTAAGAACCTTAATACAATCCTTAATACAATCTGTTTTAAATTTTAAACTCTTCTATTAAGTAGCAAGTTCATAGTGCACTGTAACTTTTTGACATCAGTGTTCCCCAAAGGGTTAAGCCCATAATTATCCTTAATTTATCTTTTTTAAAAAATAATTTATTTTATTTTTGATTGTCACATAATAATTGTCCTTATTTTCATGGCACAAAGTGATATTTCTATACATGTGTACAATGTGAAGTGGTCAAATTAGGATAATTAGCATATTCATCATCTCAAACATTTATCATTTCTTTGTATTGGAAATATTAACAATTCTCTTGACACAAATTTTATTTTTTTTATTTTTTTTTTACAGACATAAATTTAGAAACCATGAACATATAGATGGTAGGTTTTTGTTTTTTGTTTTTTTTTGGCATATTATGGGGGTACAAATGTTTAGGCTACATATATTGCCTTTTCCCCACCCGAGTCTACGGAAATGTTAGAAATCATCAAAAATGGCTAAATAACAAAAAACAAGACCAACCCCAACCCCCAATCAACAAAATAGACAAATGGAATTAAATCCAGCTAAAATGCTTCTGCACAACAAGGAAAACAATCAAGAGAGTGTAGAGATCTACATAATGAGAGAAAAATATTTGCAAGCCGTATTTCTGATCTGAAAAGGGGTTAATATAAGGAACTCGAGCAACTCAATAATAATAATAAAAAAATGGCCCAATTAAAAAAATGGGAAAAGAACATGAATAGACATTTTTCAAAAGAATACATACAAATGGCCAACAGGTATATGAAAAATTGCCAACATCACTAAAACATCAGGGAAATGCAAATTAAAACTACAATAGAATATCACCTTACACCTATTAGAATGGCTATTATCAAAAAGATGAAAAATAAGCGTTGGCAAGGATATAGAGAAAAAGGAACCCCTGCACATTGTTGGTAGTAATGTGACTTAGTACAGTCATTATGGAAAACAGTATGGAGGTTCCCCAAAAAATTATAAATAGAAATACTACATGATCCAGCAATCCTACTAATGAGTGTATAGTGTATCTAAAGGCAATTGAATCACTATGTCAAAGAGATATCTGCATTCCCATGTTGATTGCAGCATTATTCACAATAGCCAAGATATAAAATCAATCTAAGTGTTAATCAACAGATAAATTGATAAAGACAGTGTGGTATATACACACAATGGAATACTATTCAGCCTTAAAAAGGGGGGGGAAGTCCTGTCATTTGCAACAACATGGCTGACCCTCTAGGACATTATGTTAAGTGAAATAAACCAAGCTCAGAAAAACAAATACCACATGATCTAACTTACATATGGAATGTAAAAAAGGCAAACGCATAAAAGCAGACAGTAGGATGGTGATTACCGGAGGCTGGAGGGGAGAGGAGAAGAGGTGTTGGTCAAAACATACAAAATTTCAGTTACATGGAAGAAATAAATTCAAGAGATATAATGTATAACATGCTTACTATAGTTAATAACAATGTATTGTATTCATGCTAAAATAGTAGATTTTAAATGTTCTCACCACACACACAAAAGTGTGATAAGTATATGAGGTAATGCATATGTTAATTAGCTTAATTTAGCCATTCCACAGTGTATAAATATGTCAAAACAACATGTTGTACAACATTAACACAATTTTTATTTTTCAATTAAAAAATAAATCAATTTAAATTTTGTTTTATAACAAAGCAAGACCAAAACACTGTTAACTATGAGGAGGTGGAAATGTTAATTTCAGACTAAACAGTCTTTATATGATATTCCTCATCAGGACAAAATCTACAAAAAATCCAATTTCTCACATAAGATTGAATAAATTCTGTCTTTTATCTATTGTTCATAGAAGTATAGCGATGCCAAGCCCTCATGAAACTTTCCATGTCAGTTGAAGGACCATGAGGGTTGGTGCATGTTGATAAAACAATTACTACAGTCAGTGGCTTTTCCCAGGGGTTAATTCTTCAGTCTCCACTGGAGAAAAAAATTAGAGAAAAATATCATTAATTTAACGTAGGAAAAAAGTCAGAAAAAAATGGTTGGGGAAGAGGAGATACATTAAGCCTAGATTTTAGAAAGCATTGACTGAGGAAGGGGTTTTGAACCAAGAATGACACTAAATTTCAATTAGAACAAGAAGCCTGAACTTTTAAAGTCAATAAATCTGGCACCCTAAGAATTCACTGAGTGAATGCCACTCCACTGAGCAGGTTTAAAAATGTCACCAGTGTTCAGGCTGAAAGATAGCTGTCTTCTATTCAATATTCTTTAAGTATTTTATGTGATTCTTTCAGTCCTCTACAGTTCCAGAGTCTTCTTGACTTACAGAAATCACATGTGATTTCATGCCAAGGTTATCCACAATAAGAAACACTAAAAAGGAGAAGACTATCTATTAATTGTGATAATACCTTGCTTTACATGAGAGAAGAAAGGCTAGTGCTCATGAATACATGAAACTAAAACCAATCGCATAGTAATCCCCGTGTATTCTGACTGCCTTCATGACTTACCCATCATCTCTAGACACACACACACACACACACACACACACACACACACACACACACAGAGAGAGAGAGAGAGAAAGAGAGACAGAGAGAGAGAGTGAGCTTTGAAATTAGAATTGATAAATCTTTCAAAAGAGAACTTCCTAAAATCCTGGGGAAACTGGATTTTTTTTTTTTTTTTTTTTTTTTTACTATCCATGTACACTAAAGGCCTGTGATTGAAATATACACTCAGAATTCATTTATGTTTGGGCTGGTGCCCATCCATAAGGAACCAGTAATACTTTTAGAATGTATTATGGGAGAAGGGAATGAGCACACTGTTGAAAATAAGAGAGTCTGGCTTTATTTCTCTGAGTTTCAAGTTCTTTATCTCCCAAGCGTCATACTATTGATCTGAGTAAGAAATAACATAATGTATCTAAGAAGCCCTGTGTTAGTCTGCTAGAGCTTTCAGGGCTGCGGTGCCGTGGGGAAGCTACAGACTGGGTGGCTAAACAACACACGTTTATTTTCTCACAGTGTGGGAGGCTAGAAGTCCAAGATCGAGGTGTCGTCAAAGGCTGATTCCTGGTGAGGACTCTCTTCCTGGATTGTAGATGGCTGTCTTGTCTCTATGTCCTCACATGCATGGCCTTTTCTGTGTGCATTTGTGCACAGAAAGAGAGAGAGAACTCTGCTGTTTCTTCCTCTTCTTATAAGGACACCAGTTTTATAGGATTAAGTCTCTATTCTTATGACTTTGTTTACTTTTATCATAGGCCCTGTCTCCAAACAGTCACATTGTGGGTTAGGGCTTCAACACATGAATTGAGGAAAGCACAGTTCAGTCCACAACAAGCCCTTTGGGTAATTGTCTCGTATTGTTTTCCAATAGAAGCTGATAGACCATCTCTGTCTCTCAAAGTTCAGGTAACTCAACTGGGGGCATACCTCATACAAAGTCTCTTCCAGAGTCTGAATGTTGGACCAACTCCGTCTGTTCCTTCCTTGTGAATGGAGTGCAGGAGCGGATTCAGAAAGTCGCCATTTGTTTAATTGTTTGTAATTTTCCTCTCCTTTGCATTGTCATTATATCACCTTTTTGCACTGTCTATATCCCTAAATACAACTCCAGAGTTGTATATAAACCCTCTTTACACTTTTTCTCCTTTAGATAGACAGCAAGATGTTAAACTGGAAGCTTCAACTGAAGTACCAGTTATGGAAGATAACTAATAAGAACGTGAATTGTTCACTACATGATAATTAAGTTTTCAATGAAAACACATGAAAACCAATTAGACACTACTTGTGTGTTCCTCATCCAGAGGCTTTCTACTCAGATTAAAGGTAATAAGGAGTGGAAAGAATGGGGATAATTTAAGAGTCAAAGAGAGCTGGGATTTTATGAAGAGGATTGCTGTGCTGGGACTCTCACTATCTCTTCCCACAGAGGCAAAGGGCGGAGGTGGTACTTTCTCATCCCAAGCCTAGCGAGAGGGGTTTGAATAGGCACATTTAGCAAGCTTGACATCTGCTCCCTCCACTGACAGACAAAAAGTTGACTCAGGCCTGAGGAAGAAAAGGCATTCTTGGCAGCAGCATAGGGAGCTGCAGCTGGAAAGGAACTGTCCTTCCAACTGGAGACAGGCAGGTCAAAGTACACGCATCCCAGGGACTGGGTGTGGCATGCAGAAGGGAACATTAGCCTGAGGGGTCATGCAAATCGATCCCTACCCAGAGGACAGCCTCCCGTAGCAACAGGATGTCCATGGCATGTGGCTCCTGGTGGCAAAAGCCACAACAGATCCACAGTGGCCAGGCAACAGAGAGGCATCACTCGTGACGGAAGCTGTTGTCTAAGGGAAACCAACTAGTTGTCTTTAAGAAACCCAGAAAATATCTGGCAAGAGAAACCACACCTTTAAATACCTACTAGAAACAGGATGTGTGAAGTCTGCATGCAGCAGTATCAGTCAAGGAGGAAAGGTCTTTGCCTCCTTTTGTATGTTCTATCCCTTATACCAACCTAAGAGATGAGAGATAGCATCTCGCAGTGGGGTTGGAATTGAGTCACAAGAATAGTGAAACCCACCTCAATTCATTTTTCTGATAGTCAGAAGCCCTCCTGAAGCTAATCCTACCTGACAGAGGAAGGAAAATGATCTTGAATAGAGATTAAGATACAAATTAATATCTGTGACTAGACACTTTAATTTGCTGAAATAATGATATTATGTTTGCAACTTAAAGTAATCATAGGTTTTATACTATCCAAATGTGAACAGAAATTATGGGGTCCTCTCCCCACTTTCATCTAGTGGCAGTGAAAAACTTTTCTTCTCTCTACAACTTTAAAGGGACAATAGGAGACAAAAATAAACTCTTTAATAGATCTAACGAGTCTTACTTGATTAACATATGATTACGTGCGTACATTTACTTTCCTTCACCATGACGTAAGAAATCAGTGATTTCTGAAAATAATGAAACTTTCAAATGTTAACTAGAGATAGATATAGATTTAGTATATATACACATGTAATATTAGCAAGGGGGAGTATAAATATTCACGTCAGTATATATCTGATGCACAGAGTCAATGGAGTTTGCATTTCTCCATTAACAGGGCTCACTTCCTTGAATGGATATACATACACCCAACCCTTTGAATGACTACATATTTTTAGGGCTGCATTTATTCCACTTTATTAGTTACATGAGGCATATTTTTGGAATTTATCAAAACCTCTAATCTCTTAGTATTCTACTTTTTTTCCTGACTTTCCAACTATCACTGATTTTCTTCTCGATGCCTGAGTCTGGACCTAATCATCAATCAATTTAGCTACACTCTATCCCGGGATCTAATTTCTTTCCATCTTATTCTAGAGCCACACCTGCTCTGTTAAACCCTCAAACTCTGATCAATCTCACCATTTGTTTTCTATTCATTGATTCCCTTGTGGCTGAACATTGTTCTGGAATATTCCATCAGCTTGCTGATTGGCACCATTTCAGGCTATTATTCAACCTCAGCTGCTCCTCAATATTCCTTGGCAAGTTGTTTTCACAAATCCTAAATCATATCCTTTATCAAACCGCTAAAAGTCTACTAGCATCACACCACCCTCTCACAGCTAATAGCTGTTCCACTTTTGCTTCTCTGGGGAAAAAAATAAGAGTTCTTCAGTTATGAATCTACCCTCCCCAAACCCATATCTTCACCCATCTTTCTTTTTGTCTTTCTTCTCTTTATTGTCTTCTAACATTGACTATTTTTGTGGTATTTTTTCATAATTATATCATTTTCTAGTTTTTTTTTTTCTTTTTTTTTACACTCTTACTGGCATTGCTCTCTTTTCTCTTTAAAGCAGAGGTTCTCAGTTGGCTGTAAAGGGAGACACTTGGCCCTGTAGGAGACATTTGCCAGTGTATAGAGACAGTTTAATTATCACAACTGTAGAGGTAGCACTACTGGCATCTAGGGGAAGAGGCCAGGAATGCTGACAGTTGCCTTACAGGGCATGTCCTACTGACTCTCTTACCTTGCAATTAATCCATTAAGATTATCACTTAAGTTTTATTGGATTTAATGATAAATATATAATAAACTTTAATTAAATATTGTTCCAGAAAGGTGAAATAATCACAAACATTAAAACAAAAGCAGACAAGCATATTTATCAAGCAAAAACCTTAACAGAAAAACCTCATTTTATGGCACTCTAATAATACTTTAAATTACAAAAAGCGTATTTGAGAAATGGAAATTTTCCTCCTTTTTACTGCTGTTTCCCACTCTGCCTTCCTGGTCTCCCTTCCCAACTTGCAGGATCATTTGGCACTGTTAGAGCATAATCAGTTGAGAAAAACAAGAACACGGTTTCTATCTCAAGTTTGAGTTTTCCAGGATCTGCTCTTGCCACATCCCTTCTTGTCTGAGTTAATCACAAGGGTGGGGAACACAGACAATTTCTGACTTCAACAATTACTCCTTCTGCCTCACACCCATGAGACAAGTCTTTATAGATAAAGTAATGATCTGTGGCCTCTCCGACCAACCTTAGGAGAAGAAAATGACAGGGGGACAAAAATACTTGGAATCACTTGTTCCTTTTAATGTTTTAGTAACTAAATATGCATTGGATTATTGTAAACTGTAAAAAAAACTTTTAAAAAGAGTATCATGGTTTAGCTTTCATTTTAAAAACCAAGAAGGACATAAGGAAAGGGGTTCTTCTCAAAACAAAAAATGTTATTTATTGTTGTGGTTGCTGTTCAAGAAAATTCCCTCAAATAGTTAATGTACCATGGTCTTTATGAGAAAGATTTGGCCATTTTTAAAGTTGTTGTTTGTTTAAAAGCATAATTATTAAATCAATTATTCATTGGGTTTGGCAACATTTTGAGCATACTATTTTCTCTCCTAGGTTCTGACTGTTGTCTTGAAAATGCCTTTCTAAGCATCCGAAATTATAAAAGCAGGGTGGCTTCAGCCAGCCGCTAAGCTTGAGCAGATTTCCAAAATCAATTTGAGATGTGTCCTAGGGAACAGAACCCAGATTGCTAAATCTGTCCTTTTGCTTTGGCTGTACTTCTCATTTAATAGTTTTCTGCACTGCCTTCCCTTCAGAAATTGTTGTGCTTATAGAGGGTATTCAAAAACAAGTTTTTGTTTATTTTGGCAGTCCATATTTACATGCAGTTGATTTTTTCCAAATATATATTTCAGCAATTTTTGCTTTAAGTTCCCATGCAAATTTCCTATGGTTGAACAACGGATAAATAAAAGCAAAGATGTGGGTTATTTTGCATATACGTTAGACAAAACAAACTTTTGCCAATAAAATTCTCTCCCAATTTTCATTTGGCTCATTGACTAAAAAGGCATCTGAATGTTGAGGCTTTCTTCATAAACATAGCTCATGTTTGTATCATTAAAACAAACTAACCAGGATTTGATTAAAATTTTACTTTCACAGTAGCAGTTGTTTTAAAACAAGAAGGAGAAGGCCATATATTTAAACTTAAATGGCCACATAAGGAAATAATGAGATAGAGTGACTCTGATGAACAAAAAATTAATAATGTCAGATGTTAAATCAGTTATTTAGAACATGAAAGAGGTTAACGGTGTTTCTTTTCAGGGGTACCCAGAAATCCTAGCCTTTTTATCTTCATTCCATCTATCACCACCACTCTCTGCATTTCCACATTACCCTTCCAGTCTTGCTGCTTTAGAGCAAAATGGGAAATCTAGGAATATAATTTAGCTTGCTGATGATTGTATCTTTAGATTTTAAACAATTTATTTTCTACTTGTAGATCCCATAATCTCTATAGACACTTTATGTGACAATTAGTAGACTGGATTTTGTAGATCTCTCTTGTTAAGAAAATTTAAATTGTGCTAGAAGCATGAAAAAATAATCCTATTTGACAAGTAGTCACACCATTTACATAAGAAATGCAAACTTAAAGTATCCTCTGTACTTGAATTTAATTGAACAATAAACCCATTCACAGAACACTTAAATCAGAAGATGTATATTTCCCCAAAATTGTGAAGACAACTTCCTACCCATAATGCACACCTTTTAATTGACTGTTAGAAAATTCCATTGCAAAATGGTGGTCAGTGAAGTCATGCAATACTTTTCAAATAATGTTTTCAGTCTCTGTATCTAAAATTCTTATGTTAATGGACTAATTTAATTTTAGATACATATAAAAATAAATTCCTTTACTGTATTATTAATTATGGCATAGTTTTTAGATCTTGAATGATGCATCCCTTTCTTAGGGAAGTTCTTCATGTATCTCTGAAATTTCCTCCAGTCTTTGTTAAGTGTCCCTCATATGGTTTGCCATGGAAATCTGTGATAATCTCTAATATAGCACTTCTCTCTATATATTATATATGCACATATAAAAATATAATATTTTATATATATATATATATATATTTTAACTTACATATGTCTCCACAACTATACACTGAGCTCCTGGGGGAAAGGGTATATATCAGTGAAGGTTCAAAACCAGAAGATTAGAATCAATAGAAACTATGTATTAAGGTACTTGTTGTAATAAATGGGTTTGTGTGATTGTGAAGCCTAGGGCAGTCCAAAGTCTGTAGGGCAGGCCTTCAGGAAGGGAAACTAGAACTCTAGGGTATGAGCTAAAGCTTTAGTTATCAGGCAGAATTTCTACTTTTTCAGGAAACCTCAGTACTGCTGTTAAGCTTCTTAACTGATTGAATCCTGCTCTCTCACATTACCTAGGACAATCTACTTAAAGTCAATTGATTATGGACTTTAATTACATCTACAAAATATCTTCATAGTAACACCTAGATTGGTGTTTGATTAAATAACTGGGTACTAGAGCCTGGCCAAGTTAATATAAGCTAGACCATCACAGGGTTTATGTCTTCTTTCCCAAATTTTTACGATAAAAATTTTAAACATACAAAAGGGTGAAAAGAAACTTATAAGAAATACTCACAGACTCCCTAGCTAGAAATGAAATATATTAACATTTTGGCAAATTTGTTCTGTGTGTGTATGTCTGTGTGTGTCTGTGTATTTTTGAAAGCATTTGAAAGTATACTGCAGGCATCATCACATTATATCTCTAAGAACTTTAAGATGTGTATAACCTAAAAATAAGATATTCATCTGCATAAGCACAATTATATTATCATTTCCCCAAATAAATTAAATAACCCCATAAAAATCATCAATAATTAGTTTGTATTCAAAATTTCACAATTGTTCCAAAATAAGAAAGGGAAAAAGGAAGAAATTAAAAAGAGAAAAATAGAGAAATTAAGAAAGCAATATGAGTGGATTATTAGAATTTGGTGTATGTATACAATGGAATATTATTCAATTATAAGAAACGACAGAGATCTAGCACCTCTTATATTTTCCTGGATAGAGCTTGAGCCCATCCTCCGAAGTGAGGTATCACAAGATCGGAAGAATGGGCTCCACATGTACTCGCCATCAAACTGGCACTAACTGATCAACACTATGGTGGTCACACGGTAGTAATATTCTCCAGGGATTAGGGGGTTTGGGGTCGGTAAACTCACAACTAATGGACGCGGTGAGCATTGTAGAGGGGAAGGGCATGCCTCTAATCCTCGCTTGGGTGAGGCAAAGTCGTAAAATGTAACCAAAATGTTTGTACCCTCATAATATCCTTGAAGTAACTAACTAACTAACTAACTAACTAACTAACTAACTAACTAAATAACTAACTAACTAACTAACTAAATAAATAAATAAGAGAGAAAGAAAGCAATAAAGAGAGAATCCTGAATTTTTCTTCAAAGATTTAAGGTAGATATGGGACGCAGGTGTCTAAAACATCCCTTATGTTATAGTCTCTCGGAATCTAAATTCAGTGTTAGGCGAGCTGCATGTGGAATAAGCCTAACAAAGAAATAGGGTGATATCTCCAACTCCTACTTATGCCTCTGAATTTTTCATGGGCTGTAAAATCATTAATATATTACACCTAAATTCAAGATGTACGCTTTAATATTTCATGTGTTTGAAGTTCAAAATTCATTTAAAGATAATTTATTTGGTAGGAATCAGTTGTTAATGACTTACTATGTACCAAGCAGTGTATAGCAATGTGTGGGACAAGTAGATTACAGCTTAATGGGTTTGATTATTTTCTATAATAACCAATGCTACAAATTCATTTTTACATCATCTACTTCAAGAGCAGAATTACTTGAGAAAGCAAGGTCTTTTGAGTAACTTGGATTATTAAGTGGGATATTTAGTATTATTCAATATCAATGACTAATTTGGAAGGATGAGAATACTTGGATTGTTATTATTGATAATATGAATATGCTATACATAACACTGGAGGTAATTTATATTAATTCATAGTTATATTTATTACTCATTCAAAAAACACTGAATGACCATCAAGTTGCTTAATAGAATTGAAAGTTACTGTAAGACATGGTTCTTGTGAGGAAAGAGACTAGGAAAAATGTTGAGTAAAGAGAAATGGAAGGATGGAATAAAAAGGAACATTTAAAATTTGGCAAATAAAGAGCACATTTCTCTATCCACGGGACTGTTTCAGCGCCCTTCTTCACTTAAACTTAATTCTCACAAATCCTCACTGACATCCCAGCCATAATTTAGGAATTACTTAGTTTAACAATCCTCCATCTGGATGTCCCAGAATTTTAAGGAGGAATAACACTTAAGCATTCCTTTAAAGATAACAACTTTATGCATGACAAAATTAATTTTCCCCTTCATCCATTTAATTCCACAAAATGTTTACCCACTTACTTGTTATATAAATCCAGTTTCAAACAGGATTTGAGGAAGGATTACTTCAAAGAATGTTTTCTGAGACATTTTAAAATGGTAATTGATGACATAAGTATTTGCTTAGCTAGGTCAGTTGTTCAGCGATGGAGAACATTCTGTTCCTAGGAGGTAGTTTCACTGTATAGCTGGTATTTAAGAAAATAGAAGAATAAATAAATAAACATTCAGAAAATTACTAACCTTGTATGACTTCAAGTTAACCTTGGAATTTTGTGGCAGGATTCTTTGAGATACAAATAAACTGGATTTTGTTTGCATCCTTCACAATTTGAAAAGTTTATTGAGTTTGTTAGAAATTAACATGGAAGCAAAAGAGACTCCACCCTGAGCTTCTGTCTGGCCTTTCCGCAATAAATTATGACCTGAAACATGGCCATTAGTGGCATCAGTACAGTATAGAAGCTTTTCCAAAAGCTATAAATGCTGAGGCATGGTATCCCCCTACAAAATCACACTGTCTCACAGCCTGCATGAAGCTGGATTTGTTGAGTTTTTGTTTTTTCAGAACAGGGGGAAAACTTAAGCACTAGATGCCTTGGTAAGAAAGGATGAGGAAAGACTTTCTTGATGGGACAGACCTATAAAACAGTCACTTCAACTCGAAATATATTACACACCATTTTAATATTAAGTATACTTTTTATGGGGCTTAGTATGAGTCCCAAAGTTTTTGAATTCAGATCCCAGGACAATGTTAAAAAAATTTTATTTACTTTGATAATATTTGACATGTACTTCCTGAGTCTTTTGCCATTTTATATGCCTTTTGATCTTCAAAGAGAGCTCTGTAACTGAATCCCTTCAACACAAATCTGTCCCATGTGCAGTTCAAAATGCTTATCAGTTTAGAAATAGGCAAATTGTACAGGGATTTTGTGTCTCCACAAAAAACCTGCATTTCCCATTTTATGAAATTTTCTTGGTCCAACCTAATGCACTGATTGATGGTATTTGCATAATAATTAGAAGAATAATTTCAGACACTTTGGGCACATTATCTCCCAAATCCCTTTGGTCAACAGCTCAGGTCTTTTTGGTTTGTTTTTATGTAAAGTTTGTGTTGTGTGAATGTGCTGTCGTTATTGTTGTTCTTTGTAGTGAGATAATTGTGCTTTGTTTTATTTTAAAGAGTAGAGTCTTCTAAGCTGGAAATAAAATGTTTTTTAGTTACTGTGCAGAGTGGAGCAATTTGATACATATCAACAAAGCCATCCATTCTAGTAACAATAATCATTACCTCTTTGGCTTCACGTAGAGGTTATTTCAGGTTATCAAACAATTATTTCTTAGTCAATCAAAAGAGAAATAATACTTTTACACATTTTAAAGCCATATTTGTTTTCTTCTCTATTGGGGAAAGAATGTAGAGTCAGTGAATTTTGTGATGAGTAAAAGGAAAGTTTGGTGCCAAGCACCATCTTACTATAATTGCACTATTTTTTTATTCTATCTTGCCATTTATGGCCAAAAAGAAAATCATTGCCATGAAAAAATAGGTAAATAAAGGTTAAAACTGAGGGCTAAAAATAGGGCGTCTAATATGAAATATAAAATTTAATAATTTAGAGTTTATACAATGAAATAACTGTACTATAAATTGCTAAGATTATAGCCCTTAGTAAAAGTTAAGAAAAATTGAATCAATAAAAATGTTATCTCTAAAAGCAATTCTGCTGAAACTCTAAATGCTGAGGTGCTCAGTGCTCTGCTGTCCTTTCTCTAGCTGCGCTGTCTCTCTCTGGCTAGTCTCATTTAGTCTCATGTTTTTAAATGCACATTACCAGTGAGACCCACCTTAATAATAACAACCTGCTCCTCTTGCCTGAACTGCAGAAGTGTACACCACCTACCTATGTGACATTTTGGCTTAATTCTCATAAGCATATCAATTTTACCTTATCAACTCTTCACTCATGTACCCTGTCTTGATAAATGTTATCATCTGCCCAGTTGTTTATCCAAAAGCTTAAAAGTCATTATTTTTCATTCCTCTTTTTCCCTAATTCTCACTTTTAGTCTACAGGCAAATTCCAGGCACTTTTAGTAAAATATGTTATCTGTCCACTGTTATTGCTACACCTCAAATCCAAGCCTCTTTATTGGCTTTGAATGGAATAGCATATTGCCTTTTTTCCCCCAATCTAATAGTGCTAGAATCTTAGTAATCCAAGAGTGTCAGATATGGAGAATATTTTGAAAATCCATGCCTCCATTTTCTCACCTATAAAATATGAGAAAAAAATGGCCTTTAGCTGTCTCACTGGGTTGTTGTATGTAACAAATCAGACAATAAAGAAGAAGACAGTGTAGAATACCAAAATTTCTACACAATACAAAATGGTATTATTCTCAGTAAGTATGTGCCTGGATAACATCACAGATAATGGGAATTCTTTTTCTATTATGTTAGAATATTTTATGATAAACTCTGACTGTAGAACTTTATGTGCCCGTCATCACCTCATAATTTATCTAAACTGCTATGTATATTGCTATATGAAATATTTTTGTTACTCCTATAGTAAGTTGACCCCAAGTCAATATTTACTATCACCACTCAGATGATAACCCTTAAAAATGTTGGACTGATTCAACATATTCCATAAGGCAAGACACCCATGAAAAATAAGGCAGTCAAGAACTTGGTCCCCTGTGTTTTCTCCCTCAAACATGTCTTCACGATCAACCTCACACTGATAAGAAATACTTAGCTCTGACAGAGCATATGGTGACAGCTACTGTCCGTAAACTCTATCACCTTCATCTACTTAAATGGATAAGAAAGAAAAATCTCACAGACACAAGCTATTGTGTCAGTAGTAGAAGACTCTAGTGAACAGATTTCTAAATGAAATCTAGACAATTAAACTGCCAACTTTTTTCAGATCTCTCCCATTCTAACACAGAGTGAATAACACAGTTGGAATAGGTTCCTAATATTGACCTTCTTAAGTTGAAATTTCAAGAATGCGAAACAGCTGCCATTTATACAGATAAGCCTAGAGACTATAAAGCTGAAATATGTCAATGTCAAAAAAATGAGCTGCTAATAGCAGCAGTATAGAAGTGCTGAGCTGTATTAAGTAAGTTGAAGATTAAAACACAAACAGAAAATACAAATAAGTGGTAATTACCACACTCAGTCTTGCAGCCATAGATGATCTCAGAGATATTTTACCTAATGATATATGTGTATGAGGAAAAAACATGAATTTATACATCCCTACCACACAGACATTATTTGGTAAGCCCATTAAGTATCTTTTTGTTTAGATGATCTTATCTAACATACTTAGAAGTGAAGGGCCATTTTTTTTTTTTTTGCTGCATTCTTGATATTAGTTTCCAAAATTACACTTATTACTTTGAATTTTTAACTTCCTGCAATTCTTTTTTTTATCTGCCACACAAATCATCTTAAAATAAAGATAATAATGAAAGAAAGTTGGCACCACAACTGAGCCCTTAGTATGTGACAAGTATAAATCTATGGGGACGCCAGGCAGAGCAGCCTTGTGAGCACATGTCCATGCTGACCTTGCATCCACTCAATTCTATTTCCGCTACTTCCAGTTCCTATTTGAAAAAACTGAAAATCCCACAGTTGTGCCAGTGTTTATTTCGGTGGTCAGCAATCAAATAGAGTATAATTAACAAGGAAAATGTAAAGTAGATTTTGTATTATTTATTGGCTAGACTGTTCAATCTTACAAAAATTTATGACGTTTTTTTCTTTGAACAGCCTTGAATGTTTCCGTTTTGGTTTGGGTTTGACAAATGTGAGAAAAATCAGGAAGCCCCAAATATCAGTAAGGGTAGATGTTTAGTAGTATAGCCTAAAAATTAGAGATAGAACAAGCTATGGAGTGTATAGAAAGGAAAAAAATGCTCTGTGGAAATCTTAGTTCTATGTATGGTAGATTAATTGTAAAAATGTTCTCAAATATTTTCTTCCTGGTATCCATAGCCCTTGCAATGGGACTTTTCAAAATGCCCCCCAGCAAGTGCTGGAGTCTCTTTCTCCAGTCCTTGAAACTGTGTTGGCCTTGTAACTTGCTCTGTCCTATAGAATGCAGTAGATGTGATTCTCAGCCAGTTTCAAGTTGAGTCCTGAAGAGGTCTTATATAATTCTGCTCATTCTTTTAAAACCTTACCAATGCCATGTGCAAAAGTACAGACTAGCATGCCAAGGAATAAAAGACTTAATATAATAGCATTCAAGGGTGTCATCTCAACCAATGCTATCCTATTAATAGGACAGCCTGTAGCCAGCCAACTTCCGGCATGTGACACAACCCAGCCAGGATCAGCAGAGCTGCCTCCCCAACCCACAGCCCATTGCAGATGCCTGAGTGCAGCTAACAACAAAAATTCTTGGATGACCCAAGACCCACAAACAGTAATTAATACTTTGGGGGCAAGTTTTATGGTACAGCCCTACTGTGTTAGGAAATAAGTGATTCACATGAAAGCATGTCTGAGAGAAGCAAGTTATAGCTTCTCGATAGGCTTTCAGCTCTTGTGTGAGGTAGGCCCAGAGCTGCTGTTAGAAATTTTTATTTTTATAATTTTAGTTGAGATCAGCTACCTGACTTCTATATCAGAAACCGTAATTGAGGACTATCTGATGCAAAGTAGATATTTAATAAATACCTGCAATTTTATAAACTCAGCAAGGTCAAATTAATCAAAAGTGTATTCAAAAACCTGACATTCACCAAATATTCTTTCTGCTTTAAGTCATTTCAGTGCATGACTGGTTTTTGCATTTGCCAACTGTGAGGTCTAGTAACAGAAACTGCCGATTCTTTTAGGCCACAAAAGGAGATCTCAAGCCTTTAAGAAATGAGGGCAGTTAGAGCCCATGGTGCAAAGCTGAACTCTAAACCAGGAAGAGCACATAGAAATATTGGAGGCAGTATTATGAAGGCTTAAAGTTTCAAAGTTGAGTGAAGAGAGAACTGAAGAAAAATAAGGATGCATGTGAACAAGCAAGGAGGAAAGATTGTTTGGTGTCTTTTCCAAATATCAACTTATTTTTACAGCTCTCCTTCAGTGCCCAACAAATATGTGCTGTGAGTCAGTTCTTGGTTTCATTGGGGAGTAAGAGGCAAAGCAAACAGCCATGGGTCACAGATTTCCCCTTCAGAACTGAGGTGCTTAATCCCCCCTGGCCTGGAGTTTTGCCTGCTGACAGCCCAAAGTTGGGGTCGTTTCCAGGAATTGTCCTCAGCTAAACAAAACCGCCTTGCTCCCCACCCCGCTGTGCTGGAGAAAGCACATATTCATTGACTGCTCAATGCAGAAATACAAAGATCCAGCCCCTTTCCTCAATTAAAGACATCTCTGAAGATTCACCACAAGGTTCGAAATTTCCCGTGGACTGGCTAATTCTTCTGTTGCAGCTGCATCACAGTTTAATTCTGACTAACCCTCTTCCTACTACGTCCTTCCAGGTATTGTTCCTGACAGCACTCATAATATGCCAAGTGCATGAACATCTCCATCTTTGCATATGATTCCTAGAACACAGGAAGAAAACCTTCCATGCCAAGAATAAACTCAAGAAATAGATTATAAATGGAAAATTTTTATCTGTATCGTTGGCCAGATGGCTGATAGGTGGAGCATGGATAGATCCCCGTAGGAAGTACTAGTGTAATTGCTAAACTTTCACTGTTGGAAGGGAGGGCATTCATGAGTGCAGTATCTTAGGCATTTCAGAGTTCATAGAAGGTAATAACTCTTTAATATAAGAATCATAAAATAGATTGATTTTTGCTGAGGGCTCTCAATATTTTAGAAAAAAGAAAATGAAAGCTCAATGTGATTAATCACTAATTTTAAAGCTAAGTGTGAAAATCAGAGGGCATCTTAGCAACACATAAAGAGATTTTCATCTGTTATAGATATAAGGCAGAAAAAGTTGAGCATCAAGTCCCAGGACTTCATTATAAAAATAGCAGAGCTAAAACGAAGGTTGAATTCTCAAAATCAGCAAGTCATGTCTGTGTCCTTATTCAAGAGGAGTGAGAACCTACAACTTGATTTGGGGGTATGTGAACTCTCAGGTTATTGTAAACACTCTGGACCTGCAGAAATGCTACACTCTTCCCAGCTGAAAGCTAATGTCCTCACAGTCATATCCACTTGTTTAGGAATCATCTGTGGCTGCTTTCACACTACAATAGAGTTAAGTACTTGAGATGCAAAAACTATGTGGCCTTTAAATCCAAATATATTTGCTGTGTGGCCCATCTCTGATCTAAAAAGATCTCTGCCAATCCCTGATATAGAGGACTTGACATTGATTCTAAGGGCCTGAATTTCATCACACTGTCCTATTCCAGGAGACATAATAAAGCACTGGCCCATTTGTGGCTCATAGTAGATTCATTGCATAAATGAACCCCCTTGATGGTCATTTTCTTGGTCTAAGAACGTAGAATCAAAATGATCATATTGGTACTTGGAAGAATCCTCAATGCTACTTCTCCTGTAGCATAAGGCCTAGCATAGTGAGGACACTGACTGGAAGCCTTTGAAACTGCCCAACTATCCCTGTCTGATCAAGAGAATAAATTAAAAACCAATATTATGACTTAGGGAGAGTAGCAGATATTAGTGTAAATCTTAAAGAAGACTCTCAAAGAATCTTAAAGAACCTAAATGACGTGGGGCATTTTACCTCAATACATCCATATTATCAATTTGTCTTCTACAATATCTAAAAGGATCCTGAAAACATAAGTAGACTTAAGCTGAAGGACATAAGAGTCCCCACTGCAGCTGCTGTGCTGGATATATTTCTTTGGCCAGAGCAGATTCACGTAGTCTCAGGCACATTATACTCATGGACCACAGTGCATGTGTTCTTTTGATTCCTGTCAAGGAAAAGGGCAAGACATAATTACATTGAAATGGGATGTGCTGCAGTATATATATAGTTTTCCCCTTAAGCCTCAGTTTACAATTATCTGTCATAACTGTGAAAAAATCTGGACTGTCAGGACATTTACAACACATCATCACATTGATCACGAGCATCCACTATATTGGTGATATCATGTGAGCCAGACTAGATAAGCAAGGATTAGCAAGTTTATTGGAAGCCTTGATAAGACACATACACTCTGGAAGGTAGAAGATACACCCTATGATGATAAGGATCCCACCATATCAGTGAAGATTTAAGGACCAATAATCTGGGGCATACTAAGATATAGTCATCAAAATAAAGTATTAACTATTGCAAATCTCACCTCTCAGTATTAAGAAGGAAACACAATGCCCAGTAGGCCTCTTTGGGCTTTGGCAGCAACATATTCCACACTCGGAGAAATAATTTCAACCCATTTGCTAAGTAACATGCAAGTCTTCCAGCTTTAAGTGGGGCCGAGAGAAGGAAATGTATCCACATCAGTTTCAGGTTATAATGAAAGCAGCCGAGCCACTTGCATATGACCTGTGGACTCATGCTTTTGAGGTACTTTTAGTGGTGTGAGAGACCAGAACATTCCATTCCAAGATGTGAAGGACTGTTGAGCTGAAGGCAATTAAGAAGCAGATGCAGGAAAGGTCTATGCCCTTTCGTATTTGCCTAAAAGCAGAACATAGATTTATTAATACAAAGACAAAAGTTCTTTGCCACTCTTCTACCACAGAGAGCAAAGGTTAACCACTAAAGACAATTTTAGACCCTTATTGACCTAGATATGGGCATCAGAGGAATCTACATTAACGAGCTTACTAACTGGCTTTTATCGGCCATTGATTTGCCTTCCCACAATTTGCTGCTTCTAGTGTCTCAAAGCCCTTTTTTCTTTGTCTCGTCACTTCTCTCAAAATTTACATTTTTTTCTTAAAGATGCTATAGAAGCTGACATTCAAAGTCACCTTTTTGAAAGCTACTCATTCCTGGGTGTCTCACATGCATATATAAAATATACATGTTAATAAACTTCTGTTTGCTTTTCTCTTGTTAATCTGTCTTTTGTAACAGAGATCCATTCCAACCAAGAACCTATGAGGGTTGAAGAAAAATTATTTTTCTCTCCCTACTGTGGAAGAAGAGTTTTGTGACAAGCTCTAGTCTCTGAATTGCAGCAAAGAAATCTAGGATTCTGGATGTAAGCCACAACATCTTTACCTGCATTCAAAAAGCAGTTCCCAACATGCAACTGGGATCTGGTAGAGACAGAGCACCTGACTATGGGATCTCAAGTGACCATGTTGCCAGAACTGCCTATCTTGTGCTGGGTGTATGTTATATTCGTAAAGCCACAAGGTCAGGAAGGCCTAGCAATAATGAATTTTTAGAAGGAAGTAATATATATAGGATCAGGCACAAAAATTCTCAGAGGCAAAATTAATCTACACAACAGTGGCTCAGATCACTGTTTTATTCTTCTCTCTTGCACCAGCATATCTCCTTTAACTCACACTTATCACCATAGGGGAGATCTCTCATGACCATCTAATAAAGGAGAAAAAAGGCTGAACTTGCTTCCTGGAAGCTTCAGCTTAGGAAGAGGGTTCAAACTGAAAATCAGCTATTGCTATGCAACAGCCCCACCCATAGATGGCCCAGAAACACTGGGGATTATAGTACAGATTCGCCTAATGGAAAGATCTTTGGATGGTGTAGTTTGTCATCCACTTTGCATGGAAATAGAAATGGTCCACGGTAAGAGTATATACAGACACACTGACAGAAGCTGATGACTTGGTTGGTTTGGTAGAAATCTTGAAAGAAAAAGATCGGAAGATCTGGATCAAAGTAGTTAAGGGAAGAGTCATGCAGATGAACATATAGTAATGGGAACAAAGTATGAAGATCTATGTATGATGTTTTCATGCCCACCAGAGAACATTCACCATGGAAGAGGCATTAAACAATGTAGATTTAATAACAACCAGTTGACATCAGCCAGCATCTGCACTCAGCCAAACCTTTTCTCTACCATAGACTCAAGAACAGGGGGCTATGATGGCAGAGATGGAGCCATGCATGGGCCGAACAGCATGGCATCCCACTCAGTAAAGCTGATCTAGCTACTTCTCTAGTTAAATGTCCAATCTAGCAACTGAGACTGACTGAGTCTCCGATATGGTACCTCAAGGTAACTGACAAGGTGTTTAGTGGCAAGTTGCAACCCCTGGACTTCTGCTCTGGAAGTGACATGATTCATCTTGATTATAATTAATACTTATTTTAGGTATTGGATCCCTTTTCTTGACTGTAAGATCTTAACCAGTTATACTACCAAAAGGCTTATAAAATGTTTGCATTGCCACACAGGATTCTGATTAGAACTTCATTGGATAAAAGGAGCCATTTTACATGAGTTGAGACAAAGGAGTGAAAACACAACCATGGAATCCACTGGTCATATTACATACTGTATTCTGTGATGTGCCGGAAGCTTTCAGCTGACAGAGCAAAGGACTGGCCTTTTTCTTTCTTTTTTAAGCTATATTGAGGCATAACTGACAAGTAAAAATTGAATGTATTCAAGGTGTATAACATGTACCTCTGGGTTTTTTAATTAAACTCTTTTATTTTAGGTTCACATAATCTAGAATTATCTAGATAAAATAAGTCAACATGTTTTTTTCAGATGGTGTGGCAAATATTGTACATCTAAATGCAAAAATAAATCTTGAATCACACCTTGTGCCATATATAAAAATTAACTATAAAACATCTACCAGAGAATGTCTAGGGAAAAAAAGCATAGGAGAAAATCTTTACAACCTTGGATTAGGCCTAGATTCAACATCCAGCAACAAGAATCATAAAAGAAAAATCAGATATATTGGCCTTCAACAAAATGTAAAAAATAAAATAAAATAAAACAAAAATTCCTACTCTTTGAAAGGCACTGCTAAGAAACTCAAAGGACAAGCCATAAACTGCAAGAAAATATTTCAAAACATATATATATATATACATATGTATATGTGTGTATATATATACACTTACAAATGTATATCCAAAATAATAAAGGGCTATCATAACTCAGCAACAGTTTTAAAAATACCCCATTTATTGGGTGTCGGGCAGGTGGGAGGGGGGAAGAGGGGAAGGGTATATACATATATAATGAGTGTGATGCGCACAATCTGGTGGATGGACACGTTTGAAGCTCTGATTTGAGGGGGGAAGGGGGGCAAGGGCAACATACATAACCTGAACATCTGTACTCCCATAATGTGCTGAAATAAAAAAAAAATACCCCAATTAAAAATTGGCAAAATATTAGAACAGACACTTTATCAAAGAAAATACATGGACACACATCAACATATTAAAAGACACTAAACGTTATTATTAACTAGGCAAATGCCAGTTAAAGACACAGTGAGATATCACTAAATACCCATTAGGATGGCTTTAAAGCAAAGCTGGCAGTATCAGGTTTTGATGAGGATACAGACTAATAAGGTCTCTCCTACAATGCTGGTGGTGATGCAAAATGACACAGCTACTTTGGGAAAGATTTTGATGGCTTCTCATAAAGTCAAACATCCATTCACCACAAAACTCAGCAATCCCACTCCTTAGGTAGATATGAAAGAGAATTAAAAACACATGTTTGTAAAAATACTTATACACAGATGTTTATACAAGTTTTGTTCATAATAACCTGAAACTAAACCCAAATGTTCATCTGTAAGACAAAGATATACAAATTATAGTACATCTACATAATGGGATAAAAAACATCTATGCAACAATATTCATGAATCACAAATGTATTATGCTAATTGAGATAAACTAGATACAAATCACTGAATACAGTATAATTCCATTTATATGACATTTTGGAAAAGCCAAAACTGTGTGGACAGAAAACAGACCATTGTTTGTTAAGGGCTGGATATGGGAAAAAAGACTGATCACTAAGTGTCATAAGGGAATTCTTTAAGGTGATGGAAATATTCTATGTCTTGATTGTAGTGATGATTTCCTGACTGTAGACATTTGTCAGAATGCATAACCAAGAGGGATCAATTTGCCTGTGAGTGAATTATGTCTCAATAAATACAATTAAAACAACTCAGTAACTCTAGAGGAACTTAGAACAATTTCTACATTAGCATCCAAGAAATGCTAGCTGCTATAGTCATCATCATCATCATTAGTATAATTATTGAAGTGACAAAAATATTTTCAATAAGTGAATAGCTACAGTTTTTACAATACAGGATGAGAAGGTAATAAAAATTTTTTCAATTTCATCATCAAATATTTAAATGGTCGAATAAATGTCTATAAAAGCACAAGTAAGCCGAATAACAAATCTGCATTTAGAAATAACAAGTCACACATTATATAGTTATATTTTTATAGCATTCCATCTAAATTTTTTTAAAAAATTAAAAGCTTTTGTGCACACATTCATTCAAGCAATGTTTATTGAACATTTACCATGTGTAAGTTCTGTGTTGTGCATTGGGGCTATTAGTGCTATGACCTGGGACTAAACCTATTTAGTCTGGCAAGTATCGATAATAATCTTTATCATTATGTAATTTAGTGCATTCTTTACTCTAATTAGATAATAAAGGTTAAGTAAAAATATTCAGAAAGAAAATAAGTCAGATTAAAGACTGAATAAAAACATGTGTATTACTTTCAAAGAAGAATTTTTCTGTGCTGCATGGTTGGTGGAAGTCATGTTAAGTAGAACAATTAAGGATGAGGTATATACGTAACACTGTTACATACAGTTAAAGTTAGAAAAAAACTAATAAAATGTTTTATGGAAAATTGTGACATAAAGTTATGTTTGAATGAGGACTGTTTCAGTTACTATGGCTCCATAACAAATTGTCTCAAACCCAGTTGTGTTTAAAAAAAAAAAAAACTATTTTACTGCTGTCATGGATTCTGGGGTTCAGGATCGTTTATGTCAGCTCCAGAGTATACAGAGCTACATCTGGGAAGACTTGTTGGTTGGAGGCTGGAATCATCTGGAGGTATCTTACTCATACATGTGGTCATTGATGCTACTTCTTGGCTGAAACCTAAGCTGAGTTGTGGATTAGAACACTTACGAGTGGCCTCTTCTTGTCTAATTCATGTCTTCATAATAAACTCAATAATAGTTTGTTAAATACCCCAATCAAAAAATGGGCAATATATTTTAGTCCATTTAGAACTCTAATCTATTTACATTGGTCTAAATGTATTTATTACAATCAGAATGAATCTATTTAGTCTAGTCCAAAATATTTTAGCCAAATTGGATGTCTAATTTGGACTTCTTTCTAGTATGGTGACTGACAGCAAACATCCCAAGAGAACAGAGTGAAAATACCTAGCATTTTTATGGTCAAACCTCAGAAATCGTATGGCATCACTTCAGCCATATTATACTAGTTGAAGCAATCTCAAAGCTCTATCCTGCTGCACTCGGTAAGGGTAGGGGAAGGCAACACATCACCACATCACCGCATGCAATGGAAGGCAAATCATAGCGACATTAACAAGAGTATGACGGATGGGCCATTTTAAAAGATGCAATCTGCCACCAAAGGTGTTTGTCACTGTATTACATGAATATTGATATCATTAGCAATTGTGGAGTTCCCTTTTGGAAAAATGTAGTAATTGACATCAGATCTAAGTGAATGTCACATTTTTGGCCTCAAATATTTAGGTTCCCAGTTCAAGCATTAGTCTCATTAATCGTTTCCATTCGACAGGAAATTTAGTTCATATAAGCAAAAATAGTTTTTATAGATAGCCTGAAATGCACTATTTAGCAGACATTTATTCACATTTACTGAGCACTTATTATGTGCTAAGCCTTAATTACACACAGTAAGGCATCAGGTTTTCCATATAAAACTACTATAATAGATACTATGCCAGCCAAGATATTTTGTTTTTCCATACAATGATCTGAATTTTACTTTTAGAGACATATTTTCTCAGCTTACAAAATGTTAGTTGGATATTTACCACTTTGATTACCATTACGGAAGTCCAACTAGACTAATATGACTTTCGGGGAATGGGTTGAGATGGGGCGGGCATTTGACGCATTTCTTACTACTATTGTTTCCCTGACGACATTTTTTTATGGGATTGAACTTAAAGTCACAGAATATCAGTTTACAATGACCAAAATATCCAACCTTCCAAAAAGCGAAGAAAGTTAAAACCTTGCACAAGAGTTTTATGTATTTCTAAGCACAATATACTCTACTATATAGGCAATATATTGCCCAATATAGGCAAAATTCAGCATATTGAGGCAGTAACGCAGGAACAACAAATGTCTTTTTGCCAGTATCCTTTCTTGAGGTGGCTACAGACCCATTCCCTTTTCTCCCTGAAAGGCCCAAGTTCAAAGTGGACCTAACAGAGTGGGGTGGAGAATGCTAGCTACTCACTAAGTCTGCTTTACTTCCAAAGTATTGGAGGAAAGGGGAGAGTGAGTAATTTTGGATGATCAGATGCAGGTGGAAGTAATGTAGGTCTTTTCATTAAAGGTCCTTCTTCTCTTGTTTGATGTCTAGATGAAGGGGACTAGCAGAGGACTTCAAGATTCCAGAGAACTCTGAAATACTTGGCAATAGTGGAAAGTACTAGACAGTAGGAGCCTAGACCCCTGAGTCGCCGCTGGGAAGAGCAACAAGAAGGGCTGAATATCTGCACTGAGTTTGATGGACCAAGGATAAATACCCTTGCTCCACTGACATCTAGGGGGTTGCAGTCTACAGCAATTTTAGCCTACCCTGATCAATATAGCTGGTAGTGTGGGGTGGAAGGTAAGGTTTGAGAGGATTTCTTGTCTATAGTATCAATTCAAGTAACTGAAGAACAAAACCGCTAATTCCATGTGAAGAAGCATATTAAGATTTTTTTAAAAACAACAAAAAATAATAGTGTCATAGACCTAGTTTATGCATCACACAAAATTCTCTCAGTCATACTAGGCTATCTACTCACCCTGACCCCAGATTGTGGGCCGTTGCCTATTTGCTAAGGGACAAGCATAATGATAACTCATGGACTGTCCAAGTCCAGACTACTCCCAGTGCTCCACCAGCATTAGAAGTTGGTTGCCCTGATGTTATGCATTGGCTCACAGGGGAAGACTGGCCTACCTTCATATGGTCTCTCTGGACCCATGGAATATCTGGTTCTTCTGGCTACCCAGAGGGACCAAATCCCACAGCCTGGATGTGTGGACAAATTTCATACTCCATAGAGCACACTTATACCAATGAGGAAGAGGATATGGTGTTCACTCCTTCAACAGCAAATATGAAAAATAGCTTACCTTTACCAAGCAAACATTTCACTATAAAACACCCACATTTTCTTACATACAAATATGCTCATTTGGAGAAATGTCACTAACATGTAACATCAGTTTCTTAGTGAATAAAGGCCAATTTTCACATGAGAAATAAGCACTTTCAAGCTAGAAATAATGTCAATAGTGTCAAGATGAGATGGGCAGGTGCAGTTTTATAATTTTGGTAGATACTTGGCTTCTGTAGTTTTAAGTTGTCAGTGTATTAATAACTCTGAAACCACAAAGAAATCACTGCCTACTGAAGTCATATAGAGAAACTGTTTTTTCTTAAGCAAATAAATGAGACAGTAAAAAATTCTGCACTGGACAAAATTAAGACATTCTAGTTTACCCAAATAAAACACAAACAAATGATGATCAGTATACTCATGTATATGTTTGTGTATCTTCAACCTCACCAGAACTTTCTCTGATAAACAGTCACAAAAACGTGCCCTCAACTTCAGATTATCTTCTTAGATGTTTGTTGATATTATTTCCTTTTTAAAAAAAATCTTACATTATATGAAGTATATGGTAAATAGTAGGGAATTGATAAAGATTAGCAAAATAAATTTAAGAGAAAAAATAAACTTTTGAAGCTGAAAATAAATTTCTCAAAAAGGAAGCATTATGGGAGATATTTTAAGGACTTGACATTTCATTCATTAATGCTCTATATTTTTCTATTTTGTAATATCAAAGATCTGCCAGAAAAAATTACAGGCACATCTTATATAGAAAACACATTTAAAAGCATCAAATAATGATTCAAAAAGTATAATTTTTACTTGTAAAATTTTTTTTTACTACTGTAACATAAACTTTTATGGGAATAGGATCACTTGAGGACAAAGAACTTTGGATTGCTGCGGAGCCATAAATTACAAATTCCAACGAGTAGACAGATTCAGCTTTAAAAAAGAGGAAAATGCAAACTCAAAAGTTTAAAATGTAAATATGTTGCCCAAAACCATTAGACAGTCAGTTTGCATGATACTCTCGAAGCTATTTTTCCAAAGGCCTGTTTGTTAAGTTAAAACAGTATTGCTTACCCTTAAAAGCTGGTTCCCAAAAGGAAGGGGTTGCCCTTCTCTTCTCATTCACTATGAAAATAAAAATGCAAATTGAAAGTCTAGAGGTGTCCTGGGCCTGTGCTAACACTCTATACTGCTTAATTCTAAACTTTTCTATACAATGCTGCTGCTTTAGGGAATCTCTCTCTCTTTTTTTTTTTCTTAAGTCTTTTCTGACTGATAATCACACCATTGTAGAATTATTTCTCTACAAGTACCTTATCGATGGGATTTAGTAGGCAAGTCAGGAAGATAGCAAGAGGTCAAAATATTTGGAATTTTTCTGGCTATGAGATAATCAATGAGGCTCTATGAGATGCTGGGTATGATATCATTTTGGAAATATTTGTTCTGTGCTTGTTATTGAGTAATTTTATAATCTGACTTTGGAACAAATCACCACATACTACTTTCACTCATTTACTGATGCAAGGTTTAGACAGAGAACCCTGGCTTTACACAAGACTGCATGCTAGTGTGGGGGTGTGTCGAGTTAAAGAGGAAGAGTAAGTTAGACACCTGCACATAAATTGACTTGCTGTCTTATAGAGGAGATGACACGAGTCCCATTACAAAGACATTGCAGGAAATTCTAAGAATCTCACTCAAGGCTCACGTGTCTGCTATTCTCCTTCTGTGCATTTGTCTCTTCCTCTGTCACGGTTCAAAATTTTATCACCCACCCAGGATTGTGTCAGAAGTTCCAGACAAATACATTCCATTTCTAACTACAACTTTCTCTCTTTCAAGTTACTGTGTTAATCTACTTCCCTTAAAACTCTTTCTTAACATCCCTTGAACTTAAATCTCAGTGGATCTTGCTACTTTTTCTTTAGCCAATTGTTCCTTTCTCTTTATTTTCCACTTTGCCAAGCTTAGATTTCATGGTCCAAACTTCCATTTATGTTTGTGTTAGTACTCATTCTCTCTGAATTCTTCACTTCCAAAATGTCTGGAAAAACCCCAACCCAGTTCACATCAAATAATCACTTTCCTTTTGCCAGCACCTGTAAAGCTAAGCATTGCACAAGGAACCAGTATGAAATTATCTATTTCAAACTCAACAGAGTTCAGGCAGGCTGGCAATATTATACTTGCTTTCTACTTGGTAGCCTACAGTTCCGTCAAATTCATCTTATTCAAAAATAACACTCTTCCTGGAAGAAGGTTTTTTCCTTCTGTGTTTCTCATCTCATCATATGTCAACCACACCTATCAAATTACCTAAGCCAGAAATCTGTGTGTCACTCTTGACTTCTCTGTCTCCCTTACATGCCAATTCCACTCAGTTATAAGGTTGAGTCAATTCTGGTAGATACATTCATCTACTTTTCTCCAACTCCACTGTTACTTCCTCTCAGGCCACCATCATTGTTTGTGTAAAACACTGGAACAAACGTTTAACTCATCTCCATACTTCCGATCTTGTTTCTTCTCAGTGCATCCTGTATGAAGATGTCTGAGTGACTTTTGAAAAATGCAAATCTGATCATTTCTCTCTTTTGCTTAAGATGCTTCAGTAGTTTTCTGCTTCATTTAGGAATATGTCAGATTTCGTTACACATGCAGGTGCTCCATCATTTGGCCATGCATACTCATTCAGTAACATTTCTTACTGCCGTCTCTTCCTTTTGCAATCTGCATCTGGCAGTGCTGAATTTATTTTTTTATTTTTTATTTTTTTTATTTAATGTCTTGGACTATACCTCAACATCTCTTGCTTCTAGAATTTTTCTTCAGCTTTCTTTTTAGCTAAAATTGTGCTTTTTTCCTCTCTTTTGTGTATTTAAGTTCTATTTACCCTTCAAATTTATAAGGTTTTCTTGAGGAATACTGTCCTCTTACCATTATACCAAACATACTTAATTCCGAATTCTTACTTAATAGCCATGCTCCCCACTAGACCATGGGCTCTGTGAAGGCAGAGAGTACATCTAATCTGTCTTGGTCTCTGTTTTCCAGCATCCATCTGGCAGTTACAGGGTATTTAGTAAGTATACTAAAATACTAAAGGGGGAAGTTCTAGGTGGGGAGTTCTATGCAGATGGTAGCATAGTTGAAAAAGTGGGTTAACACCTTTTAAAAATAGCAGTAAAATTAAAGGAATTAGATTCTACAAACATTAAGGAATAGTAGAGAAGAACTATTCTAAGAACTCAATAGCAGTAAAATTAAAGGAGTTAGATTCCACAAACATTAAGGAATAGTAGAGGAGAACTATTCTAAGAACTACAGGCCAACAAAGTTGACGACATAGAACAAATAAACAAATTTCTTAAAAAGAACAATTTATCAAAATTAATAAGAAATTATGAATAGTCCTATATTTCATTAAGGAAATTAAATTTGTTACCATAAAAGAAGTTACCAGTTGAGATAATTTCCCTGTGAATTTTAACACTGAAGAAATAAAATGAAATTGCACATACATTTTTCACAAAACAGAGAAGGGATTATGTCCAACTCACTTTGTGAGTTCAACCTAATACTAATATCAAAAGTTGAAAAATATTTTACAGTAAAAGAAAATTACAGACCAATATTAGCTGATTATATTGTTTTAAGTAGATTGTGTTCTAATGTTAAAGTTCTAATTTCAATGCTTGAACGGATTTCCAGGTAATTATTTTGAGTAGGGAAAAAAAAAACCCTCAAAATATTACATATTGCAAGATTCCATTAGTATAATATTCCTTTCTTTTTTTCATAGCTTTTACTGTTTTTAAACACTTTAATATATAACTATAGGGTGCATAGTGACTTTAAGATAGATTGATAGATATAGACAGATAGATAACTAGGTAGATACATAGATGATAGAGTGGAATTAGGGAATAAAGCTAGTTAACATATTCATCACCTTAAATACTTGTCATTTATTTCTCCTGTTTAATTATAACTTTGCACTTTTTGTCCAACATCTCCACAGTTCTCTTATCTCCCAAGTTTCTGGTAACCACCATTCTATTTTTTGCTTCTATGAGTTTGACTGATTTAGTTTCCTCACATAAGTGAAAATACGCAATATTTGTTTTCTGTGCCTGACTTATTTCACTTAGCATAATGTCCTTCAGGTTCATCTGTGTTGTTGAAAACGATGAATTTTTTTCTTTTCTAAGGCCGAGTACTATTCCATTGCATATAAATGCCACACTTTTTAATCCATTATTCTGTTGATGGACACTAGGTTGATTCCATATCTTGTTTATAGTAAATAATGCTGCAATGAGCATGGGGATGCATCTTTTAGAAGGTACTAATTTCAAATCTTTAGCATATATACCCAAATATGAGATTGGTGAATCCTGTGGTAAAATTTGTTCTCCATTTCAATAATTTTATCATTTTTAAAATGCTATATTTTTAATTTTTTTGATGAACCTCTATTATGGAAAACTGCATGGAGTTTCCTAAAAACAAACAAACAAACAAAAAAAAAACCAAAAAAAACCTGAAAATACAGCACTCTTGAAATGACAAAATTATAGAAATGGAGAACAAATTTTGGTTTCCAAGGAGTCGGGATATTGGAAGTGGAAGGGGATAGGTAAGACTAAAAAGAGGTAGCACCATTCTTGGTGGGGGGCGGGGGGGAGATTACACCAATCTAACATAGTGATAAAATGAAAAATAACTATATACACAGATTGTATTGATGTCAATTTTCTAGTTTTGATATTGTATGTTGTTACCCAAGATGTAACCTTTGGAAGAAATTGGGTGAAAATGACATGAAACTTCTCTGTATTATCTTCACAACTTCTAATGGATCTATAATTATTTTAAAAATAAAAAGTTAAAAGTGATATTTATACTGAAGAATCATTTTTTTAATCTATTATGGATGAATACTTTAGAACCATATGATAAAAATAAATTAGAAAACTATTACAAAACAATGATAAACAAAATGCAAACCCATTTATTTTTAGAATCAGAAATATCTGTCCCTTTTAATAAGTATAATCAGAACAAATTAACATGTAAAGAAAATTATTTAAAAAACAGTGCACATTGTTTACTTCAAGTATATGCATAGACTGTTAACATAGAGAATTGGTAATACACAATTTGCCTTTCTACAATCTCAACTAAACAAAATGTATAAATGAAATGTGATTTCATATAATGAACAGTTATACACACTTTGAAAATACTCTATATATAAATATTTAAATATTTTTGATGTGGTAAATATAAACACAGTATGTTTCTTCCTTATTAACATATCTAAACTACTTTTTATTCACAACAATGCCTGAAATGATGACTATCTCTACTATTTCTAGATTTCATTTTAATGATATTCATTGTGCAGAAGCCCATCCCCAGAATTGTATTGTTAGAAATGAAACAAGAGTCTTTAAAGTAATTTCACCTACATCACTTTATTTGTTTTTAACTGATATACAAAAATGAAGCAAGTGCTGGTGTATTTTTGAAATTCATTTTCAGTGTTCCACCAATAGCAAGTTCTATCAATTTATCCTTATGGCAAATATTTGAATTATCTTTCAGTGAGAATGGTTGTCATATTCATGAATTTCCTATGTGTGGAACTATTTTCGATATAAAAATATAAAATTCCAAACCTCCTATTAAATGCTTGGTGATAACCTTTTACAGGTGTGCAGTAACAACATTAAGATCTACTTCACAGGTAATTGTTTAGTTATTAACATGTCATAAAATCTATAAAAACTAGGTTACATAAAGCCTCAAAGTTCCATTTTCTGTCAATGAAAAACTTGCATTATTTCTACCATACCTAGAAATATTAATATCATTAAATGCATAAAAAGTATCAGATAAACAAGCAACCCTGGCTATCACTGAATATCTTGAAAAAGCTGGACCAAACTAGTTTCTTGTCCAGCAAAACATTAAAAGTTTGTTCAATAATTCACATGCTTTGAACATATTTTTTACTCTCCATAATCATCATGCTTCTTCATGCAATAACGTTAGTTTATGATCAGCTTCCATATTATTACTTGACAAATAAAATAATTTTGAATTCAATGTATTGCCATTTATTAAGTCACAAATATTATTATTCCATTAAGCACTCTGTTTATTTAAGCTGACGTTTTACATGGCACAAGACTTTCTTAATAAATAAAACAGTGTGCTGATTTGCACTTTGATACAAGCAGCATATCTGGGTAACTACTCTAGAATGTTTTCTCTCATAAATATCCTGCCACTAGAACATACTTCTACAAAAACTTAATCTTTAAACTATATTGGTTGACAGTTCATAGTTTTATACGGTTCAGAGCTAATCATTTTAAGTCAAAAAATTTTAAGGAAAACTTCCATAATATCAACATCATGTTGAAATTGTGATATGCTATGAGAATTGCCATGTGAGTCTCTGTGCCTTAATCTAGTTATAATGAGAAATGCTTTGGTAGCTTTAATTGTCCTAAAGGTGGTCTTCTGTATCATCACTGAGCTCCTGAATACATGGTGTCATTGAAAAGGGGTATTTGATTGACCTTATACTACAGATTCATCCTACATTTCTAAACAAATATCTTTGATACCATATTTCACCTGAGTCTCAGCAATTATGTATGTTTTCTTTAGTCTTAGAAGCCCAGAGTTTCTATTTTACAAGAAGCCCCCATAGCAACAATATTTATATGTGAAATGTCAAACATGTGCTTCTCTAGACTTTTCAATTCAATATCCTTTTTTCCAAAGAACTTTTGGTTTTGGACGTATTCATTTATATATTTTATATAAACACCACTTATATGTTGATGGTTTTGTTAGAGTAGGAGACTAAGAGGCAGGGCTGAGACAGGATGCAGGGGATTGAAGATAGGGGGCAGCTCTTAAAGTAAAAAATCCTTAAACAAAAGGGGCTGACAGCCACAGGCAAGAACCAGCATTGATCAGCTTGTCAGCTATCTCTGCCACCTTGCATGAACTTTAGTTAATTGCAGTATCATTTACATCATGGTTTTAAAATTTCTCCACCTTTTTAATCACCATGACAGTTTTGAGATAATCATGTAAAGTATGAAAATAGGAGGGAATGCAATTCTAGGAATCACTACTCAATTCTTAGTGAAAGCCAACCCCTTGGCTTTGAATATTCCTCCCCTCAGTTATTAAGACTACAAAAGATCTAAAACCACTCACTGTCAGTGCAGCTGTTGTTTTCAAGCCTGCCCACTCTCCTCCTTGAATGTGTACTTTCGCTTTCAATAAAGCTTTTGCTTGCTTGGCTCACATGGTGCCTCCTGAAATTCTTTCTGTGATGAAAACCAAGAACTCAGAAAAACCTCCACTCATAGGCCAATAACAATTTCATCCCTTTGTTATCTGATGCATCTCCACAAACAATGCACTGTGGTTTTAGCATATTACCATTAATTATGGTTAGAAAACTAATCTCAATAAACTAGCATTCATACTTCTGAGTTAAACCAGTATGAACTCTTTGGTCTTCAGATCTTTATAATGCCTTCCTTCATCATCATTTGGCCTACAACTTCTGTAGCACTTAGAGAAACTGTGCCTTCTCCTAACAAACCTGGTGAAACTTGTTTCTCCCTATGTTAACTGGGATTAAAAATAAATAATGCAAATTGTATTTCTTTAATATAACCAATATGTTAAACTATTATTTGAAAAATCAGTGTCATTTAAAAATTAAAATGCTCCTGAAACTAACAAATTCTAAAAAACATACAAAAGCTTACAGACTTTCAAAATTTTACACGTGCTTGGGTCACACTACACAACATAACTGTAAAGTGTCACGCATTGCAATGTGGTCCTACTACCTGTGACTAGCATGCAACTTAGACCAATGTGACTCACAACACCTAACTGTTCTATGCTCTGGTCAGAAATGAGCCCACTGATCACAAACCTGGATGCAGATGTGATCAAATATTACAGGGATACTATTTACATCAAAGGGCCAGGAAAGTTCTAAAAAAGATAAATGGGTGAGGGGAGCCTTCTAGGCAAAATAGGAAGAGACATCAAAATGTATGTACTTCAGGAACTGAAAGAAGCCCAGAATAGCTGTAGCTTGTGAGACAGAGGAAAGTCCTAGGAAGGGAACAAGGAGAAGGGGGAGACTCCAGAGTCTGCTAGATACAATATACTATGATAATGACGCTGAATTTTTCCTAAAGGCTTTGTGATGCGATTAAATAAAACATGACAGGTTGTAGTTGGGGGCATGATATAATCAGATTTGTACCACACAGGCCTGATTGGAAACAACTCTATTGGAAGGTGCCTAGGACCCAATATTAGACTGGAAATAGAGGATAGAGGTGGGAAAAAGGTCAAACATGAAGCACTTTTATTTTTGGCAATTTGTTTACTACGTATGTGTGTGTGTGTGTGTGTACACTTGTAATTATAGCATATTGTAGAAACTCCCACAAATACCTTTTAATGACTTAATGAATGGATTTATTTTAGATTCTATATAAAGAGTATAACTTTTTCCTAGTATAGGATTTCCTAGTGGAAGTAAAAATATAAAGTATATCAATTAATTCATAGCATTTCCAAGAAATGATAAACATAATTATATTAAATAAAATGAAAAAAATAATTAAAGTTTAATGGTGATGCCCATGATCAAGTCATTTTAAGAATCATTAGCAGTGCAATAGCATTATTGTTGATACTTAAAAGTTGAACCAGCTTTTCTTAGATATTTTTATGATGCCGCTATAGATAAGATACAAGAATACGTGTTTGTGCTAGGTTATTTTATTGTACAAGTTATTCATTCTTCCTTTCCTATAAGGAAATTATACATTGGTGCTCATTGCCATAAACCTCCATGGGGCCCATTATGAACAGACTATATATTTTCTGCTCTGCTGACATTCGACCTTGTCATGTGATGTGTTTTAGCCAATGGAATATGAGTGGGATGCACTTATGATGTGTACTGTATTGGAGAAGAAACTTTAAAAGGTACTAACAAATTTTCCTAGCCCATTTGTTTCTGTTTTCTTTCTGAGTCCTGGGATAGAAATATGTGGCTGAGGGTTGCCACTGACGTCAGCCTACATGAAACTTGAACACAAAATAAATGTTGCATAATTATTGTAAGCCACTGGGATTTCATGGCTGTTCATTCCCTCAGCAAACTTAGCTCAAACAATCTCTACTGCTTTAATTTGGGCTAAATAAATTTACTACATACGGCAGAGACCCCCTAATTATTTGTTAATTGTTGAGTTTTCAGTGCCCAGACAGTACTAATATATGGTTAGAACTCAATAAATATTTTTGGATGAATTAATTGAATGGTGGGTTGAGTAAATGAAATAGATGATAGGCATCTTCATTATGGGGCACCTTTTGAAAGCAAAAATAGTAATAAAAAATGAGGTTAGATATAGAAGACAGAGGGCAAAGACAAAATATCACATACTTCTGACCAACTGCATGAGAACTAAAACATGCGCATTGAATTTAACTAACTAGCCTTAGTAAGAGATGTTTTGATGAAATGACAGAGGTAAAGTCCAAATAAGAATAAGTTGAGGAATTAACCAGTGATGAGGAAACTGAGAGAATGAACATAGACTTCTTTAGTGAAGTTTGTGATGGGATAAAGAGACAGGCTGGTAGCTGTAACAGAAAGTGAACATTTTTCGAGTCAGGTACACTTAGCATTTGCGTGTTTGGTAGAAAAAAATAAAAGCTACAATGTAGCTTTTATAAGAGGTAAGTTTTATGTTAGAGGAATAAATACTACAATATTGGCATGCATTTTTTTTCTCCAATTTGATACTGAACCCAGTATCTTGCCAAATTGTAAAAGTAAACTTTCTATTTTTGACTCCATTATTGTTTATGGGTTGAATATACTGACTGCCATTCATTGAGTCTATTAGACAAACAACTAAGGCCTCTCAAATTTAAAAAGCATAATTATGAGGTATAGAGTAATATACTATATTCCATATATATCTTTTCACTTGGAAGTAAAAACCTAAATTGACATACTTTGAGATGTTTCCAGGGTGCAACAGTTACTTTTACTTGTCAAATTAGTTAGGCTAGGGTACTCATTTGTTTGGTCAAACACCAGTCTACATGTTGCTGTGGCAGCATTTTTTTAGATGAGGTTAACCTTGAAATTAGCAGAGTTGGGGTAAAGAGATTATCCTCCATAATGTGGGTGGGCCTCATGCAGTCAGTTGAAGGCCTTAAGAAAAAAAACACTGAGTTGTCCTGAGGAAGAAGAAATTCAGCCTTCATACTCAAGATTGCAACATCTGGGGTTAGGGGGATAGAGAGTAAACTCATAACTAAAAGACGCAGTGAGCTGAGCATTGTAGGTGGAAGAGGGGGGAAGGGCATGTCTCGACTCACGGTTGGGATGTGGCAAAGTCATGGCATGTAACCAAAATGTTTGTACCCCCACAACTTCCTGAAATTAAAAAAAAAAAAAAAAAAAAAAAGACTGCAACATCAACTTTTCCTTCTGTTTCCACACTATTGGTTCTGTTTCTCTGGAGAACACTGGCAAATATACTGGGATTCTTTTGCTGTGCAAAAGAGGTGAAAGGCAATTTGGAAGGGACTTACAGGGCTTTGAAGCCACAGGCAATTTTCAATTTTTTAGACTCAGTAGTGATTATAGTCACTTGACTAATATTCTTTGAAGTATACTTTTCATATATATTCTCTGGCAGCATTAATGACGTATTTCACAATTAAAAATAAAATTAACATTAAATTTGCCATGTAAATTTCCAGATGTATATATAGTATACAGTACATAAACCTATATCTATTTATTTTATTAATGAGATATTACCAATTTTAGTTTTCCCTCTGTATAAAACAAATGAGATCTTAAAGAATCTCAGGTATGACATTTTGGACATGTGTCCTTCTTCCCTCCCTTCCTCCCTTCCTTCCTTTTTTTGTTTTTAATATGGTAAGCCTTTTTAAAGATAATCTTCAGGACACTATGATATATGAAATAACAATAACTTAACTTCTAATATTCTTCAATGACTGCAAGTAACAATTTAATAGTCTCTTACTATATTTTCTTTTGCCTTTTTCCTACAAAACATACTTAATTCTGTTCATTGATCCATCCAGGCCTTGCATCGAGATGGATAGTAAGGTATTTTACTGCTTTATGAACTAAACTTTACCTTTTAGCTTCTAGATAGCAGTCTCTTAAGACAGCTTGAGTGGAGCTCTTAAGGTGTATCTAATTCAGAGAAGTTCAAAAACGTTGTTAACTAGGACGAAGTAATTTGGCGTGCTTGTCATTTTCATAATTATACCACATAAGCAGGCCCCCTCGTACACAGAGCTCACGAAGGACCTTTCACATAAACACAGAGTTGAACTGGAGGCTTGATGTAAATCTCTCCACCTTAGCCATCAACTGCCCAGATTATTAAAGGAGAGAAGGAAATTGTTATCAGTGGAGACTTGGTTCCATTCTTATTCATTGTTAAACTATTTCCGAAAATTAATGAGAATGCCAATTAATGATAAGCCCCACTCATAGAGTTTCCACCTAAAAGATGTCAAGCTTGAAAATTCTTCTTGTCTTCTGGAAGTATCTGATTCAGACTTCTCCACGGATAGGCCAGGTGATGTGCCACCTGCAAATATGGTGATCAATTTGATTCTGTTTACTTTATAACTATCAGTGAATTTTGGTTGCAATAGGAAATTTGTGACTTCTAGTTCTGATTTTTAAAATACCAAGAACTGACCAAAATCAAAATAGAAATACCTCACTATTACAAATATACACATATATCTGCAATAATTAAGCTCTGGTAATAATAGGAAAACTCTTTATATTTTGTGAAAAATATAATTCCACTAAGTAGTCACTTGCTTTGTTTCCTGTGCAATTCAAAATGTGTCAAACATATAAAACAGCTGAAGCATCTGGTTGCTTTCTCTATGCAAAATTTAAGAACTGAAACTTTGTGATGATCAACCCATAACATTCTGGGCTTTGTTATATTGAACAGTCTAATACACATGTGGTTTTGAATTTATTAAAATGAATTTCCTTTAGACACTTTGCCTTCTGTGAGATTCATTTATGAATTGGGTTCTGTGGCCAGTGACTAGACATCAAGGAATGAATGAAAGAACTATTTTCATTTGCTTCAGTGAAAATTCAGCCACAATCTTTGTATGGGGTTGAGCTGTTTTCCATTTCTAATTCCCAGTCACTACTCGTTGGTCCTTGAAAGAGAGATATTTGTATAAATGACAACATGTAAATATTTCATAAAAGGTAATATATTCTTTCAGATTCTTATTAATGACTCTGAACCTTCTTTTGCAAATTTTTTTGAATTTGTCATATTTTTTCCAAAAAAGTCTATAATGTGGAAAATAGATGTTCCACCAATTGGAATAAAGTCACTTTTTAAATTCAGGTACACATCATGTTTACCTATCCTGAAACCAGTTTAAGTTGCATTTCTAAGTTTATGGCTTTATTTCAACTATACATGGGTCCAGGCAATGCTTATATTCATCTGTACCACTAACAGGAGACAAAAAGAAAAACAATGGAAATTTGTATTCTATTTCAATATTCATCTTAGTAGAAAAAGTAGCAGAATAGGATAATGTCCAAAATATATTTTCAGATGCAATTATTATAAATGTCTTTCTAAAATTTGCAGAAACCAAAAGAATATTTTAAGCCTTTTGGAACAATCATTATGATTCCAAATGGCTAACACTGACTATGCTAAAGACATTGTAACTTGTGATACCATGTGAAAGACAAGCAAAATAATTCCAGCCTTTTAATAAAACATATTTCTGATGTCACTGACATAATACTATTGCTTGTTGTCTATAAATGATCATTTACTGTAAATGTGTTTATGCTAAAATGAATAGATAATTTAATGTTGAAAACGTTCTACCTGACTATATATTTGATTAACATATTAAATATATCATTTATAAATAATAATATAGATTCTACTTGATTTACAGTGGGTTTATGTCCTGACAAACTTATCATAAATTAAAAATATTGTAAGTAAAAATGAATTTAATACACCTACCTTCTGAACATCATAGCTGAGCCCAGCCTATGTTAAACATGCCCGGAACACCTACAGTAGCTTACAGTTGGGCAAAATCATCTAACACAAAGCCTGTTTTATAACAAAGTGTTAAGTAGTTCATGTAAATTATTGAACAGTGCACTGAAAGTGAAAAACAGAATAGTTGCAGTGAATACTTGAAGTATGGTTTCTACTAAATGCATATCACTTTTGCACCATTGTCAAGTTGAAAGATCACAAGTCAAACATCATAAGTTGGAGACTGCCTATATATTAAATATTACAAATATTTAATAGATAAAATATTACAAATATTGTATATATTAAATATTATAAATATTTGATCTATTATTACAAATTTAATCTATTATATATTACAAATATATAATATGTTAAATATATTGTGAAAAATTTTAGAATAAGTTTGAATTACTGTTTCTCTAGCTGACTTGTTTTGAATAAATAGAGTTATAAACTGCCATGAGAAGTGAAATCTCTTATATGTTAAGTTGTTACGTATTTTTTTCAAGTAAAATTATGATAGCCTATACAGTGGATAAAATACTCATATGCAATTGAAAGAAACAAGCAGAGGTCCAGGTAGCTGGGGCTACACAAGGTTGCTAAATCTGTACTGCTGTGTCCTGCTGTTCAGTTGATTTTTTAATAACTTTAAAACAAAGTAAGTAAAATAAACAACTAAATTTGACATGCAAGATTAGGCCTGCTATCTCTGACCTTGACTCCGACAGACATAAAAACTAATAATTTAGTATAGTTAGACACAAATTATCTGCCCTGAGGGTGACATATTATTTCTTCAATGAAAGCCAAACAATTAAAAAATTATTCATTCTGTATTTTGCCTTTCAGTAATTTATTTTGTTAAAAATGCTATTTTCTCATTAAGCTAAAGCCTGTCTATGTTTCTCATTATTCTCTCGTATTTATGAATGTATGCATTATATTTCGTAGATTCCCTAAGACACTATCAGATAATGAACTCCTAGCCAACACAGAATTCCGGCTGTTCATGTAATTCCTTCTACATGGATATTTGTTTACATATAAACATAGAAGTTGAAACAAGCTTTTGTGTATAAAAAAATAACTATTAGAAAATAAGACTTAAACTAAATGAAGATGTTTAATTAATGAACTTCTATAAGTTGACAGCAATCCTAGTAATCTCTTAAAAAAGAATGTACTAAGTCTTTCAAAAGTTTTAATTATAAGGCTAAATTAATGATTGAAATTTAATTTGATACATGGCTAAATAAATTTGCTAACCAGAGAATAATGGAGCTATTTTTTCCTGTAAATCTTTCATGTTTATTTAACAATGCACTATATGAATAATTTTGAAATTTTGTTAGAGAAACTATAATAGTATTTCAGTTGAACTACATATACATAAAATTAAGTAAACATAACTTTTAATTTTATTTTAGTAATTTTACTTTCAAGAGTAAGGCATTTGATGCATCCTATGAGCTTCTCTCATTAGGTATTATTAAAAGTCTATCCTCAGATTCATTTCCAAAAATTTTCAAAAATGAAAGACATAGTATAGATAAGTACAGTACTATATATAGGTGTAGTTAAGAGTTTGGAATAACAGCTAGACACAAAATATTTGAAGCTAGCCCTCCGAGATTACAATCACACACAGATTTCGCTAGCTCTGTGGTTTTGGAGTAGGTATTACCACCCCTGGCCTGGGGTATCTAATCTGCACAGGGGTGGATAATGCCAGTCCCTGCTTTGGAGCACTATGAGGATTGCAATAGTTAACACAGCTGCCACACATAGGCAGCCATAATTATACTTCACAGGCAAAGCCATGTTTCCCAAATCTTACTGGCTGGGAAAAATTGCTTAGTGTGGAGAAGAGGAATAATTAAAGAGAGAAAAAATAAAAAAATAATAAAAAGGGAGAAAGGACAAAAATAAAAATGTTATTTCTGGAGGCATATACTATGAAGATTTTAGCACTCAAATGCAAGCAAGACAAAAATAGCACTTGTGAGTCTTTCCAACAGCAGAAGTCGGAATTGGGGGCAGCAGAAGACAAGGTAAGAATGTGTTTAAGTTGGAGTTCACGCAGACTTGGTGAGTGTAGGAAATAGAAAATATTTAATATGCTGTAATAAAGAGCGGGAGCATAATAAATGTCATAATAACACCAACGTCATTTTCCTTAAAAACTGGTGTTATTCTCTTTTCTGAAGGAAATTCATAACATTATAAATAAGTTGAATCTTCCATGAATTTGGTTATGTTGCATATTCAGGTTTGTTTGTATTTGTGTGTGTGAGCATTAAATTTCAGTTGCCTCCTAATTTTTGGTCTAGAGGAAATCCCCAAAAAAATCAGCAAAGGGAGTGATGATTGAAAACTTTGTTTCTCAAGTTTAAATATACTATTAGAGGAAGAATAGCGGCAACTGGAAGTTTTAGGTCCATACACTGCACCAGGCACTGTTCTAAGTACTTTATAATTCTGATGACAACCCTACAAAGTAATGATTATTATTCCCCTCATTTCACAAATGAAGAAACCAAGTTTCAGAGAAGTAAAGTAACTTTATTTGAAAAGCAATGGGGAAGAACTGGACTATACAAGAGCTCATTTCAAATATTTGAATAGCTTAAAAGACAGGAATGTAAAAATATCTCATCGGTTATTTATCCAGGAGATAAATGTGTATTGCTCCTTGCAGAGCCTTAATTGTTGAAGTACATACAACAAAAGAGAAAATATTTTGATACTTGAGGTAGTTTTAATTTAGCTTTAAGATCCAATTCTTAAAACATATTCACATATATGATGTTCACAGTGTGATCTCAAGAAAATTATTTAATTTGGCAAGTGTCCCTTCTCTTATCAATATAATGACAAGAGTAATATTTACCCCTTAAAAATTAATATCACTATGAAGATGAAGTTATGTGAATCAACCAGCTAGCAGACATCAGTAGCTGTCGTTTAATAAATCAATGGTATCCTCCTTCAGTCTGCTATTTTTTCTTATTATCTGCAATGTTTAGGACTTATCTAGAATTTTCCCTAATATTTCTCTTGTACGTTTAATGAGTAAGCATTACCCAAGCCTTCTGTTATACATCTGGTACCTTGTGTGAATAAAACTTACAAATATTTGTCTTTTGATGAAATCTTTTAATTAAATGAGTCACTCTAACTTGGAGCGGCATAACTGAACCTAGTCATCTGTTCTTCAAAGTTGGACCTAGCAGTTGTATCATTTGCCTTGGAAATTGAAGTTAAGAGAGAAAAAATTAGAGATTTTAGAATAGAGTTTAAAATTTAGGTGTCAGCATTCACTACCTGGGCCATCAATTCTTACCTGCACCACAGGGGTTATGTAATTTTCAGAGTTCTTACTTGTAAAATAAGAGGAAAAGTAATTTGTATAAGGCTGTTAAGAAGATCAAGAATTTCTTTATTCAAGTAATATTTCTTGATAGGTTCCTATGTGTTAGGCTTATACATTAGGAAAGCAGAAAGACAAAATTCCTTGCAGCATAGAGATTCTTAGGTATGGTGGTTAAATTTAAGTGTCTTCTTGATTGGGCTATGGTGCCTAGATATTTGGTCAAAAATTATTCTGGATGTTTCTGTGAGAGTGTTTCTTGGATGAGATTAACATTTACATAGGTATAGTCTGAGTAAAGCACATTGTCCCCCACAATATGGGTTCTCCTGGCAGACTGCCTTCAGACTGCAACATATACGCCATCACATGTGCCCATACCTTAAAATTCTCTCTCTCTTTCTCTCTCTCTCTCTCTCTCTCTCTCTGTAAAATACACATACATCCTCTCGGTTCTCTTTCCCTGGAGAACCCTACTATAGGATAATAATAATAATAATGCATAATACATGGATAAGCAAAATAAATGAATACATAGTAATAGATTTCATGGATTGAAGTAAAGCAGCGATAGGGGTAAGAAGTGCCAGGCATTGAGACGTCAATTTCAAATAGACAGTAAAGAGTGGATGGTATCTGAGAAAAGATATAAAGGAGAATATGCAGTAAGTCCTGCACATAATGGTTATAAGAGAGTTCTGGCTAAGGAAAAAGCAAGTTGACAGACCCTAAGATGGGAATGAGCCAGGTGTGTTCAAGAAATAGCAAGGAGGCCAGTGTGTCTGAAGGACAGGGAGAGAGAGGGTGGTAGGTGAGTAAATCGCAGAGGCAAGGAGGGACAAAATCATGGGGAGCTATGGAGAGATTGTTAGGATTTTCGCTTTTCCTCTGAATGAACAGGAAAGAAGCCTTTGGAAGGTTTCAGCAAGGAGGGTGACATGCTGTAAATTAGATTCTCATAGACCTTCCTTCCTGCTGGGCTGAGAATCACTTAAATGGGATATCACTATCAAGGAGCAACCTCATATATTGAGGGATTTCCTACAAAGAATAGGTTTACACAATGTGGGGACTGACTGGCAAGTCTCAAGTTCTTAGCATAAGTAGTCGGGTCTGGAATATCCTGAGCATTTGCAGCCCATAGGCACAGGCTAAAGCTTGCTGTCCACAGGCAGACAGAAAGGTTAAGGTCATGACAGTGCTAGAGCCTCGCAAACATGAGTCAGAGATTGTTGTCGGTAAGTCTTCCTCGCCCTGACAGAAGGCCTAAAGCCGTTCTTTAAGTGTTTTTCAAATAGTTAAGTTAGACCCACTAAGGATAATTTCCCTAATTTAAATCATCTGATTACGAACTTTAATGGCATTTGCAAAACCCCTTCACAGCAGCAGCAGGATTAGTGTTTGAGTAACTGGGAGGGCTGTGCTTACGCTACAAAGGGCATCTGCTTTCCTTCCGTTTTCCACGTTTCATGTGAGACTGTCTCTTGTAGCCCACCCTATCCAGAAGCACACAGAAAGAAAATTCTAGGGAATTCAGTTAAATCTAGCCAAGCCGATATACCACAAAGATGTTGTTAGGGGAAGGACGAGAAGCGGGGATACCCAATTAGGGCAGTGTTACAGTAATCAGGATAAAAATGTTAGGAGGGAAGGAAGGGTCGAGGATGGACTGAAATAGGAAATGAGAATCTCGATGATCTCAAAGCCTACGTGGTGGGGAGTCCAAGAACATTAGAAAGTTAGGAAAGGTAGGAATTTCACCAGGATCCCAGAGAGTTCTGGGGCCTTTTTAGTATCAGACACTTTGAAGCTGGGACAAAGATGCTCTTTAAATTTTCTGGCCTCTAGCTGTCTCTAGCTGGAAGTAAGCTTCATGGAGCCTCCAATGTGTCTAAAAAGACTTTCAACCTAGTTCCCAAGGTACATAGGGTGATTTGCACAATCCCTGGTTTATAGTAAGTTCTCAATAAATAGTAGTTGTTATAACTGCCTTCAAGTCATCAAACTTTTATACTAAGGCTTTCCTTTCCAAGTAAGTTATTATTGGCTTTTCAGATTGGCTTTTTTTTCATTTAGCAATGTGCATTTAAGTTTCCTCCATGTCTTTTTTGTGGTTTAATAGTACCTTTCTCTTTATTTCTGAATAAAATTTCATTGTCTGGATGTACTAAAGTTTGTCTATTCTCCTACTGAAGGACATCTTGGTTGCTTCTAACTTTTGGCAACCATGAATACAGCTGCTGTAAACATCTGTGTGCAGGTGTTTGTGCTGACATACATTTTTAACTCATTTGGGTAAATACCGAGGAGTGTGATTGCCAATCATCACCTACACTTTATTATCAATTCACTAAGGCTTAATATCCTCCTAATTTTCTTACATACAAAACTTTAGCTAAAAAACTCATAGGTAATCATTTGAATCTTCTAATAAATAGTGGTTTCTTATCAAATTATCAAAAAAAGAATGTAGTGTGTTACAGGATTTTGCATATAACCTTTACTTTGATTTTAATTAACCTTTTGTGGAAAAGCATAATGAATCAAAGTGACTTTTTTTATATGATAATGTGATTAGAATAGAAAGAAAAAGCATTCACAGCCAGTTATTGCATGCTAAGCATTTTCAAATAAACATGTATAGAAGTTTAATAGTATGATTTCTCTTTTAGAGTGGAGAATCTTGGGATCATGAAGGTTGAATACTTTGTCCTAGATAACAATGCAATTCTGTCTGCCTAACTACAGGTACATGTTCTTGCCAGGACATAATATTTACAATTGTGAAGGGAGGAGATTTCTGCTTTATTATTTTAGCTCAGCTTTTTCCCCCCACAGAGAGTTTTTAAACTACAATGGCCACGAGTCTATCCCATGTGTGTGATTTTTCTCTGTGGAAGTTTAGGGAAGGACTGCAAATGATTTCATAACACACAATTCCACAATCTAAACCATATGGCTATATTCTATGTTTTCACAAACAGATCATGTTCTCTCTACACAACAGTAGCAATACATGTGTAATTACATACCACACAGTAGTCATTACAGCAAGTGTCTCTGCCCTCTGACACAGAAAACCGTAACTGTGCAGCTACTTGGAAATAGTATGTGACATTCTTTTATATTTTTTGCTTATAATATAGAAGTAGAATTGTCAAAATGGAAGATTTTTAGGAATTAAAAACTGTGTTTCAAATGCAAAGTATACTCACAGTAATAAACATTATGCCAATGTTTTTCTACAAATGAATAAACATACTATGTTTAAGAATGTTTCCTTAGCAATGCCCTGTAATTTATATTTTCTTAAATGTTTGGCCAAAGTTTCTCTACTACTTCAGCAGTTAAACATGCTTCTTTAGGAATAACAAATGCTGCTAAGCTCTTTCACAATTTATAATTTACTGCAGCATTCAAATTTAGAGTTGCCTGAATAAAGAATCTCTAAGGTCAGACATATTTGTTAAAAATACTTTCAATTTTAGCTAAGAAAAGGAAAAGCTGGTCTAAGAAAAAGTAAAGGAAAGTTTGATACCCTTAAGTGTAGTTAGGCAAGGAAGAGAACTCCTGAAAAAGCCTAACCCCTGATATGACTCACCCACTGAATAGAGCTTCACTGACCTCACCTGCAAAAGAGAAGTGATAACTCAGATCCAGCAATGGCTGTGATAAATGCAAAATATAATACAAAGTAGATAATCCTTCCAACAACATGAGATTTTTTTTTTTTTTCTAAATAGCCCGTTCAATGCCAAAGACAAGTCATAGACATGGGAAAAGATAGTCTGATTACTCAATGAAGGAAAAAAATCAATTTTTCTCTAAAACATTTTGTGAGATTATAAAATATTACATTTCCAGGTCAAATGAGACAATGAAGAATTTACACAATAGATATTTTAATAAAGACATCAGACATCAAATGCTCGTATCGTTTACCAAAAAAACTTTTTTTTCCAAGGACATCAGTAGAATAGTAATGGATTGGAGTACATTTGAGAGTCTTTTGACCCTTGTTGGGTTTGTTTACAGCAACAGTTACATGTTTGGATACTGAATTGCTGATAGATAAGTGAGCACTGAACAAAAGTTTTTGCCTGCTTAATAGTAAGCTATGCTTAATAGTCTTAAAATCATGCATTACTAGTAATATCATAGTATCATGCAATCGATATGCCATTCAACACTAAAAAGAAAACAAATATTTGAAAATAAAACCTTTAATCAAAAATAATCCTTTGAATTTTGCATTATTTTCTAGTGGGTGTGTAGGTTCATAAAAGACCTCTCGTTTTAAATGTTGGAAATATTTTGAATGGTAATTTGGTGATTTAATTGTAAAAGGTTCCAAAACATATGGATAGCATTTCCCAGTTCCATTACAGTCCCACAGGGTTTTCAAATAATGGGAAAAACCTTGAAAAAAAAAAAAACAAAACAGACCAAAACATGTGAAAAATAGCTTCAGCATTTCAACAAACTCAAAATCAGCAGGATTTGCCCCTCCCAAGTGTACAATTGACCTAAATCACAGGATTTCTGTACAAGCACATATTTTCTTTTTGTCAATGTGTTAAACATCATCTAGTAGGCATAATAACACCCAGTAATTTTCCCCATTTTTTTTTCATAATCAAATAGTGTGTTGAAGTAAAAAAACAGCATTCTAAAAGTACTTGGAATATGGAGGAAGCTAACAACTAAAACTCAGTAGACAAGGCCAATCAGGTTTTGTTTATTTGGTTGTTTGTTTTTTAAAATACTTATTAAAGAAAGGGATGGACTAGATAAGAAATTTTTGTTTCTCAATTTTTCATTTTAGTCACTTGAGTTGGGAATACACTTACATAGAATTTAAATTGTAGATACATGCTATTTGAAAATATAATATTAAAAATTTGCTTACTTTTACTTGATTTGTAAAGGTAATCATTACGATTCTAATTATATTATACTTACCATATAATTTCTCTACAGTTTTGAAGAGTGACAAATCCACTCAAGTTGCAAAAATCTTCCAGACTCTATGAATAATGTTGAAAATCATGTTATTTTTCATAATTTTGAATAAAATGTGTTCATTTTACTTTGAAGTTGAGACATGAGTAATTCTCTGTCTCCATGACATTTCCTTAGAGATGGCTATTGGCTAGACACGGAATAGCCAACCTAATGTCATTTGCTTTCTGAAAGCTTAAACCCGTATCATCTTACATTCCCTTTAATTTGGGGGAGTACTCTCATTCTTCTATTTCCCAGTTAATTTTTTGTCATCTTTAATTTTTCGCTTTTCTCCATTTCTTTACTCTTAGCTAGATTTCAAGCCCTGTCAGTGTTCGAGATTCAAGGGGTTTATGATTTCCTTTGCATTCTCTCTGCTGTCACTCTAGTCTAGATTCTCATCCTTTTATCTCCAGATTATCTCCTTACAGCATATAAAATCCTTTGTCCAAGATGTTTTTCATCACTGGAAATCTCCTGCCCCACGTGTCAAATGATTCACTTAGAATTAAGAGGAAGTGGTAGTGAAATATTATTGTCTTTTCACTTGTTTTGCAAGACCTAAAATCATTGTATTTGCTTTACTATCCTTCTTTTAATTTTAACATCATGCTGAGTAAATATAATGAATATGCATTTAGGATTTGACATTGAAGGTTTGACAATTTTAGAACCTCTGCTGTACAGTTGAATATGGAAGTTGCCATTTACAGTTTTTAAGCATACAAATTGAAATACAAGAAATAGTCTCCACCTAAAAGATTTCAAAGTAAGTTTAATTGACCACAACATTTGTTGTCAAAACCAAACAAGGTGAGAACTTTGGCTGGTCCAGATCAATACATAGCCATTACTACCATTTGAGAAACACTTTGCTTTTGCTCTATATTATGAATCCTAAATCAAAGGTTTATCAAGGGTATCAATGGAAAGCACATCCAATTAGTTAAATATTTCATATACACTATCTTAAAAAACAAAATAGATTAAATATAAAAATTCTAGATTTCAAAATTTTTAAGAAAATGTGAACTGTTTTTAAAATGGTTTCATAAAGCTGTAACAGCTATGTAAATATATTTCCTGTCACACTTCTACAGCTTAGAACCCAGATCCCTGAGATGTGAAGTACATATTATCAGAAACACTGAGTGCTCTCTGCATATGTCCTCTGCCAATAATTTCATCCTTGACTATATAAATTTCTGGGACTCTGAACACAACTTCAAAAACTCTTCATTTTCTACATTTCAAATTGAAAAACTATTGCACTATTCCAAATCATTTGTAACAACTCTGGTAGGCTTTATTGTTATTATTATTAAGCAGAGACATAAGTCAGTATGACAATAACCACAGAGGACCAAATCAGGGCTGACATCTATTTAGCAACATCAGCAAAGAAAGACTAGCAATGGAACAATGGCACTTTCCATTTGCCAAATATGTTTTGGTTTTGTTTTTATTTTCACAACATCTGTGCAATAACCTCCAACAGTAAGAGATTTAATTATTTGGATGATAATGTTTGGCTAACTCTAAGATTTTTGTGGTTCTCTGATCATGCTAAAGTCCTTTTAAAAACAATGGCAGCCCAAAAGGACCAAACACACAAAATACATAGACACATGTACACAACACATAAGATTAACAAGCATGCATATTCTTCATTTACATACCACTTCAACTACTGTGGAATTAAGGTTCTTTTTAGAAAAAAATCCCAGATTCTAGAATTTTTTCAAATACATTCAGTATGTTAATAAAAACTCTAAACCAAGAGGGTCTGTCAAGAAGACTCAGGTGGGGCAAAGGCAATCTATGTAACCTAAATATTTGTATCCTGTGATATTCTGAAATAAAAAAATGTAAAAAAAAAAAAGAAGCCAGGATAGTTTTTCAGAACACAATACATAAAAATAGACTGCACATGAATGCATGCATATATATATACATATATTCTCATGCCAAAAGTCTTTAGGGGTCATACCGTGGTTTGTGTGTGTGGTCTTCCTGGTCTTGCTTGCAGTTTCAGTTTCAATACTTCCAAATATATTCTGTTACAAAATGAAGAATATAATTTGGATCCTTGATGGACTGAATAATGAGCATGTCAAACTAAAATGTATCATCCAATGTAAACAAAGATGACTTGTTAACAGAAAGGAAACTAGTGCAACTTGTTTTCCAACTGGATCCTAATGAAAAATGTAAGATACGCAATATTTTGGAGGATTTATTATGAGTTAATTAGAACATTTTGAGTAGGAATTAATAATGGATAACCTGAGAGGATTTACAGTCACAACTCTGAGATTATCCCTGTATACTAAAGCTCAGCAGCACTAATGCCAAATGAAATGGTAGCAGAAGGAATATAAGTTGTCACTGTGATGAAATAAAATAGCTGCAATTGCAGATGGATCATTAGCTAATATTGACTCTTGTTCTAAAAGCTGTCAGAGCTTTGCTATGCAGCACTGAAACAGCTGGGAATGTTCTGTCAGGGAGCCATGGGGAGGAACATTTTACTTGTGTTGAAATACAAAAGCTAGATATTTGCTAAGAATTTAAGAGCCATATGCTTGCTCATGGGTCAGTCAAAACTAAATATAATTTTTAGTGTATTCTAAAGTGTTTGATTCTTTCATTCGTCAAACATCTGTCTATGAAACGTTTGCAATATGACAGGTATTGTAGGTTTTCAGCAGTGTAGGAGTTACACACCAACCCTACTGTTAGAAAAACTACAGTCTAGAAAATATTGAATTGATAGTTTAAAGTTTTCTATGAGAATGGTGAAAGATTGCCACATTGGTTGGGGTAGGCTAACTGCCTTAAAAATAGATTCAAAGTGATAGAGGCTCAACTTAATGGAAGTTCAGATCCCATTCATGTTTCAAACTTAGGCAAGGTGGAGGGATTTGCTTTCAACCCTGTGCCATTCATGTATTATACATAGGCTTCTTTTATTCTGTTTTTCTACCACCCGAGAGCCTCACTGTTAGGAGCAATCAGCCAGAAGGGCCAACTGAGGAAAGAGCACACACACACTTCTTAAAAGCTTTGGTCCCAAAGTGTTACATGCCACTTCTACTAGCATTCAGTTGGGTAATGACTGGTCTGGTGGCCATTATACATAGCAGTAAAGAGGGTTGGGGGAGGAGAAGGCAGAAAACACAATAACTGGTTTGGCAGCTGCTTTCCAGCTACAATTTTATAGTATAGATCATGAGAACAGAGAACAGGGAGACTTCTCCACAATAAGCAAAACAGAAAATAGCATTTATAAACAAACCTAAGCTTAAAAATATTTAATATACAAAAATATTATTAGTGTTCACACAGTAAATTTGTTCTCCAACAAGGCTTAGACTTATCATAAGAAAAATTTTCTTTGGTAAATATCTGTTTTAAGCCTCTGAGTAACACTTGTGTTCTTCTTCAAACAAGGGTAATTCCAGCTCTGGAATGACTACAAGGCCCTGACTTCACCACTATCTAATCTATCAGTATAACCAAATTGTCCTTTTACCCCATAAATTTATACAAATAAAAGAAGAAATGAATTTTGAAACATCAACTATATTAACATTAGCCAAAATCAAGCAATTACAAAATTTTGCAGTGCCAAACTCAATCCCTGTTGTCGTTTTATAATTTATTTTGTTAAAGACAAGAATGTGTTTACAATCAAAAGTACTTGGTATTACATGCTTCTGGATTATAAATGTCATATTATATAGTAAATAGATGGATTTCTAAAAAAACCCTGTGAGACAAAGTGTGAAGAATGGTTGGAAAGAACAAGTTATAGAGAGTAAATAATACATCTAGAATTATGTCACAGTTGCCTTACTCTAAGCTTCTTGAATTCAGTACTAAATGCACCTCTTTTCCATTCCATTTTCTCTTTTAATCTTACGTATCTGTTTAAATAATATTAGTCTTCATAAATATAGCTAGTCAAACCCTCATAGAAGAATCAGAAGTCAACATGGAGATAAGGTGTGTACAGTAGTGAACTAAATGAAATCTCTGTGTTGGTAGGTACTGCTATCATTCCATTTTGTACGTGTTAACATACACTATTTTTTTTCCCCAAGGCAGTAATGTCCCTGGACTGAAAAATTAAAACAGTAAAAATCATGATGGGTTAAATACCTTTCCCTTCTCCTTCCCAATCACATATTTATTTGTATCTTGGGATGATTATATAAACTTATCCTGAACAATGAGACCCGAGTAGAAAACAAGAGAGGATTTTCTAGAATAGGTGCTTTCTTGATAAAAGGAGATAGGTACAGCAAAAAAAAAAAAAAAAAAAAAAATCAAGAGTATTATACCTTTCCCATCTTCTTGCTTTGAACTTGTATTCTCTTGCTAGGGCTGTCGTAAGAGTGTACCACAAACTGGGTGGCTTGAACAATAGAATTCTTTTTTCTTTTTAGGTAGAAAACATTTATTTTATTTTTTTTTTATTTCAGAATACTACATGGTCACATAAATTGCCCTTGCACAGCCCCGGTCAAAGCTAGGAATGTGCCCATCCCTCAGACAGTGAACACCACACCCGGTAGATATGAATTTATCCATCCCCTTTTCCCCACTTCCACCTGCCTGATCCCCAGTGAATCTTACTTCCATATGTGCACATAAATGGTGATCAACTAGTACCAATTTAATGGTGAGTACACGTGGTGTTTGTTTTTCCATTCTTGTGATACTTCGCTTAGAAGAATGGGCCCCAGCTCTGCCCAGGATAATACAAGAGGTTATTAGTTCCCCACTTTTTTGTTACTGAGTAGTACTCCATGGTATACATATACCACATTTTATTAATCCACTCATGTGTTGATGGGCACTTGGGTTGTTTCCACATCTTTGTAGTTGTGAATTGTGATGCTCTAAACATTTGAGTGCAGATGTCTTTTTTATAGAATGTCTTTTTTTTTTCCTTTGGGTAAATACCCAGTAGCGGAACTGCTGAATCAAATTGCAGTTCTACTTTTAGTTTTTTGAAGTATTTCCTATTATTTCCATAGAGGTTGTACTAGTTTGCCATCCCATCAGCAGTGTATGAACGTTCCTCTCTCTCCTCATCCATGCCAACATTTGTTGTTTTAGGACTTTTTGATAAAAGCCATTCTTATTGGAGTTAATTGATATCTCATTGTGGTTTTGATTTGCATTTCCCTGATTATTAGGGATGTTGAGTATTTTTTCATATACTTATTCACCACTAATTTATCTTCTTTAAAAGCTTCTGTTCATGTCTTTTGCCCATTTTTTAATGAGGTTGTTTGATCTTTTTCTTGTTGATTTGCCTGAGTTTTATATAGATTCTAGTTATCAGCCCTTAGTTGGATGTATAGCATGCAAATATTTTCTCCCATTCTCTAGGTTGTCTGTTCGCTCTAATGATTGGCTATGCAGAAGATTTTTAATTTGACCAGGTTCAATAATTTATTTTTGTTCTTGTTGTGATTGCTTTTGGAGTCTTCTGCATAAATTCTTTGTCTAGGCTGATGTCCATAAGAGTCTTTCTAACTTTTTTTTTCTGGAATTCTTATTGTTTCATGTCTTAGGTTTAAGTCTGTTATCCGTCTTGAATTAATTTTGTCTGAGTGGTGAGAGATGCCTGTCCTGTTTCAGTCTTCTACATGTGGCCATTCAGTTTTCCCAGCACCATTCACTAAATAGGGATTCTTTTCACCAGTATATGTTTTTGTCCGCTTTGCCAAAGATCAGGCGGCTATATGAGGATGATTTTATATCTGGGTTCTCAGTTCTGTTCCACTTGTCTATGTCTCTGCTTTTGTGCCAGTACCATGCTGTTTTGCTTATGATAACCTTCTAGTAAAGCTTGAAAACTGATGCCTCCCAGTTTGTTCTTTTTATTAAGGTTTCTTTGGCTATCTGGGGTCTTCTCTGGTTTCATACAAAGTGTAGAATTGTTTTGTATAGATCTGCGAAAAATGATGTCGGTATTTTAATGGGGACTGCATTCAATCTGTAAAACACTTTGGGTAGTATAGACATTTTAACAATGTTGATTCTGCCAACCCATGAGCATGGTATGGTTTTCCACCTGTTTACATCCTCTGCTATTTCCTTCCTCACTATTTCTTGTTTCTCACTGTAGATGTCTTTCACCTCCTTAGTTAAATATATTCCTCGGTACTTTATTTTCTTTGTTGTTACTGTGAAAGGTATTGAGTCTTTGATTTGGTTCTTAGCTTGACTGTTGCTGGTGTACATGAATGCTACTGATTTGTGTACATTAACTTTGTAACCTGAGACTTTACTGAATTTATTTATCAGTTCCAGTAGTCTCTTGGCAGATTCTTTCAGGCTTTCTTGATATAATATCTATTGTTTCACAGTTCTGGAGACTTAGAAATCTACATTCAAGGTGTTTGCAGACCTGTTTTCTTCTGAGGGCTGTGAGGAAAGGATAAAATCCCAGCCTCTCTCCGTGGCTCATAGATGGCCATCTTCCCTCGTGTTCTGTCTCTGTGTAAAAATTGCCCCTTTTAACAAGGACACCAGTCATACTGTACTAGTCTTTGTTTTGTAAAATCCCTATCTCCGAAAGTTCACATTCTAAAGTACTGGGGGTGTTGTGGTTTGAATATTTCTGCAACCTGCCCCCCCAATTGATATGTTGAAATCCCAATCCTAATGGTATTAGTAGGCGGGGCCTTTTGGGAGGCAATTATATCATGAGGGCAGAACCCTCATGAATGGAATTAGTGCCCTTACAATAGAGGCCCACCGGAAGTCATTCACTCTTTCTACCATATGAGAACATAGTGAGAAGAGGCCATCTATCAACCAGGAAACAAGCCTTCACCAGACACCAAATCTGCTGGTGCCTTGATCTTGGACTTTCCAGCTTCCAGAACTGTGAGAAATAAATTCATATTGTTTATAAGCTAAGCGGTTTATGGTATTTTGTTATAGAATCCACAAAATACTAAAACAGAAAGTTAGGACACCAAGATATCTTTTCTAGGGATACACAATTCAACCCATGGCGGAACTCAAACATGATGTTTAGGTAAAGTAACTTGTCTTGCAACCATGAGGTAACCAGTGTGGGAATGAAATCCAACAACAGAGCAAGACATGAATAGTGGAGCAGGAAACTAGAATGAAGGTCACAGGTGGTGCTAGATAGCACCTGAACCCTCTTTAAAATAACAATTTCACTAAAATGTATTTCCCAAATGAGAAAATATACCAGTGACTCATTAATAATGTAAAAATTTAGTATTTATTTCAGAAATTATTGAAATATTTAGAAAAACTAAGATTAGTATTTTTTATTTCAGCATATTATGGGGGTACAAATATTGCCTTTGCCCCACCCAAGTCAGAGCTTCAAACATGTCCATCCCCCAGACAGTGCACACTGCGTGTATATAGCCATCCCCTCCTTCCCCCTCCCACCTGCCCTAAACCTGATGAATGTTACTGCTATATGTTCACTTAAGTGTTGATCAGTTAATATCAATTTGATGGTGAGTAGGTGAGTACATATGGTGCTTGTTTTTCCGTTCTTGTGATACTGCACTTAGTAGAATGGGCTCGAGCTCTGTCAAGGATAATACAAGAAGGGCTAGATCACCATTGGTTTTTGTGGCTGAATAGAACTCCATGGTATACATATTCCACATTTCATTAATCCACTCATATATTGATAGGCACTTAGGTTGTTTCCACATCTTTGCAATTGTGAATCGTGTTGCCATGAACATTCTAGTGCAGATGTCCTTTTTATGGATTACTTTATATTTATTATATGTAGGTATGCTAATCTAAAAATGGATGAATCCTTTTATATTTGTTTTAATAATTGATTTACATTTTCACATTCACTTAATTAAAAATTGCTTTATAAAAGAGACCATTATTTTTAGGCATTTACAGATTTTATTTGGATTGCTGAAGAATCTGAATAGAGCACATCAAAACAACAAAACACACAATAATTCCTTAATTTACAAAGGAAACAAAAACACTGTGCTTTTGCACAGTTTACTAAGAAAATATTGATTTCCAGTTGTTTCTAAAGAAATTCAATTGGTGACACAATATATTAGATTAGGGCCTTCTGTATGCTTTCATTCCTGTTTATATTTTTCTGTTCCCTATGTCCTGATGATCTTATTTATTTTTCTACGTGTCAGTATTTATCTCAATCCACATAACTATGATAGACGAGACAATGTTACTGCTCAATGATGGTGTAAAATATTTCCAACTTCATAGAATGCTTAATGTTTCTTATTGCTTATGATCTTTGTGATGCCTATATTATAACAACTACTGTTAATGCTTTGCACTGAACACCTACACATGGTATACACTCAATCAGTTCCATCAGCTCTAAGACAGAACACCTGCTGTCTAATTGAGTCTTCTTGTTTGCATTTCCAGCTGCGTGTAGGCAGTTAGGCACATTCTTCTCCCATTCACATAAACAAACTATTATTATTATGTAAATGGTTTAACTTTTAAATGTACATTACATTCCATTAGAACTACTGCTATGCTTATTTTACATAACCTTAAAACATCAAAATTTGACAAAAGGGACATCACATTAGGGAAACATTTTAAGGCTCCCTTAAACGACCAACAATATACACATCAAATTTACACAAGAAAGAAGAACCACAAATTATTTTTCAGCAAGAAAAATCTGAGGAAGTTCAACAACGGGAGGTTACACTTACGGATGAACCATTTTAGTGGAACTCGTGGTCTCATAGGTCAAATAGAAATTGATATAATCTCGTGTTTGATTTTACTCATGGTTGAACATATAGTAATGTATCAGATATCTATTTTTTTTTTAGTTTAAACAGTATTTTTAAAAAAGCAGTAAGAAGACATTTAGAATTTCTACTTTGGGAAGAAGTAGGAAATTCCTCTTTCTTATCATATTACTCTTTGGTTTAAAAGCAAATGATACTTTATTATTTCTCTCATTCACTTAGCTAAACTTGATATTGATGTAAAACAATAAGATATGTGTTTGGAGGAAGAGAAACAGTCAGTCTGATGGATGGAATCAAGGTAGAAAGTGCTTTAAATAAAGCAAAAGGTTTTATGAACTTTCGATTAGCATTGTTAATGTGTGCTCAAATTCTTGATGCTGAAATAATACCTGAAATCATAATAAGTCATAAATAAATTAAATGATGAATCAATTCTGTGTATATTTCATTTCATTCAAATAATGTGAAATTATCATACATTTACAGGGTAAAATAAATCAAATAATAAATTCCCTCACAATAATTACATAGTCATACTATCTTATGGTTGGGAAGAATTTTAGATACCATGCAAAGCACGTTCCCACTCAAGGATCTCTTTTGTGTTCTCTCCAGTATGGAATCATGCAGGCTACTTTGGATACTCCAGACAAGCAGGATTTTGATATAATTGCAAGTCTACAGAGTCCATTTCTAAACAATTCTGCTTGTAATATAGATGTGCTTAATAAAGTCTACTCTTCCTTAATTTCCGTTAGATTTACCTCGCTCTGTCTTCCACTTCTTCACTGAATAAGTTTAATTTATCACAAAAAATACAATATGCTTTTGTCACTAACATAATGTCTTCATTCTCTGTTTGACTTTATGTCCCTGGAGGGAAGAACCACTGCTTGTTCAGAATTTTATTGTCATAATCAAGTCTATAACAGGTGTTCAATGATTATTTGTGGAGTTAAAATGAAGGACCGCTTTTTCCATATTACTCTAAAGTTATCGTAACCACGTAACCATGTAGTGTCATAACTTATGGGAACAATTTGTTGCCATTTGCTGTATTTTCCGAAATTCTGTTTTGCAGTTAAATTAAACCTCTTTCCCATTCTCTTCTTTTAATTCGACCCCATTAAACTTAGTTGTAGTAAATTGGCTTTCCTATTGCTAAGCTGTTTTGAATATTTTCAGAAGTTCTTATTTTATCTTTTGATAACTAAAATTAAATTGTCTTTGGGTGACATTGTATTCAGTGTCTATAGCCATGCTGGCTGATATAGTAGCTTCTAAGCACAGGTGGCTACCAAGCCCTTGAAATGCAGCTATTTCAAATTGAGATGTGTCGTTAGTGTAAAATGCACACCAGATTGTGAAGACTTAGAACAAAAAAGGAATGCACAATATCCCATAATAATTTTTACATTTATTACATGTTAAAGTAAAATTTTCTTGGATATATTGATTATATAAAAATATACTATTAAAATTGATTTTACTTTTTTCTTTTTTCTTTTTTTAATAAGGCATTTAGAAAAGTTAAAATTACACATTACATTGTTATTGGATAACCCTTCTCTGGAGAAATGATCAATACCTTACAGGGAAAAATAGCCATGATTTGCATCCACAGTTCTTGTTAATCTACCATGAGGCTATTAAGAAACATCAGTGTCTTCCATTATATACTGACTTAAAGGATTCTCTGATAATCTAAATTTACTTACCAGTAATGTCAAGATTTGTTTTAATCTTTTTTGTTGAAGACTTGCCTTTTCAATTTCCTCACTGATTTTGAGTTCTGTTCAAATAATTAAATAGGAATGCTTTTGTAAAGTACTTTTTCCCGCATGCCTTCATTTAGCTTCCTTCTGCTACGTTCTGCATTTGTATCAGCCATTTGTTAACCCACTCAATCTGTTTTTCTGAATGATATTTATGACTGTGTTATATAAAAACATTGTTTTTTAATGTGAAATACATTGTCTCTAGCATGTCTGAATAGCATCATGTGAATATAATAAATATAATTCATTAGGGCATGCTTATTTAGGAAGTAAAATATTACGAATCTGGAAGAAAATGTACATCCTTCCTATTTTAATAGTTTCCATTTCAAAAACTATGTTGAAGGCCATTGTTAAATCAGCTACTAATGCAAGAGCAATGTTAAAGCATGACAGTATTAATTTCCCAATATTCTGTCATGGTTCTATTAAACAAGATTTCAAATGATTTCACCATGTCAACCACTTATAGAGAATAAGCAGAAATTCTGAAACACGATTAATATTAAACTTCCAACTACCTTTTTAAAAGAACCCTATCATCAGTTCTAAGTTTTGCAGCTCCTAAGTTAAGCAACAGTAATAAAGTATTGCTGCCAAACAGAATTCTTCTAGAAATCCAACCATAGCAGAAGCTTTTTCTTTTAGGAAATTATGATCTTCAATAATTATTAATGGCATAGCCCTAAAACTTTAGTCAGTCATACAGTAATTGCCAGAGACATTATTACATTTTTGGTGAATTCACAGAGTTTTTTCCTTACTGAATCTAAACTGTTAGATAAATACCTTCAGAAAAAAAATCCAAGCAATATTCATCATGGAAATGTAGCAAGGGTACATTTATTATAGTACATAGCTAGAATGGTTGTCAACGCATCCTTTTTTAATAATGAGCACTTGGTAAATTCAGATAAAAGAAAAAAGTCTTCTCGTGATGACATTTTACAACATATAATCAGCCTTTTACATGAACAAGAGTTGAGACATATCAGAAGCTTGAAATAAAAATTGTTTATACCTGGTGATAGCAATGGTGAGTCAATTAAATAATATTTTTCTTTTTTTTCCCCTCTCGCATTATTTTTACTATTTCTAATTTCTTTTTTCATTTAATTTATTCATTATTGTGTTTCCTGGTTATTTCTCATTTCCATGTTCTTCTTTTTTGTTTGAATTTTCCCAGGATTTAACTTTCAGTGAGTCAAGGCTACCCTATACTTCCCTCCACACTTACCTTACTTGTTGGTGTCCATTGTATCCACACACCTTTATCCTCATAATAGTTTATTCCTAGAAATCAGTATATAATTTCATGTAACTTGGCTTAAGCAAATATTGCTACAGTACTCTAACATGTACCAGCTAAAAAAATGAGGGCTAAAAACATTTCCGGAAACCACATAATAAAAAAATGTGGGTATATATTTATTCATACACACACATGTACAAATCCAGTGGGTTCCTTCTCAGCTGTTTTTCTACCAAGTGATAAATGTACAGATTTTGGACAGGATAAGATTATGGGGTAATTTTCATGAATAGGTAAATTTTCCAATTTAAAAACAATAGCAATAGCAGAGAAAAATATTGTATCCTTTCCCAGAGGACATTTTTTCTTTTGTTAATAACAGTGAAAATTTTGTAAAATGGAGTAATACGATATAAACAATCATAGAGAAGTTCAGCTTTAAATTTGGACTTCAGAATGGGAATCAACTCCTTAAAAATTCTGATTTGTGTTTTCTTCAAGGTCACCATTTCATGCATCCTCCAGAACTGTAATTGCCTATGTCTTAGGTCTTTCTTTATGATGTCAATGTAACAGGTCTTGGTCAAATTTTCTAACATTACATATGAAAAATAATACATAATTTTGTTTCCATTTTCCAAAAAGCTACTGCATCATTATAATGCTGTTTTTGCTATGTTTAAATATGTAAAATGTAACAAAATATTTTTAAATCCTCTCCCCCATTAATTTGATGTTTGACTTTCTTCCACACCATGTTTTATAAATGCAGATATGCAAAAAGAAAAAAAAATACCCATTGTGCTATCAGTTCTGTTTCTAACCACAAATAGAAAACAGAAGTGACTTTTTATTGCTTCTGAAATCTAAATGAAATCATTCAGGAAAACTGGATCCTTGTCCTAAGGAAAGTAGGTCAGCTGTTTGAAGAATATTATTGGCACCTGCTTATTTGACATCACTTTTATGCTTCCTTCATAGAAGACAACTTAGTGCATGGAATGTTATCCCATAATCTTCAATTATTTTATAAGTTTAGGGTGTGTTTAGAAACCATTGTGTACAATATTAGATATATTTAATCAAGAACTGATTCCCTAATTTAAAACTTCTTTAGTTTGTGTTTTTCGTGAATTTCAATTTCTCCAAGGATTTTTACAATGTTTTCTTTTTATAGACTCTGCCTTTTTTCTAACATGGAAGGTATTCAGGTCATCGGGCATGGCTCTTTTATTTATTTATTTTTTTGTCTAGCTTTTGTATTAAACGAGGTTTCCACTAGTTTATATCATTCTGACCATTTCAAATCAACTACTAAAAAAAAATAGAAAGGCACATTTATAATTATTTTTTTACCAACAGAATGCTTTTTCTTTGGAAAAGGATAATGTAACTCTATTCAAATTGTGATACATAATCAGGATAGATAAGTAAATGGATAGATATTTTATATGATATTTGTAAAATATATGTGGAACAAATTTAATAGTCTGTATTTTCATTTTTAAGGATTTTTTTCAAGATATAAGTTACGATTACATCAAAGGTAAACACCAATTGAATTACAATGAGTATATTTTACAAAGATTTAGATGAGTCAATAGAGATAAATAGGATTTACTTTAGATAGTTTAATCAGTGCCTAGCTCATAGGCAATAATCAACATTTGCTAAGTTAAATTAATAATAAGTGAAATTATGTCATGTGAAATCTCAAAAGCATGTCTTTCTTTACTTTGTGAAACCAGTCTAATTTCCATTACAACCTCTCATCTATTTCTTGTTCGTCTTCTGAAAGAGAACATCAGGATTGTTTGTTTGTTTGTTTGTTTGTTTTAATCAGGAACACACACAAAAATATTAAAAAGATGATAGCCTACAACACCGTCTGACACAACGTTGACATGATACTTTTTGAATGAACGCCAGGATCTTATTGTTAATAGCAAACCCTTAAACTAAAGTTAATTGTATTTGGCTTATTTGTTGAAGTTGGACTAATGGAGAAGATTTTAGCAACACAAACATACCGACTTTGTCTTTATCTTGCTTTAATTTCCTCCTTCTGGTAGATGTGGTTTTGTAAAGTAAATACATTTTCTACAATGAATGTGTATTATTTTTACAAAAATATTTTTTAGAGTAGGCTAAATGGTTGATTATATTTAAAATTATGCATTACCAAGAGAGGCAGTAGTTAGAAGGAAAGTATTATTATTTCAGGTCCTCTAAGAAATAATTAGGAAAAGACAAATAAATGGGATCTTGATCTGTAACTAATTATTTCCTAATGCACTTCCACTAATACAACATATTGAAATAATTAAACTTAAAAACCATTATATTGAAAATCTCTGTTACTGTACTTGAATACAAATTGATCCTATATTTTTTCAATTTTTTCCTTGAATTTAACCTTTGTGGTTTGCATTGCACTTATACGTGCTTAGTTGGTAAAACTCCTTTTTTTAATTTTTTTTTTATTTCAGCATATTTTGGGGTAAAAATGTTTAGGTTACATATATTGCCTTTGCCCCACCCAAGTCAGAGCTTCAAATGTGTCCATCCCTCAGACAGTGCGCACCACACCCATTAGGTGTGGATATATCCATTCCCCTCCACCCCCTCACTTACCCAACAACCAATGAATGTTATGACTATATATGCACTTAAGTGTTCATCAGTTAATACCAATTTGATGTGAGTACATGTGGTGCTTGTTTTTCCATTCTTGGGATACTTCACTTAGTAGAATGGATTCCAGCTCTATCCAGGATAATACAAGAGGTGCTAGATCACCATTGATTTTGTGGCTGAGTAGAACTCCATGGTATACATATACCATATTTTATTAATGCACTCAGGTATTGATGGGCATTTTCCACATCTTTGCAATTGTGAATTGTGCTGCTATAAAGATTCGAGTGCAGATATCTTTTTTATAGAATGTCTTTTGTTCTTTTGGGTAGATGCCCAGTAATGGGATTGCTGGATCAAATGGTCATTCTACCTGTAGCTCTTTGAGGTAGCTCCATATTACTTTCCACAGAGATTGTTACTAATGTATTTCTCTAATCTACTACCCTACCAATCCAACCATCCATCTTGCATTCATTCATTCCTTCATTTATTCATTTGTTTGGTTTTTCAGGCAATTAATATTTATTGAGTGCTTAATGTGTGCCATACTACGTATTGTTGTATATCAGCTACTTGAGTTAAGACTTCTTATCCTAGTACCTCTTCCTAAACTCAGTTCCCTTTACACTTCTGGAAAACTTGACTGACCACTATTTAAATCTATATACAAATGATGAATATATTATGATGACCATAATTGTAAATGGCAAGCCCTAGATTTGTGCAAGTCTCATCTTCTACAACAGTATGTGGGTGGCTTGGCCAACCAGGGTCCTTAAGTTATTGTGGACATGCTTCACTACAGCTGTAAGAATTCATGGAATACTTTATCCATCTTTTCCCATTTATCAGCACCTGTTTTATTTGTTTGTTTGTTTCCTATCATGTTAAGGGCTCATCTCCATTATCTCTCCAAAATGTTGTAGAGAAATTCTGCAAAGGGAGGAGCTTATCTCTTACAAATCACTCCCCTTTCCACATAGAATCTTTTCTGTAGAAGTTCATACTTTTTACGTAATTCATCCCCTTTCTTTTGCCAAAGTTGTCTTTTGACCTCTAGAACATATTTATACTTTTTTTAACGACCCTTTTACTATTTGTTTTGTCACAAAGGGATTATGTTGTGCTTGATAAAATTCACCAAGAAGCACAGGTTGGATATAAATTGTTGTTAAGGGAAAAATACATGGAAACATTAAGATAATTATGCAAAGCATGTGACAGTACATCACGCTCTCTGATGGAGGTACGTCCCATCCTACTCCATCCCTTACTTCAGGACACTCACTCAGTATGTAAAACTCGTGCCAATGAGAATTCAAATGGAGTTAGAATCATGTTTGTTTTATTTTTTAAATTCTAATTCTGACACCTCATACCTCACTGTGCAAATATTCTGGATACTCTGGTTATGAGCTAACCTGTTGGCTAGGTGCAAAAAATTGTCCATGGAGTTCTTCTGTATGTATCCTGATAGATTTCTATTTAGATCTTTAGGGTTCAACATTTTCCAGAACTGCCTTTGTGTATTTTCTAACTTGGTGCTCTGTGAACACTTCACAAGTGGCTGAGTCAAAAATTATAATCCCTTTCCCCAAGCAATCTTCTTCTCTTGACTTATATAGAAGATGAATTTCTCAGTTACCGGGCTCAGGCTCAAAAACCATATTAGTTTTTCCTTTTTCAATCCCTGCCTTTTGTCAACTGACAGTATAAGTAAAAATGGTAAAGTTCTGTTTTATTCCACTGATAATTTTTGTTCCATTCCCACCTCTACCAGTATAAGTCCAAGCTCTTATTTCCTTGACCTTGAGAATTGTGGTTAAGTGCACATGTTCTGTAGCTAGACTCCTTAGATTTTAAACTATGATAATCTCTTACCCATGTTGCGGTATTGGTTTGACTCCTTAACTTCACTACAACTGTGTTTATGCTTGTAAAATAATAGTATCAACATCATATGTTTGTTGATGGGATTAAATATATTAATAAACAGTATATAAGTCAGTTAAACCATTGTATGAAGTAGAGTAAGACTCAAAAAAATTGGCTGTTATTATAGTAGCATCTGAACATATTTCCCTAACTTTAGCCTTTTGTTCATTTTTCATTTTGAATTCAATACACACTTTTCCAACTTGTATTCCTGAAATATTTCCTATCTCTAATCACATAATTTTTCTCTTAAAATTTTTTTTCAGAATTTTCACATTGGCTACTAAAATGACTATACATCTTTAATCTGAATTTTCAAGAAATTAGCCATACTTACTAAGTCTCCTGAAGTCTAGAATGCAAGGAAGATGCACAAAAATAAGTATTTGTTTATTTAAATGAACATATTGATATAAGTTTCTCCAAATATTTTTGGAACAATACAGGCTATAAACAAATTAATACATACATATATATTTATACATACATTCAGATGGTAGTGATCAAAAATTTATTCCTGGTTGTAAATTTAAAATACTTTAGAATAAAACAGAAATGAATGAAGAATTTAAGAGGTCAATAACCATGATAATGTAAAATTTATATAGCTATTTGTAGTTTTATTGAAATTTCATACATTGAAGGTAATTACCTTTGTAGAACTCATAATAGTTCTCCTAATAAATCAATGGTCTAAACTCAACAAGTTAAATTCATTTGCAACCAGAATAATACCTTCTCTGATCTTAGCAAAGGGAAGTGTCTTTTGTAGATTTCTGTACCACCATAAATGGTTTCCATCAAACTTTGTAGCGGTTGTGGTAATCTGAACAAATATATGCAAATAAAGCCTCTAAAGATCACGGAATTGATTTTTAAATTACTATTGATTATGTATTACTATTATTAATTTAAGAAAAAATTAATTTTAAGGAAAACAGTTTATGATAGTCTCTACATTTTTACATCATTAAAATTAACCAAAAATTATTAATATTTTAAAAGTATTAATATTATGCACATGCTGAAGTATTTAGGGCTAAAATATACTGCTAACTCCACTTACATTGAGATGCATCAAAAAAGCACAGTTTGATGGATATAAAGTGAAATGGATACATGAATAATCATGTGATAAAGCAAGGAGAGTAAAAATGTTAGTGGTAGAATCTAGGTAGTGTATTGTTACACATGAGTCTACATGAGTTTCCAACTTATTTCTATATTTAAAAACAGGAATCCAGGAGACAGAAAAATTTTAGGGGAAGTTGGGTTTATATGAAATTTATGTGAATACGACTGTGATTTTAAAATCTTCATCATCAATAGGAACAATAACTAAAGCTCAGTCTGTGGGTTCTTGGGTGGCAAAACAAGGAATTGGTACTTGGGAAATTAGTATATTTTTAGATGACAACCTGATCAAGATTATAAAAAATTGAAATAGATTTTTCTTTTTAAAAAAGATCCTATGCGTGCTCACTCCTATAAAAAATTGCCAATTTTTGCCAATGGAAATTCGATATGGTATATGCAATTTCAGTTAGAAATGAGCATTTTACATGCCTAAGAAACTCCTTCCAAGCATTGACATTCCACATAAGGAAATGCAACCAGAGAATCATCCTCGACATGTTCTTTTGTTCCTAATGACACGTATGGTTCTAATTTCATTCCATCTCTTCTCTCCTCTCCCATTTCTGACTTTCTCTCCCATACACTCTGTATTCCAGTAAAGCAAATTATTTTTAATGTCCAGAATACGAGATGCTCTGAAACACTCCCTGGATTTGACAATGAGAAATTCTTTCTCTGAAACATCCTCCTTCCTTTCATAATTGTGTTACTTCAGCTGAATGACTCAATTTATATGTCACCTAACTTCTTTTATATCATAAATTGTGATGTTGTAAGTATCTCTCCTCTGTGCTTTCTCATCCCTGAGTGCACTCCTCTGATGGTGCATTTATCACATCAAATTCCACTTATTGATTCCCCTGCTCACTGTGAAGCTTCTAAAGAGAGGAACCGAGTGTTACTTGTACGACAGTTCTTACCCTTGAGTGGATCCTTAGAATATATTTGTTTAATAAATCTGTGAGTGAAGGCATTATGAGTGAATGAAATGAATGAATTATACTGTATTCTCCATTACTAAAATACTTCAAGATTTCAAAAACAGAGTAAATGCAAACAACAGTATGTGCAAGTCACTGAAGTCCTTTACATGGAAAGTTTCCAATAAAGTTTTTTAAGTTTTTAAGTTGAGGGTCATTTTTCCAAGAGGCAAGGGGCGACTCATTCAGACTTGGGTTTGACAAGGCTGCATCTTCTTTTTCATCATCATCATTGTCATCATTACCATCATTACTTTAAAAAGAAAAGGCATTACTTCATCAAGCTGCTCAAGTGCTTAAAACAAAGCTATTTTTAAGATCTACAATAAAATCTTTATTTCTTTAAGAAGTACATTTTCAATCACAGAAAACACTGTATGCATACAATGATAACTGCATGTTGTACTTGATAAAGTGTTTTGACTACCAAAATAATTAAGACAATTTTTAAAAGGCTTGAATTATAGGACACCATGAATAATTTATTTTGATGGCAGTGATGACATTGGCATAGATCTAGCAATGGAAGGCAGAATGCTGTATATTCTAAAAAGTGTTTTTCATACAATGTTTTCAAAGTCAAGAGGCATTAATTTGTATTCATAAGCTGAAAACGTATGTGTTAAAACATGAATACATTACTATAGGCTAAATATGCCGTCTTCTCTGAATGCTGGGTATCTGAGTACATTTCCTCAACCATATCAGTAGAAAATACCATATTAAATTAAGGAACTCTGTAAAGAGATCTTTTTGAATTAAGAAATGGCATGACTCTCTTTGCTAGATTTCTTAAACTACTGTATACTTAATGAAAAATAATCACTCTTTGGACTAAAATCAAGCACAGGCTTTTAGCGTAATTCTTCCTTTTATATTCTATGATTAAATTTTTGTTTAATTAGTTTCACCTCATTATTTCATACTTTAGTATCAATAAAAAAATCTTCCATGGTAGTAGAACATATTTGACTTAAACTAATCATATAGCATATATTACTATCATTTGATAATATCATAATTTCATTTAGACACTTTTACTTGAGAAATAAATATTACAATATTATATTATAATATTATAATATGGCAGTTGGTTCTAAAATTAATTGCACTGGCTTCTTATGCCTAAGTGTGTTGTATGTGATTGTTTTCATGCTTTAACCTCTATGCTCTAACCTCTAACCTCTAACCTCACGTTTTAACCTCTAACCTCTAAAATATAGAGCATACGAAGTAAAAATATTTGTCTCAAATATATACTGCAGAGCAATTTTCTTTCTAGAGACAGTTATTACAATTATTTGTTATTTTTATTAAAGATTATGAAGTGAGTTATTACAAATTGCTAAGAAAAACTTTCTAGCATTCTTCCTAGTAAAACTGAAAATCCATAAACATCCATCCTGCTACTTTAAAGTATATATTATAAAGTCATAGATACACTTGAGAATTTCTTTAAGAATTATCTTTGGAATGTAACAGTCAGATCAACATTTTTTTAAATAGAACATACAGTAATTTACGTGAACAGATGTATTAATAAGTGCCAATAATTAATATTCTATAGATACATAGTAATTATTAAATATTTAAGCATGTTTTAAAATATATATGCATGTCATAGTCAATTACCAAGTAAAATTAGTATAAAGAGATGGAAAATCATTACCTAAGTTTGTTGGAATTTTTCATGTGCCAGATATTGTCCTGTACTTTTAAGATGCATGAAAAGGTACCTAAAAGCTCTCATTTCTCAAAAGAGGAATTTACACACCAGCCTACACATGTTTACTCTTCTGTCTAAGGGAAGTTGGCAAGCCAGGAAGTTTTGAACAGAGGGGCCCTAGCAGCTCCTTGGACCAGGAGTGAGCATTTAATTCATGAGCAGTAATTCATAGGCCGATCAAGTATCTCGGATGTGGGTGGAAGAGAAGAAACCCCTCTCTGGTGAACTTCATTGAAAACAACAACAAAGCAGCACAGGAGAACAGGTTAACATAAGGGTAGATTTGGAGTCAAGAAAAAGCCAAGAATGTTCATGTTGTTGAATGTAACAGTCATCCCTGCCTCATGGAGCTTAAAGTCTCAAAGTGGAAGACACATAATTGTTGAACAGATGCTCACAAACTACAAATATTATGTCAAGTAGTGCTCGGTGAGATGAAGGGAAACTGCAGGTTTTATGAGAGAACAAAATACTAAACTCCAAATTAGACTTCAAGAAATGTCTCAGGTGAAAATAATTTACCCCTGGCCTTGCTTGTGCAGGCAGTGCCCATGCAATTCAGGGCATTGATTTTCTCCTGCTAGTTCATCTGTGCAGTGAGCAGTGCACAATTCCAGACCCCTTTATCCCCACCCCCACCCTCACCATCACCACACTGTATTTTTCTCACTGGACAACATATGCAATTTTCAACAATCACTCTAAGTCTTAAACTTCAATAAATATGTGTTCTACAACAGAGATAAGAAGCAACTGCTTATCAAATTGCTTTGTCTAATGAAGTCAAGATTTTTCACCCCTTTCTGCACACGAGTTTTGCTTAAGCTCCTGGGTCTGCATAGTCTGAATTAATAGGAATATTGAAAAAGCAGTGTTCGTTAGACCTAAGGAATGGGACTGAAGTATTTTTCTGTTGACATAAAGTTTTCAAGAGTTCCAAGAATCTGACCACCTAAATGATACAATTTTGAGTGTTTGAATTGTTTTCTTTTGAGGAGTGGACTTTTATGACAAATACTGAGATGGAGAGAGTTGGATTTGTATAGTGTGCTCAAAACACTCCTAAAACCGCATTTACCCGAACATAATGTAATACATGCTTTATAAACTACTTTTTACAGACACGTTTAGTTTTCGTTACACCCTTTAGGGAGTTAACTGAGAAAGCGTTCCTATAACACTCTCAAATGTTTGGATGCATTCTTTAGAAATTAATATCCTATTGGCATATGTGTTATATTACCTCATATGCTTCCTTGCCTAAAACTCGATGACATTTCAGGGAAAAAAAAAAAAAAAAGAATAGAAAAGAATAGCCTATCAACTATGTTCTATCAAACTGCTTCATGTTACGAATCTGGGCAAGCAGAATCCTCAACATGCCTTAATAGTGAATTTCACGCCAAAAGAACAAAATACTTTCAGGATTCAAACAAAGTTTGGGGTTGTGGAGGGAGTGGTAGATAAAAATCAATATTTTTGTCATATTGCAAGCATTGAATAAAAGTCAGAAATATAAAGACAAGAGGCAAAGGGTTCCTTGGGCTCTCCCTGTCAGTGAAATCTATCTAAGCATTCCAACTTTTTTTTTTTTTTTTTTGCTGACAGCAAATATCTTCGGACTACACATTACAGAGCTGGAGTAAAAGATAACTAACTCTTTATATCTGCAAATTCCTAAAACATGGACCAAGTCCAGTCCTTTTTTGTGAGACTTTTGTTATCATGAAAAGACTTTAACTTGTTTATATTCTTCTTGCAGCAAAAATCATTTTTGTAGATTCTTTTTTCTCTCCTCTTGAAGAATTGTGCAGGGTTGGGACAAACATCTTGCAAAATCATATGTATGTATGTATTGATAGATTTCCCTTTAAATTTGATATATGTCGATATCTTGCTTTCTTGGCATCAAATAAAAATAAAAACAGATTTCAACCTCAACTTTAGTATAGTTGGCTAAAAAATTGGAAAACAACTGAATTTAATTAAGCACAAAGGCAATGATTGCAAGAGATTTTAGACATGGAACTTGAATAAATCCAACTATTTTGTAATTCTCAGCTCATGTGACCAATAGCTATTATAATTCCCATTTAATAGATGTAAACTCAGGGGCATGAATGATTCAATTTACTTTCTTCAAACATGCAATCTGTAGAACCAAGTGAAACTGATATGTTGTATCAGTCAGGATTTTAACAATCTCAGATGTTTGCTTGATAGTTCACAAAAGAGAGAACAAAATAGGGACCTGTAATCTCCCAGGGGAATTAAAGAAAGACTCGAGATTATAGAAAAAAATAATGTTGTTCCTCCACTTTACAGTTTACAAAATATTTTACAAGCAATGTCTCAACTTAAGAATAGGAATAAAAATTTCCATTATTCACTAACCCGGATACTAAATAGGTTAGTAGTTAAATGTCTCCAGAAAGAAACACCAAGTTCCCTCCCAGATTCTACATTTCACCAAGTCTTGGTTACGGGATCTGTTAATAATTCCTATGGCAGAGTGAAGAAAGGGGCCCCCAGATGATAGCAGCATTATGGTTTTTACTCTACCATTTCCAACTCTGGGAGGAAAGCGGGACCGTGAGTTAGGATACCCAAATCTTTATTATCAAAAGCAAGTGTGTGTAGTTTTTTGTTCCCAAATGTTGTCAGAAAAAAATACAGACAGACAGATACAGATAGAGAGGCATTAATGATTTTTGATGGTGCTTAGTCACTAAGGACTTTCTGATGTGGACTGAAGGAAAGCTGATATGGTGGAGAGAGTCCTGGTACATCTCTTAAGACATCTGCCCAGACCAGTTGTTATGTTATAACTGTCTCATATGGTTTTATGAGATTTTTTTGTTAAATACATAAGAATTTTGGAGGTTCGTTGGTAGCTCGAAATTGGTCATCGTGGAAGTATTTAAACCACGAAAATTGGCTATAAATGGTATAAATTAGGGTATGTTTTTCCTCAGAGATCCAACTTATCAGAACACCAGTGCCCGTGTTAAAGAGTAGTCTGGACACCACCATAGGTAATCCAGTGCTAAGCTACCACAGTCTACTTTTAGGGATGAGGGAGAAACTTGCCAGCAATGGCGAGTGAGAATTCCCAGTAGGGTTGTCAGTCACCATTTAAGAACTTAACATAGTGAATCAGCAAGAGGTTGGTTAGAAAGAGCATATTTCATACAGACCATAGGGGGTGTTGCCCCATTTCCTGTTTTGGACTGTGACTTCAACTAAATCATTGCAAAACATAATGACATGTGATATCTGTCTAGTGCCAATATCAGACTCACATGTTAGTCCTAAGGCTCAACAATTCACCCCGTATGAATTTATTTTTCTTTGTTTCTGTGCTTGTTTCTTGGCTATATTTGCTTTAAACTTATCCAGTTGTAAATGTATTCATTGTAAGGAAAAGACATGCATTTTATGCAGTGTTGAAGTAGAAATAAAATGCAAGTTATATAGCTTGGATTTTTCTTTTTAAATTAAGGAGAAACTTCTACTATGTGTCACTCCAGATGTTAACCTTTGGTGGTGAATTGCTGTCACCAAAAGGTAATAAAAAAATTTTCCATACCAAGTTAATGTTCCATACTTGAGGTAATTAACCAATTAATTAGTTAAATGACAGTTAAATATGGATTTTGAGAGCTTTTTTTGTAAGAAAAAACAATTTAATCACTTCAGCTTGGCTTTCATTTCTTCATAGAATGCAATTCTTTCTATTGGGAATAAGGGCGATATATATCATGCTTTATCCACCCAGTAAGAGCTTCTTAGGGCTGAGAAAAATATTGTTTATTCGTTACACAAATATCCACAAGCAATGATTTTTTAAAAACAATCTTCTTCCCAGAAGTTTAGAATTATTTGGTGATTTTTGGAAGACCTGCAGTGAGGAAGAATTTTTATAAATTAAATAAATGTGTTCAGGGAAGGATGGGAAAAAATAAAGAAAAGTTGTGTGTTTTACAACTGCTGAATCAAACAAAAATCCCAAGGTTTTGGAGAGCACAAGTCAAATTACCTCAGTTTTTAAATAGTAGCTCTTTTTCCTGTAACATTGTCCACTGAAGACTTGGTGCTTGGTGCAGCAACCAGGATGATTTGGGTTCCAGCAAGAGTCAATTGACATAACAAGATAGACAAATTCATTGCTGGACATGGGAAAACATTCTCTGCCTTTCTCACTGACCTGGCTTGTTCCTGAAGCTAACTATACTCCAATCACCATTTTAGAAACCTTTTCCAATCATGGCAAAGTCTATCAGAATAAGAGACATTTCTTCCCTTGCTGCTTGTTATGGGAACGTGGGCATTATTTCTAATCATATCCCGGAACCATCATTTGTGTTGGTCCTACAGGGACTACAGCATACTACTAAGCAATTCATTAACGAGGCAAATAATGGCCTCCATGTGTGGCTTCAATTTGACAGGTTTTACCAGTGGGTTACCTGGGAGAAAGGGGACAAAAGCAGACCATTGCCAAAAATGTCTATATGAATAAGCATTATGGTAACACAGTTTATTTGATTTGCTATTAAATTCAATTATAGATTTCGGAATTTGAGCTTAAATTTTTTTTTCTATTTATGATATTAGCAAATTGATACTTCAGAAATGTTATTTTGGCTTATAGATGGTAGATGTGTGTTATCATTTAATCCTTTCCTGTACCAGTGAGGATAGATCAGCATATGCTACAACCCCAGCATCCCAGTGGCAGAACATAACCCAATTTATTTCTCGTATCTGTAAAGTCCACCATGGGTTCGGTTGACTCTCTCCACCAGGCAGCAACTCAGTGTACCAATGGCCTCCACATTCAGTATGTTGGCGGATGCAGCAGATAGGAGAACTGAACATGGCGTTACCATTGCTATAGCCCAGGAGTGATGCACATCACTTCCTTTCACTTTCCATGGCCATAACTAATCACATGGGCATGAAAGGAGGTGTAGTTTCTCATTTCCCATGAAAGAAAAAACAATCAGACATTGTTGAGTGCTATTATTTTCTATCACTGTACTCAATAAATGTATGTTTCCTCCCTGTGTTCACAGCTGCTCATTGTGCTTAATAGATTTTTTTCTTATTTAGCATTTTTCTTAGTTCATTCAGGCTGCTGTAACAAAAATGCCCTAGACCAGGTAGCTCATAAACAACAGAAATTTATTTTTCATAGTTCTGGAGGCTGGAAGTCCAAGATAAGGTGCCAGAAGATTTGGTGTCTGGTGAGGGACCCTATTCTCAATCTAAACTCATATGGTTCTAACCTGTTCGTTGTCAAGGTTTTGTTATTTACCTGCAAACTGGATCGGATCCTGAATTCTTCTAGTTTCACTAAAACATTAACTGCCCTTTTCTCCAGCTCTGCAAACTGAAATCGTTCAACTTTATATAAATCTCAGAAAAATCACAATACATCATGTATGGGCAAACTTCATGCTTGCTGAAGATATATGGCCCACCCAGAGAGTTCACCAGAACATCCAATGGCACAACCAGAGACACTCAAACTGCAAACCAGGAAAATCCATCAGATTGCAACAGCCATTCTCATTCTTCCTTCTAAAGATACTTCAAACTTAAGTCTAGAAATCATGACTAGCTGCCCTCCAGACTCAAAAACTAAGTTCGTAGTTTGCTCCAACAAATAACCTTTATTATTTTATTTTACTGGAATAATGCCCTAAATTCACTTCAAGCAATACAATCTGAGATGAACAATTTAGCCTCAGTATTGCTCCAAAGCAGGACAGGTTTTAGTACCCTTGCTCAACAAGGAGCAGATTATGCTCTTTCTAGAGAAAAATGCTATTTCTATATCAATACATCGGGAATTGTTACCTAAAATTTAAAAGATCTTAAAGATCAGGTGCAATCTGATTTTGAAAATACTTCATCACATAGGCAAGTCTTCTTCCATAGATTTGTTTAATTGGTTAAATCTTGGCTCTTAGGAATCTCTGCACTAGGGGAATTTTCAATCCTTGGCTATTATTCTCTTTACAGCCATCACATTATTCTCCCTAGTGTATTATGTCCCCTCAAGAGTTCAAAATGGCTTGCGGCAGCCACTCACACATCAAATGATAGCCATCAGGATTGTACTACTTTGAAGAACTCAATGTCTAGGATGATAATGCGTCTGTCAGCAGCAGTGGCTACACGACTAACCCTCCCATCGACTGTGGCACCCCAGAGTAATGCTACACTATTTGGTCACACCCTCAGCTTTCTGAGAGGATTCTCAAAAGGAGGCATTGTTAATAAAAATGGATAGCAGACCTGAGAGACCCCAGAGGAGAAAAAACCAGTGAGGCCACATAAGCAAAACTTCACTAAGGTGATTTCTTGTAAATGCCTCTTATTGTCAGAAATGGAACTTAATTTGCCTTCCAGAAATGGTCTGAGATGATCACTTTCAAACAATCCTCTGCCCTCTGTAAACCCCCGCGGTAACAGCCAATCAGTGTAGGGATTAGACAACTTGTTCACTTTCATGCGTAAGCCAGCCTGTAACAACCCGTGTCTGAGTTTCCTCTTAACCACTTTTGGTTTGAGTTCTCCCAGTTTGCAAACTGTTCTTTTAGGTGTACCATAAACTTTAAAAATTTTTTAATTTGATCTGATTTTACTTTTGACAATACGATGTTAGTAATTTTATTCAAAACAAAAAGAACCTTTTCATAAAATCCAACTTGGAAAGTATTTTCTTCTTAAACCTTCACTTTCTATCTTGACCCTGTTGTCCCCCAACCAGTGACACAGCTTTACATTTAATTCACTTTTTTTGAGCCTGTATTTCAATCTTTAGTTTAAAACCTTACATGGGAAAGTACTTAGGTAAGACTCATTTGAAAAATCTTGGTTTCTTCACTTTAAAATCTACTTAAAAAAAAAAAAATGATGGCTTCCTAGAACTTCTGGATGAATAATGTAGTGAGCTTCTTGTGCTGATGAAACTTCCTGGGCATATTCAGCTTCTTATTCTCTACACTGTTTGATGCATGGAATCCAGTGCTTGAAACCAAACTGTTTCTAAGACAAAGTTTGTCATTACATTACTGGACTATTAGGTGGCATTTTGCATCACAGTTATAGACAGTTAAATTCAGCATTTACCAGAGCTTGATTTTGACATATTCTTCTTTCTGGGTGCATTTGAGGCTATCTAGTTCTTGCGCAACATGCGTCAAGTGCCTTACTTACCTGCATGTAAATTATACGTTTATCAAAGTTTCAGTCATTCTTTGAGATTGCTGGGTCACCTTCATGGAGATAGGTTCCTAGAAAAAATTATTAGTATGAAAAAATTGAGGTTTAATTGTTCTACTAACATTATCATAGTAATAGTGTTACTTTTTCTAGGAAATGCAGGTAACACTAGGAAACTCTGCATATATGAATAAAGAAAATATTGAACCGAAGCCAATGAATCCACCCCACGCCACACACACACAGAATTAGAAACACCTGCAAGCAAAAGATGAAGGAGGCAAGAGAGGCACATGAAGGAATTTAGGGTAAGGGAATGAAAGAATTAAGACAGAATCAGAGAATACGTCATGGTGAAAGGAGGTCATCAAACATCTAGAAGTTTGGAAAAGGCCTCAGCTAGAAAATGCAAATTATTTTCTGACAAAGAACAGGGTTAATTTGGTGTGACTGTGTACCCAATAACGAAAGGCACTGGCTGGCTATTTCCTCTGCTCATTTTCTTTTGCTCTTTTGCTTTTTGGACATTCCCCATGAAGACTGGTGCCATACATAAAATCCAACTTCAAGGGGCTTAGTAGGCTGTGGGATGTAACATTTCTGTTACAGTGATAATTGTAAATAAGTCTTTAGTTTTATGATGACTTAGAAATCCCTGATTATTTTTGAAAATATAGTGGCAGTTCAATTAGCGTATCTTAAACTAATTTCCTGGAAATCCCTATAGTCTTTCCAGCCCCTGGGTGTGTACAGTAGCATGTGGAAACAGTGTGAGTAAAGTGATGATGCCCCGCAAAACAGGAAATTGAACCCAGTGCCAGGTTTTGGATTAAGGAATAAAGTATATAAGGTGCAGAGACACAGCAATAAAAGAAAAGCAAATGAAAATAGAAAGTGGTCAATACAGAATTTAAACATAAAAAAGTGAAGGGAGAGAGAATGTGCCACACGCACAGTGCTTTTCCAGAATTTTCAAACCCAAAATCCTGCCAAGGGAAATGGTAACAAATAATGTCACATAGCTAAACCCTTCTAGTCACAGGCGATTGGGCCAGGGGTAAGATGAGTGTCTAATCCAAACCTACAAACTCGGGGCTAATCAGAATTCTATGGGGTATATTGGCACATAGATGAGAGAGAATAACTTGTAACAATCAAATTTTTCACAAAGATTTTGGATGTCAGATGCCAAGATTCCCAGAAGTTCATAGGAGAAGTCAACAAAAACAAAATTTAAGGAATAGAAATAATAAGTAAGCAGAAACAGGGACTAAATAGAAGTCAGGAAGTAAATAAAGGTATGTAGAATATAACGTGACAGAGTCCATCCCTCCAGAAATGTCACATGCTGAGGCTTAAAGGACATGGGCATCATATCTGGGGAGCAGAGAAGGTCATATGATCAGCTCCCTTGCTGAGAGGAACAAGCTCATAGGTGCATGTCTCAGGTCAGCCTGTATAGAAAACAGACCCTGGGACACACATTAGCTTTCACTTAGTTTCGTAGGGAATGGCCTTGAGAACAGCTTGTTTGGAGGAATCAAGGATGTGGAATTAAACAGAGTGAGGAGTTTGAATCTGATGTAGTCACAACAATCTCAACAATATTTCTGGAGCTGAGCAAATCCTTCGGAGGTCATTTACATTCCTTTACCACCAGCTGGACTCCCGATTTCAGTTAAGATGGAATAGCCCTAATATATCCAAGGTTCTTCCTATTACAACTTAAAAACATTGAATGTAACACAACAAATAAGCATAAGAAGAGTCTGAAATATTAGCAGAGAAGATGGGCTCCCTAGGGACCTTGGGACTTGAGGAACAACGTGACAGTGAGTTCCCAGGGTTGTGTTATTTCTCGGTCATGCTGCAGGACTGAGCAGACAACTACTCTTCCATTCCCAGTCTTGAAGACTATATCCCAAACAGAGTATTACAAAAACCTTTAAAGTGGAACTGTGAGAAGACCAGCACATCCCTCCCCCACCCCCACCCCCACCCCCCCCCAAAAAAAAAAAAAAACAAAGGGAAACCTATTCCCCTTGACCAAGGGACTAGGAAAAAGGTGGGAAGACAACAGAAAACCATTTTGGTTATTGCTGCTCTCCTCCAGGCAAACACAAATAAAAAACCATAAACACACCCTCTCCCCACCCCACAGTTCAAATGGGGCTGAGTGGAGAGCTAACTTTCCATCCCACTGAGCACCTTGCAGAAGCAGGGAACAGGGCTCCAATTTCCCCATTTGTTGGTGTCAGCAGGACTAATCTTCCATTCCCAGTCTTGCAGAAGCAGCTGGAGCTTCCATTCCCTAGACAGATATTGTCAACAGGGCAGAACAGGGAGTTTATCGTGCAAACCTCTTCCGGTAGAGGCAGATGACAATAATCTGATTCACCTACTAGAATAGAGCAGCAAGGACCTAACAGGGCACTGATCTCAATCCCCTGTTTGTAGAGCAGGTAGTGCTCCAACTCTCCCACTAGAGTAGTATCAGTAGGACTCAACAACAAATAGCCTCCGCCTGCACCCAGCAGCATTAAAACTTAACAAGGTTGTGTAGCAGCAGGATATTCACCAGCAGGCATCATCCTTTCCACAACCTCGATCCACCCCATGTGTTGTCAGAACCGAATGGGGAGCTGAATTTCCATTTCCAGATGGCAGCAAAGAGACTGAAGGAGGCAATGTGAAGCAGGACTACACATCTCTCTGCACCCCCATCACTGACCTCAGCAGGGCTCAGAGGAGCTTTCCCATCTACCCAACATCAGTGAGACAGAGCAAGGTGGGCAGAGGCAAGGCGAGTTTGTACTCTGCTTCATTCCTTCTCCTCCCCTGGTGCCAGCTGAGCTTCAACTCCCACAAAGAAGCAAAAAAGCCATTTATTCAACTTCTGATTCTCCACTCCCTGATGTCAGTGGAGCTAAGAGAGGAGCTGGGCTTATACTCCTCCTTTCTGCAGTGAGGCTCCTACTTTTGTTTGGTTGGTACCAACAGGGCTGAGAAGAAGGCTGAACATAAAGCCCCACTCTACTCTCACCCCACACTTCAAAGATTAAATAGGATTAAATAGGTTTTAGAGGCTCATAATGTAATATTCAAAGAAAAAGCAGAAAAAATCACAACTTGAATGAGAAAAAACAACAAACAGACACCCAAACTGAGATGAAATGTTGAAATTATCTAACATGGACTTTGATGCAGCCTTCATAAAAATGCTTCAACAAACCACTACAAATCTTCTTGAAACAACTGAAAAAGTCAACAAAGAAAGTTATAAAAAGAACCAAATGGAAATTTTGGAACATAAAAATACAATAAACAGAAAAAAACCCTCACTGGATGGGTTCAACATAAAGTGGAGAGGACAGAGGAGGGAAACAGTAACCTTGAGAACATGTGAATAGAATTTTATCAATCTGAGCAATAGATTGAAAATAGATTGGGGAAAAAATGGTCAGAGTATCAGAGACCTCAGGGATAACAATGAAAGAGCTAATATTTGCATCATCAGAGTCCAGAAGTATAGAGGTGGGGAACTCAAAAAGTATTCGAAGAAATAACGGCTGAAAACTCCCTAAATTGGTGAAAGATGTAAACCTCAGATTCAAGAAGCTGATCAACTCCTAAATAGGATAAACCCAAAGAAATCCATAGCAAGACACCTAAATAACTAAACTTCTGTAAACTAAGGACAAAGAAAAAAATATTAAAATCAACCACAGAAAAATGATCATGACTCACAGGGGATCACTGATTTGAATGGCAGTGATTTTCTCATCTGAAACCACAGAGGCTGGAAAGAAGTGATGTATGTTTTATGTGCTGAAAGAGAAAAAAACTATCAACCAGCAAATATCTTTTCAGGAGTAAAGGGGAAATACAGACATTCTCAGATGAAAGAAAACTAAAATAATTTGCTGGCACACTTACTATTAAATGATAGCTAAGGAAAACTCTCAAAACAGAAAAGATGAGAGAAAAGAAGGCTTGAGACTTCTAAAAAGATGCTCCTGGCATGCAAAAATATTTCACAATTCTTTTTCTCTCTCTTTCTTAGATTTCCTTGATCCTAGTCTCCCAATCTTTCTCTTTCCAGACCTATAACCAACCAGCTAATCCATTCTCCACTTTATATCCTACCCACGAGGCCTCTAGCTTTCACACTTTGTCTTTTTTTTTTTTTTTTTTTTTTTTTTTTTTTTTTTTTTTTTTTTTTTTTTTTTTTTTTGAGACAGAGTCTCACTCTGTTTCCCAGTCTAGAGTGCCAGAGTGCTGTGGTATCAGCCTAGCTCACAGCAACCTCAAACTCCTGGGCTCAAGCAATCCTACTACCTCCGCTTTCCAAGTAGCTAGGACTACAGGCATGCACCACCATGCCATGCCTGGCTAATTTTTTCTATATATTTTTAGTTGTCCAGCTAATTTCTTTCTATTATTTTTTAGGAGAGACGGGGTCTTGCTCTTGCTCAAGCTGGTCTCGAACTCCTGAGCTCAAATGATCTGCTGGCCTCTGCCTCCCAGAGTGCTAGGATCACAGGCGTGAGCCACTGCGCCGAACCCACACTTAGTCTTTAACTGTGCATTAGTTACCTTCAGTATTCCATTGTCTTTCTCTTATACATCGATTTCCTCCCACAAAAGTCATCAAATCCCATAGCCCTTATATTTACTTCTTTACCTGCATTTCTCAAAATCCTACCTAATTACCCCTGATAGTGCATTCTCTTCCCTTTTTACAGTCATGGCATTTTAGCCATTGGACTATTATAGCTTGGAGGGTCTATCCATGTTTTACATACCACCTGTGATGAGGTTTTGGGAGACAGCTGACAGGAATGGAACCCAGTTCTGAAATCTCATTTCAGAAACTTCTTTCTCAGACCACTCTTGATACTAATTGCCTTGCATTGCGTCTGCAGGAAGCACACTCTGAGACAGAGATTTGTTTGCAGGGATTTTATTGTGGAGTGACTTCAAGAACACCGCCTGTGGAAGGTGAAGGAAATAGCATTGGACAGGGGCTGAAGGCAAACAGTGGTACATTCACAACAATTTCAAGAGGAGCTCTGGAGATGGGCTGGCCCTGCGGAGTTGACCGACACTCTCTAAGCCAAAGGAGACAGGCCTTCCTCCATTTCTCCAATCAGTCATTGGACGAGGGCTGCTCCACATTCCAGAGAGGAGGCCTGAATTTGGGAAAAGCAGTTCTCAGCTGACAATTCCCAAGAGCAACTCAGCTAAGAGCCATCAGCAGACAGCAGTGGCTAGGAGAGTGGCTAGTGCCTGCATCTTGAATGGGGCATCTGGGAAGTCACCACAGCATCCACTACAATCTCCCTGTGATTTTGAACACTTTTTCTGCTCTCAAGTTAAATCTCAGTCTCTTGGATACCTGATTGCTTAGCTATTTTAACAAAGTTGGCTGTATCCTTATTTCTATGTGTATCTTTGTGATTAATGCCTATGACTTGAGCTAAATTTTAGTGAGTTTTTAATAATTTTTACCCTCCAGGTCTTTTTTGTGCCACATGAGTAGTTACATTCTTATGAAAAGATGAATGAAAATGGGAGAACTTTATGCTGGGAGATGATATGCTATTAAAAAATAAGTTTTTTGTATCTATATAATCCTTACCCAACAAATGTATGCAAAATTTCCCAAGGAACTGATGTCAGATTATCCTATCTATAATTTGTTAACATCGAGGAATCTAAGGGTTAGAACTATTAGTAAATGTGTTCTCATAGAGATTTGAAGAAGGTATGGAAAATACAACTGTACTTAGATTTGCTTGCTATTGTCATCCAAAAACTATTGTGCCACTAAATCAACAACATTTGCCAAACGCCAGTAGAGTCAATTGAAGATATATGTCTATATTTGGTTTTAGGGTATTGGCAACATGGAAGAATTCAGTGCATTTTGCAATTATGAAAAAAAATCACACTTGGTTCCTCTTATAATAAACCCAAAGTATCTTTCTTCATTGCTATTACAGTTATAGAAAATACTACATATTTATGTATTCAAATATTTATTCAATTTTATTTATTCATAATATATACATTCATATTATAAATGTTCAGCTGTCTCAATTTTCATAAACTGAGCACAGCTTTGTAACCAGCATGCAGATTGAGCAAAACATGACTAGTCCCACAAAGGCTACCTCCACCCGCTTCTGGTTCCCACCAAACATTGCCTCTTATCAATGGTTAATTGCTATCTTGGATTCTAACAGCATGGATTAGTTTTGCCTGTTTTTGTACTTTATATAAATTATACAATATCACTTTTTTTTTCTTTTAGCTCTGCATTATGTTTGTGAGATTACTCCACGTCACACTCTATATTTCATTCAAAAACTTTTAATTGATCACTTACTATGTGGCTGGCCACCTATATCTCCATTACTAATAACCTTTTTTGAGTTTTCATATATACTGCTAAATAAATAATCAAAAGCCTATTCAAAAGTTGATCCCTTTTAAATCCCTTGAAAGATGCAGTTGAGTAAATGAAGTTATATTTTGGCTAGCCAAGTTGGCCAGTTCTCTTTTACCCTTGGCTATATTTGAGGTTGTAGTCACCACACAATGTATGTGGAGAACAATGTATGTGGTGTCTGCCAAGATGAGAACAGCAGATATATGCTTTTTATAGTCAAGAGAATATTCTTTCCAGAAAATAGCTATTAGCAAGATTTATTGTTAAAGTCAACAAGGTTTGGAAACTAACTTGGAAACTCTAACACAATGTCTGCTGAATCTAGAAAACCATGCTGAGATTCATTAAAAAACCAGGATTGTGCTATGGAGCACAAAATCATGTATAAAGTCATTCTGTAAATCAGTATCCACTTGAAACAGGTAGCCAATCAAAGCAGCTGTTTATAGGGTAGGACATTTTTCATTAGAATTCGTAACATTATAGTGTTTATTAAAGACAGAATATTTATCATACATTTTTATTCTTTAAAAAATATTTCACCTGCAAGTTACTAGAGAGAATATATTATCTTAATGAAAGGAAAGACCAAAATAAAGAAACGGCGTAGCTTATTCTCCTACAAAACGGAAGTGCTTCACTGCATCCTGCAAAGGGAATTTGTCTGAAGAATTCCCGGTAGCCTGTATTCAATTATATTTCACCAAGACAGAAACTAATAACAGGCAAAAGAAGAGAGGAGGTGGACCTCGACTCAAAATGATAGGATGTGAGCATGCAATTAGATTATGACTTGTCTTCAAAACTCACTTTGTAGAAACAGTAAGTTAGTGGTTTATATGAGTGCAGGAAGCCACACACTCCATATAAAAAGATTCCAGGGGTACAAAAAAATATTTCAGGGTTGTAGAAAAGTACTATTAACTGGAGATCAGAAAGAAGATGCTAGAATGTCAGTGTTGGGAATTTGAGAATGGGTAGAGATAGCATTCCAGAAAGCGTGACCACAATATTGGGAATCCCTTTGGTAAGAATCTAAAAATTGAGTAAAAGCCATGAGACTAGAGTATGGAAACACCAGAGCAAGCAAAAGGAAGTTGATCTGGAACGAAGAAATAAAACTCTAGGAATTTATGGACCATGTTAATGACTTTGGCCTTGATCTTGAGAGCAATGGGAACCCAAAGACAGGCTTTAAACAGCAGAGTTACACAATCAGATTTGCATTGCTAAAGGATCAGTGTAGAGAACAGATTGAAGAAATACAAGGAGAGACAAGCCAAAGTAGGTATCCTTGCTGAACCTCTATGGGGTAAATATAGAATAAATACTAACTGAGAAATCATGAGATATAGGTTTCAGGTTTTCCTCTAGTGACTATTTTACATGGCAGTAGAAAATTAATTTATGTGAGATTTAGGTTTTACAAATTTAAAATGAAAATAATAATAATATTTTCATCATACAATTGTGAGAAGTAAATGGAATGATATAAAGACATTAATACAAACCAGAAAACATGGTTAGTTATTACAATTAGCATAAATCTAAAAAAAGTGAAATAAATAAAAATTCGCCAAGAATATACAAATTTACCATAAAGATTACACCTATAGTTAGATCATGAGATTAAAAATTTTTGATTCTCCTAAATAAATATTTCAGCGACATATTTAAAAATAACCAAGAAAAGTGAGCTTAAAACTAACACTTCTAAAGATCATTAATTGGTGACATATAAAAACAACCTCACACTGATAAAACACGCACACACTCACACATACTTGCCAGTTGTTAGAAGAGGTTATTTTTTTTCCACAGTAATAAATTAGCTTATCAGATTTAGAAACACCTTATATTTTCCTAGAATATAGGACAGGTAATGGAGGACATGTAGTGTATCACATTGACTGAATTCTTAGACTCATGTGAAAGAAAAAATACACAAATTCCATTAGCTTCAAGTGATGACAACACCTCATTCCAGCTATTTTCTTTGGATACAGAAATCTCTCAAGTATAAATGTTGGCATTACATAGAGTAAAACATGTTATTTGAACTGTATCATAAGAAAATTATTTTCCTCTTGGGATAGAATGGTGATTAACCAGTGAGAATAGAAGAGAAAGTCAAAATCCAAGGTCTTTGCTCAATAGTTTTACATATTAAAATAGGATGAAGAGGACATAATTGATCAAGTAGAACAAGTTTAATTTCAGATCTTTTCAAAAAGGGAAATATTTTCCTAATACTATTCTGCAGAAATAGGCTTCAGAAAAACTTAAGTAAAAATAAATATTTTGGGTTGTTGTCAGAGGCGTGTACTTCTTCATTTCAACTGCAAATCAAAAATGGCTTTTGATTGCATAGCAGGATATATTTATTAACATCATATTTTGAGGATATTTTCTGTTTTAAACAGACTGAATAAATGAAAAGGGGAGATGAAGGAAAACAGGGAGGCACAGTAGGAACAAATATGAAAAGAAAGGAAGAAAGAGAGGGTAGAAGGAAGGAGAAAAGAAAAGGAGACACATAAGCAGGAATTATGTTCACAACTCAAGATCTCAGTTCACAAGTTCAAAGAATAGTTTGTGTTTTCTGCTTTGATCAAAATTAATAAATGAACACACAGGCATGCATACTAAGAAAACTCATAATTAGCTATGCTATTGTCCATTTCTGTTTGGTTACTGAAGGGTAACCTAAGTAAAACTTAAAAATCTAAATATAGTCGTAAACAATTTAAACCAGAGGTGTGTATTATTATTTTTTTTATTTTGAGGGAAATATGCCAAGGTTCATGAATATTTCAATTCCTATTACAATAGATTTGTTGGGGTGTCTTTGTATGTACATGTTGATAAAATATTGAAATGCTATATAGGTCAAAGGCCATATACTTCAGAAATCTAGGTATTGATACCATCTTAGCCCCAATTCTTCATGGGTATCATTAAACCTACTATAATTTTGCTAAAGAGGGAAAGGAAACTATAAGGTAGGTATATAAAGCAATTTTTCATATAATTAGAGTTTACATTAAAGTTTAATTATTTATCTTTAAGTTTGTCATTAATAGTGGCTCTGATAGCAAGAATATGTTTTTCAATAATGCATTGCAGGATCTTGGTGGCAGACAAAGAAATTCCTAAAACGGTTTTTACCATAACGTCACTTGAGATATATATAACACCTTATATATAAGGTGTTTGGGACCAGGCCAAACAAATAAAATAAGAATAGAAGCACTGATAGTTTTGTTTCAAAATTGGCTTAACCTGAGTTTATAGAACAATATATTTTATGATGTTGAAGACTGATGTATTCACTATCTTTTGCAGAATTCTCTCAGATTGGTACTATTTCTTATAAAGATTGATTCAGTCCAATCAGGGAGTTTTCAGGATCTGATATGTCCTCAGAGAGATGCCGTTATGTCATGTAGTATTATTGTTAATTACAAATACATGGAAAATAAAATGAGAAAGAAAATTGAGACTCTCCCATTACCTTACAAATGTATTGAAATATAATTAAATTTCCAAAGGCATTAAAAGTGTGTAAAGTTGAGTTGAACCATTGTGTTAAACTTGTAAGAATAAAACTCTTTAATTTTATAAGTAGTAACAGAAATATAAAACTAATCGTGAAGAAAAAGTAATCATAGACAGACGTGGTCCTATAAAGCATATTCTCATTAATTACATCAGCCAGGAAACAGTAAACTGCAATGCATTTCTCTAAAATTATTTTCAGCCTGTTGATTCTGATCTCTTGTACAAATGGCCTTTCCTCCCCCTTGAATTATCTACATATATTTATTTAACTTTATTCAGTCTTAGAATTACATCATTCCTCAAAAGGATTCCCAAACCAAAATTGACCACATAATGAAATTGTTGCTATATTTTAGGCATATTTAATCTTTAAATCTACTCTGATATTATGGATAATATCCTTTTGAAATAAAGTGAACATTCACTCTACTTTTTATGAGAGTGCTAAAGGGGCTACATCACAGGGAAAATAAAAATTCCACTTCCAATATTACACATTTCTCAGGAATATATACATTTATGTTATGATAACAAGTCTAACAAAATTGTTAAAATGTGTTTATGAAACTCTTAGCAGAGTTAAGTCATGCAGTTAAAGTTGATCTTTCCTCAATTACTTAGCTCAATCATTAACAATCTGCAAGTTAAATAAATTAAAATCAAATTATTGCAGACCGTCAACCATAAAACAATCAGTCCTCCCACCTACAAAACTGTAGGCACATTGGGACTATCAAAATTACATATTTTTCCTGGATTTGGAAAACACCATAGCAATCAGTATTGGATAGCTATAAAACCTAGCTAGCAAAAATGTGCAAGAAATGTTAAAATATATGATACAAAATGTAAACCAAGTAGAAATCCTTAATCCATTTTTAAGTGAAAGAAAAAAATCAATTCAGCTGCAGGATGAAAGAAATAAATATAATTCACTCATACCCTGAAACACATATGTGCACACAGGTACAGAGGAGAGGGAAACAATAGGGAAGAGAATAAACGTACTGAGCATAAATAATGTGCCATTTCCCATGTGCAAATGTATGTTATCTTATTTTGTTTTTCATGAGCCTCTTGAAATAGTTTCCTTTTAATCTTTATTTTATAAATGAGGAAATGAAGTTTATAAAGGTTAAGTCATTTTTCCAAGACCATGTTACGTAGTAAGAAAACTCAGACCTATCTGATTTCAAATAGTGTGATGTTTCTACCACGTGAGTTTGATTGTTTTACCTTCCTTCTTAAAGTCTCAGAACAATTTTTCAATTTACTCGACCTAGTATAGAGAGTGAGTGTGGTAAAGTCCAGGTGCACAGCATTTTATTAGAAAATGGCTATAGTTTTTGGCAACTGTCTAAACTATTATTTAATGAAGAATCAGAACAACACTACAAATTTTCTCTCTTTCTTTTTCTTTCTTCTTTCTTTTTCTCTTTCCTTTTTTCTTTATTTTTCTTTCTTCCTTCTTTCCTTATATTCTTCTTTCTTTACTTCCTTGCTCTTTCTTTTTTATTTTAGGCCATCAGATACAATGTTCCAATAAACACTTTCCAACGTATTTTTATAGGTGAATCTAATCTTTTTTTTTTCAACTTAAAAAACGTACTCTAATTTTGATCTTTTCCGGTTGATGTGTACAGACATTAGTCCCTATGAACCCCGGAACAAATGTAAAGAAGCAATCCAATCTGAATACATTCTCTCTTCCAAACCTTAAAGTCTGGCCTGGGTAAATAGAGACCAAGGGAAACTATTCTGGGGATGAGTGAGGGAGGACAGATATAGGACAGTGGAGAAGGGAGTCTGGTACCATTTTGGTAGTTGTTCTTTACATCTTTTAAAGCATTCCAGTATGTATATTGAAGGTCTGTAGAAATTCAGATGAAATGTTTCTCTATTTTACTAAAGTAACTGCAAATTGGTACAAACTTAGCCCTGCTTCTGTCGTATTGGAAGGAGATGCCCCACTGGCTCACTTGGTGGAACGCGTCTATGGTTTGCATTTAGGCTAGGGCTGCATCCAAGATGAACTTTAAGTCTAGCCTGGGAGTTTGATAGGATGCTTCATTATTTGAATATATATATATATACACACATGTTCTACTGACTTCGAGCTGCCAGAATATACCTTTTTCACAGGTAGGACAATCAAAGAACAAGGAAGAAATTTGCCAGAAAATAAAATATCGAAAGCAAAGAGAAACTTCATATGAATCCGAGCCAAAATGGCCAAGATAAAAGTTATTAGAGGAATAGGGGCAGTCAGGGGGAGGGAGGTACAGACTCCAGCCGTTGAAAATCTGCAACCCTTCCAGGAGAGAATTACTAGTTCGGGTTGGAGAAGAAGAGAAAATTCAAGTTGGGTGATGGTAGGAAAATGGAATTGGGTATTGTACATTGGACTAGAATTGCTTATTAAGAGAGATACCATATGTTATTTTGTATGTTTATATATTTGACAGTGCAGGTACTTAAATGAGAATCTAATACATATCTATCTTACCCTCTTGAACAGAGAGCAGTGTTGTAAAAATAATAAAGATTATTTCTCTTCTACCTATCACAGTCCCCTATTACTTTTTTTTATTAGTCCCTACAAATTGCTTCAGTTATAGTTAATTTCCAGGTATTCTATCTTATTTCAGCTGATGGACATGTTCAATGTTAGAGGGTAGTATGGAAATCCTTTAAAAGTATGTTGCACACTACCTGTTACTCTTTATGATTTGGGTTATCACAATGGACAGCAATTATTATTTTTCCCAGGCTATCGTTACGCTATTAGAGACATAAATTTATTCAGGGTGATTTTCTTCTTTCCAAAATAACTACAGTCTATAAAGATTTCTGAGTTTGTAGATCTGATTTTTGTTGGTTTTATGTGTCCTCCTTTCCCTTCCAAGCCATATCTTGCACGTTCAATATGCCTGCGTATTTTAGTCTTCTTTTTGTCTCTGATTGCCTACTATAGGAAATACTACCATCAAGATAATGTGCAGAAAAAAAAAAAAAAAACTGAAAGGCACTGAGGGCCTAGTGAATCTCAAGTAACAGCATGGTTTTGATAGCTCAAACTGTTAATGAAAGAAGGCCCTAGACAAGCACCATGTTTGAAAATAGACTTTGGAGTTAGATAGCTCCAGGTTCATATCCAAGCTCTATCACTTCTGACCATATAGCTTTAAGCAGATTATTAAACCTCCTAAGATTTGCACTATTTGTGTATAAAAGAGGGATAAGAACAGTATTTAATTCATGATATTGGTAGGAGGATTAAATAAAATAATATACATACAGCCCTTAGCACAATTAAGACCCCCAAAATAATTCTACTAGTGAAAGTAGTGGTATGTGGTGAGGATGTATGATTGTTAAAATCCTCTTTAACATGAAGGTTTTATCCAATCACAAGCATCCTAAAGTCTGATTATTTTACTAACCATAGGAATCCATGCTGGGGAAGCTTTCACTTTTAGTATTTAAGCAATTAAATCAAGGTAGAAACATCCATGAGCAATTCACCTGATACTGACTTTCAGTATATCCTACTAGTTATTGAGCAATCCCTGTCATACTCATTTTATTGTGAAGTTGTTTTACTTACTTTATATACAAATATCTTTTTAGATATTTAAATGTATATTTAATATAAACAATTGAAACTGGTATATCTGTTACGAATGATATAGCTGTGAAAGAATACATATATTGTATTAATTTATTTACTCCAATAATATATGAAGATAAATGCTATATGGAAGAGAGAAAATCACAGAATCATCATATAGTCAGAAATCAATAATATAAAGAAACAGTTCTCAAAGTATGGTTCAGGGATATCAAAAGTATTTTTTATGATAATACCAAGATTGAAGGGGAATTCAAAGAAATTCAAAGTGAGAAAAGGATTAAACTGTGTTGTTGAAGGTGTCACCCAGATAACATAAGATGAAATGTTGGCAGTCTCTAGAAGCAAAGGTTGGTCCCCAGCTGACAGCCCAGCCAGTGAGGAAGCAGAGATGTCAGTCCTACGACCACAAGGAACTAAATTTGGCCATCAACTTGAATATGCTTACAAGCAGATTCTTCCCCAGAGCCTACAGTAGGGAAAGCAGCCCTGCTGACAACCTGATTTTGTTTCTAAGAGAACCTACACCAAGAACCCAGTCAAGTTTTGTGAGGCAATAAATTTTTATTGTTTTAAGCTGTTACATCTTTGGTAATTTGTTATGGCTACAGTAGAAAAGTGAAGACTTATATCTATATTTAATTATCAATGCAATTCAGTCCTGTACAAATTATTGATAAACTCCCCAAGTATAGCTGTGATCCTTAATGTCTTCAATGATTTACATGAGAAAAATTAAAACGTTTCCTTGGAAGAAAAATAAAGAAAAGAGAAAAAGAAAGAAGAAAGAAAGAAAAAGAAAGAAAGAAAATTTGTAGTGTTGTTCTGATTCTTCATTAAATAATAGTTTAGACAGTTGCCAAAAACTATAGCCATTTTCTAATAAAATACTGTGCACCTGGACTTTACCACACTCACTCTCTATACCAGGTCGAGTAAATTGAAAAATTGTTCTGAGACTTTAAGAAGGAAGGTAAAACAATCAGAAACTCACGTGGTAGAAATATCACACTATTTGAAATCAGGTAGGTCTGAGTTTTCTTACTACGTAACATGGTCTTGGAAAAATGACTTAACCTTTATAAACTTCATTTCCTCATTTATAAAATAAAGATTAAAAGGAAACTATTTCAAGAGGCTCGTGAAAAACAAAATAAGATAACATACATATGTATATGGGAAATGGCACATTATTTATGCTCAATACGTTTATTCTCTTCCCTGTTGTTTCCCTCTCCTCTGTACCTGTGTGCACATATGTGTTTCAGGGTATGAGTGAATTATATTTATATTATATTTATATTTATTTCTTTCATCTTGCAGCTGAATTGATTTTTTCTTTCACTTAAAATGAAAGATTTCTACTTGGTTTACATTTTATAAACCTAAAACTTTTATAAGGCTATATCATTAGTAATTCATAAATTAGAAAAAATGCTTACATGTGAAAAATGGCAAAATGGAAAAAAAATCTTTCTATTGCAGCCTCAACTCCAAGTAATATAAAGATACCTACTATAATAATTTGTAAGCAGAGCCCAGCCTCAGAGAAGATAGGAATTTAATTTTAAAGTAATTATATTGTCTTATGTACTCTTGGCCAACAAATTAAATTGAAGGGGCCCTAAATTGGCAGAAACTGATGGAGATCCCTGTTGAAAAGGAGAACCCTTAAGCCAGATCTCATATGATTCTCAGTGACAAAAAATGGACTGGCAATCTTACAGTTTCCAAACTAACAAGGGCTATGTGTCCTGAAGTAAGAATCTACAAAAACCATAAACAGTACAATTTGACCACCATTGACTTAAGGGGTTAAAATGGTCAGGTTCAGAATATGGAAAAAGAATGTATATTTTTGAAAGGACAAAAGTCAATTGAAAATATAAGGCGTAGAACATGATCTGTAAAAATTCTTATCCAAAATATGTAAAGAACTCCTGTGAATCAATAAGATAAAAAGTTACCTACCAAAATAGAGAGGTAAAGGTTATGTACAGGCAATTCCTAGAGGAGGAGACCCAAATGGTGGGTGTGTCTGTGTGTTTATCTGAAAATGTACTCAATTCCAACAGTAATTAGATACATGTAGATAAAAACTATATGAAAAAATCATTTTATATCCCCAGAAAATTGGCCAAATTAAAAATTCTCTATCTTTCCTCCCCCATATATATGGTTGTATATATCAATGTCAATGCTTGTTGCAACACTGCTATAAGATCAAAATATCCATTAAAAGATGAATTAACAAACCAGTTATGGAAGGGCAGGTTGAGACCATCTATGGTTTAAGTCATGTTTTCTTTCTTGAACTAGATACAGAATGTATGAATGTTCACTCCAGATTATTTGTCCCTTTTAGAATACTAAAATATTTTATAATCATTTAAAAAATAAAAACAAGGTGTTAGTATAAGATGAAAGGAGCAGAAATTCTGAAATTAAATTCTTGTCTTTTATTTATAACTTACATGAGCCTAAGAAGTTATCTAACTTTTGTTAGCTTGTCATTTCCCACTGGTACACTTTTTTAATAATTATACCTCTTCTACCACTCACAAAATTTACAGGAAACTCAATGAAATAATGCTTGTCAGAGTGATTTGTAAGTTAAAAAGTCAAACAAATAGTAGCTGTCTTATAATTATTCTGTTGCTATTATAATTGTAATAAAAATAATTATTATTATAACCTGAGTAAATAATTTACATGCTCTGGTATCTCTGGAAACGAGAGTTTGAGTCAAATGAATTTTAATGAGCCTCCACACCTAACATTTTGAAATTGATTTATGACTGGAATTAAACATTCAGAAAAGGAGAATGATACTTATTGATTTGGTCAATGCAATAATAAGTGATGATCATAATATTTATCAGTTATGGAAGTTTAAACAAGGAAAAGTAACCCATTTAATACTATACAGGGCTAAAAATATTCATTTTGATACCTATTGTTATGAGTTAAAATTACATCATGATGAAAAATGAATCAAGAAAAGTTGTATTGAATTTGCCAAGTGCCTCAAAGTGAATGTGAGAGATATTTAAAGATAATACCAAATGACATATAAGAAGATCAACACATTTTAACAGAACTGCTTGTTCAGTGATGCCAGAACTTCTGGGAATATTAACACATTGGGTGAGACAATATTCTGTATCCAAGTGTTAACAACTGAAAAATTAACTAGATTTTCCATCGTGATCAGGAATGGAGAATATGAGCACAGACAGCAATCCTTCTGACCTACTCATTAGAAAAAATGCTCTCCTTCCATGGGTAGCCCACATATAAAACCCAAGGGAAATGCAATTTCTCTGAACAGTCCACCCAGATACACCCTAAAAGAGCCCTGCTTTGCAAAATTTGGTCAAAGCTTCCAAGGTCTGGTTCTATTCCCTAATACAGGATAATCACAAAATAAAAATACAACAAACAAGGAATCATAGACAAAGTAAGGGCTCCGGAACAAGCCTAAGTCCAAATCCTGTCTGCACCACTTCCCGGCTGTATGACTTCAGTTTCTTCGTCTGAAAAAATGATAATAACAGTATGCATTTCTGCAGAATTGAAGGAGTGAATTCGTGTAACATGCTTAAGCAATTCTTACCATATAGTTTCTCTTCAACCTCTCAGGGATGGTTAGCTGATATAACCATGTGTTGGGGAGAAAACTATGAGGGTAAATGAGAATTTTGCAATTAAAAACCTGCAAAATTCAGTACTTTCTATGATCTGTTTACATAGCTTATATTTGCCTTCCTAGGATTCTGAATCACAGAGGTATTGGTTATAACACTTGGCAGGTTTATTAGGTGCTGTCTCTGTGGTCTAAAATTACAATACGTTTGCCTTGGAATATTTTACTACAATTCATAAGCAAACTATTTTTTCTTTTTACCTCTATGTTCCTGTACTCAATAATGCTTTCCAGAATTTTTCTACAATCTGGTTTGTATCATTTTTATCCTTAGATGTACTTGATTTTATTTATTTCTGTTGAATAACCTACTCCTCATAATTTCAAAGTCCTTAAGCTATAAATTTCTCAATGTTTATACTATTATCTTAAGGTATCATTTTAATGACATTTATGTTCACAAATAAATTGTTTTCCCTGTTAAAGAGTCTAATGCCAATGAAATACTCTGATATACAGCAAGGAGATGATGAAACATAGCGTTATCCAACCACACCCAACCAAATTCCTCGAATTTTTATTTATCATCATCAGTTTCAGAATCACAGGCTTAAAAACTAAAAAGGAGCTTAGCAGCCATCTGACTCAAGTTTATAATTTTTACAAAAGAATTTCAAGGATTAGATAAATTAATCAAGCTAATTGAGATTATAAACCAAATCTCACTGATTATAAATTTTAAGTTATTTCCACTAAAACATACCTGTAATTTTGTTACATGAGCAAAATCCCATAAAATATGGCAAGTAATTTTACTAAACAGGAAGCAGTTTATTTAATATAGAAGATACAGCACATTCTTTTTAATATTTTAAACTTGTGTTTTTCCTTAACCAAAATGTTAATATTTCTACCTAAAATTTTTACTTTAAGGTATTTTTAGTCTCTTCATTTAACATTTTCTGGCACTTATATTTGTCAATATTAGAGAATCAACATGGTCTGCTTATCTAGAAACCCACGAGATGCTTTCTTTTATTAATTCAAAGAAACATATCTTTAATAGATATTCAGAGCATCAAAAGTTCCTACAAAATGTTGTTTTGTATTTTAATATAATTTTAAAATTAATTATTGGCCACTAATAGCCTAGAATATATTTAGTGTTTTAGAAAATTTGTGCTATTCTTAAATATTTAAATTTCAGATGTTTTCATAATGGGTCAGGTTACAAATCAGGTTGCATTTTAGGCTGAAACAATGCAGACAAGATAAGAAGCTTCAATTATGCAAAGTTAGACATGTTATAGAGGCATATTTTCTAGAGGAGGAAAATAAGAAGGAAAAAATTCCAAATGGAAAACCTGTTCTGAAATCCTAATGAAGAAATCTCTTATTGCTGGCATGAATTTTCCTTTAGATGATCATAAAAGCATCAATATAGAATTCCAAGATTTTTATGTCTCCTTTTGAATGTTCATAATTCATTAATATAGTATTCGCGATATTTCGTCATTCATTTTTCCAAGAAAGCCTCCAAATACCAGACTGTTTGAAAGTCTATGAACAGACACAAGTGATGTCATGCAATGCATGAAAGTTCCTAGCTATTTTTCTTCATTACAACACTTCATATTCCTCAGATTGCAGATCATTTTATTTAAAAAATCCAATATGACCTTAAATATTTTGTTGTTCTATCTATTCAAGAAGTTTTTGACTATGTATTATGCATCTTTTATGCTATTTTAAAATTACATTCAAAAGTTTACTTTTAAGTAATTTTAGACTCTATTTAGACCAAATGCCTTTATATGAAACCAGATTAAAACTCTGATTTGAAACCATACAACACTCATCTCTTTAGAGTTGGCACACACGTAAGTCATAAATAAGATAACAGGTAACTATCTCTATCATAAATCTTTGCCTGCTGGCCCTAAGATCTGGAGAGAATTTTTACCTCTGTGTTTTAGAAATTGCAGAGCACTATAGGTAGCTTTTTACCTCCTGCTACACCCATGCTAGGTACACTCTAGGCAGTAAATTCCTTTTGGTACAAACTAAGAATTAATACTTTATTAACATTGTGGTTGGCATTGAGGTGGAGTTGGGAGTAATGGTGGTTATAGTGCTGGTGGTTATGTGGAGGAGGGAAGGATGCAATTTTTTCTAGTTACCATTATAAGTGCCAGAGACGCTGCCTCACCACTCTGAAAGTTACAACAAGACAGCAACATCTATGGATCAGGGTTCGCTTTTTGCTCTGCCTTGGAATTCTTCCCTTTCCTTGTGATATGGTTTGACCATCCTCATCCTCATCTTTCAGGCCTTAGATAAAATGACATTTCTTCCTAGAATCCTGCTCTGGAAAAAAAAAATTAAAATAGCAAATCCTTTTTCCCAGTTAACTGTCTATCACAGTACCCCAATTATTTTATTTATAGCCCCCATCACAAGCTAAGATAATCTTGGATCTACGATGATATACTTATCTATTGTTAGTTTCATCCTACTAGAAGAAATAAGGTCAGGTCCTCTTCTGTCTTATTTGCCAGTTTACATCAACTCTATTATTATAATTTCGCTTTTCATTCACATTTTACTGCAAGAAGCGAAAGTTCTGGCCATGGTGATATGGTTTGAGTATAAGCCAAATATCCCTTGCAAGTTAAAAAAAAAAAAAAAATTGCCATTTTGCTCTGAGCTGAAAAGAAAGATTCAGGTTTTGGATCTGTGAAGTTGGAACGTGGTTTCTGTTTTTTTATGACCTTCCAGAAATAGTCAGTCGTTTTCTCCACCTATTCTCATTTTTGATCTCGCCATGAGACTCATATTCTTAATAGGAAATTTATACAAAATCCCCAGCTGGACCTTAGCCTTGTTTCTGATTTATATCCTTCTCATGGGCCTTTCTGGCTAAAGGAGTTTTTCATTGACTTATCTATTTTCTTCCCAGATTTCTTTGGTTACTGTAAGTTCCATAACTCTTACCTTATCTACTTAGCTAAACAACCTATTGCCTATTTTCTCTTGTTTCATTCTTACAAATCCTCTGATTTTCCTGATTTCAGTAACTCGAAGGTGATTCCCACTATACTAACTCTATGCCTTGCAATGATGGGGATGACAATCAATCCAGTTCCTTTTTTACTGTAAGTGCAGATTTCACATTTTGTCAAGCATACAACCAATAAGAGTACTTCACTTAGAAATAAAATAAGTGAATTGGGCATAGGCACCATAAAGTAATATGAAGAACATCTGCTTAAATTACCACAAGTCAATATTATGGTCATAGTATGAACTCCACCCAATGTTACTGGGAATCCACACTTAGTCAACAGGCAAAATTTAACAAATATGGTTTGAACTCATGATAAAGAATGTCACTATACTGGAGATAAAGGAAAACAAGATAATACTAGATCCTAACCACATTCTATAACATATGCCTGTATAACAAGTCAATAGGAATGCCTTGTTTTACAGGCAAGACTTACAAGCTTTACTGGGGAAAACATAAAAAACACAATAACTTCGTTGAGTATGAAATTTTGAAAAAACTTAGAAAGAATTTTTTTTTCAAAAATAATTCCCATAAAATTTTCCATAAATGCTAATTTCACATTAGACTTGTAAACTGTCTTTAATTTATACCACAAAGAGATCCAATGCTCCTACATGATTAGCTCATACATCTCATGAACATTAAGTGATATGTTTTCCTGTGAAAGTCAGTGTGATATAAAAAAGACTGCAGTTTATGTGTTGGAAAGTAGACATTCTTGGGTTGCTAATCTGTGTCTGTCACTTTCTAACCATGTAGTCCTAGGAAAGTTGTATAGCCTTTTAAAGTTTTTATTTCCTTAGCTACAAAATGTGGACAACAATGCCTACTTTTCGGAGTTGATATAAAATTTAGAGAAATGAAAAGTGCGAGATACATAGAACTCAATAAATGGTAAGATGTTTATGATTATACCCCACTAGTTGAAAAAAAATCACAAAAGTGCTAAAATATTGTGACAGCTATTGATTGGGTGAAATGATGTTATTAACACAACACACATTTTCAAGATTTAACTATTTGGAGGCAATCACCAATAATTCCTAGCATGATGAAGGGCCATGTCTATGCTCTCTCTACCTGGGCTTATTTCAATTCTGTCATGGATTGAAGTAAACCTGCTGTCTTTCTGTCATCTCTTGGGATCAGTTAACTAAACCAAAACCCCTTTTACTTTGATCACGGCCCCATGCTCAGTGTTTCTAGAACTCTGAGGGAATCAGATCACAAATAGAATAGCACAAATGGGTATATTAATAATACCTGCGCTTTACTTGAGTTCACTTTTCTCATGTTGCATTGTGATGTGGCTTATATCCTCTCATTCTCCCTCTAGCAAAAGAAAAGCACTGCTTTTAACAGGTAAAATTATTGGTGTGAGGCCACCTTCACGCATTTTGGATTTGCATGGCTTTATCAGCCTTCAAATAATAATGTGACATGTCCCATCAATGTCAGGTAAACGTGTTTCTATGTCATTTGTTTCCTCTGGCAGAGCTACCAGGCGGGATTCCACATATCTTTTCTACCATAACATTTCATTGCAAGTTATAAGGATTGATTATGCAAAAGCCTTTTTTCCCTTCTAAAAAGTGACATCCACAAAGTTCTCAGCACTTATGTAATTTAATAATAAATATGATAATGAATGTACAATAAAGCCATGCATGAATAAATGAATGAAAAAAACCCATGGCAGTGGAAGGGTGAAGAGCATCAGCTGAATCTTCATGCTTTAAGGACTTAATAGTAAAAGAAAGAATGATAAGTCCTTAGAGCAAAAGAGAATTTCTACCTGAATTAATATCAAAATAGTTAGGAAAATAACATATATTGGACAGAGGTCTTGAAAGATGATTATGCTGTGGGCGAGTGACATGGAAGGGAAGGAATGCTCATGAAGAGGAAAATTTGCAAAAAGGAGAAGGACACTGAGGTTAAGTGGTCCATCAGGTGAGTAGTGAATCAACAGCCCCAAGAAGCTGGAGTGCAAGTGACCCAAGGGAGGAGAAGAGAAGGGAGATGAGCCTGAAAAAATAGATCAGTAAAAGAAGAGGGTCCTGTTGCAAATCCAAAGAATTTCCTAAGAAAAGATGTTCCACTCCAGAGAAAATATAATTTGTAAACAAATGAGAAAATAGCTTAAATTTTAAAGATCCCAAAGGAATGCCAGTTGAAGAAGCAAAATTTTAAAACATGTTTCTGTTTTTTTCAAAAATTACAAAAATATCCTTCCATGATGCTGAAAGTTTTATGTTGATTTTTTCACAGTTTTCAAATAAAGAACTGGAATTAAAAGAAACAGTTAAAAATTAAAATTTAGAAGTGTGTCAGTGGAACAGTAAGGAAGAGACACACAAGGGTGAATGGTAAATTAAGAAAAAACAATTAGTGGATTTGAGGTTATTACACAGATACAAAAGTAAACTGTCTGGCATCACTCTCATTTTGGGATTCACATATGAAAAGTGTTGTTAACGTATTTGCAAAGCAAGGCGAAACATACTTTAAATGTTTTTGCCTATAATGTAGTTGCCATTAGACAAAAGACAATTTGACTTAGTAAACCTTCACTTAGGTTCCCAAGGATATTATTCATCACAAATAGCAACTCTTTCTCCAATTCAAGGAAGAGAAACTTTACAATAAACTCCTTTTTTTGTCACTATGAAAACCATGATATCTTGCTTGTTGCCACTTGCCATAAATCAGCTACTCTTCCAAGTAGTGATAATACTCCCTTTAGAAGGAAGATATTGTAAATTGTGATGTGCCACTGCTGACAGTGGAAATTTTTTATAAAGCCCAGTTGTTTTACATACACACAAAACAACATCAGGTCATGAGAGAGATTTGTAACTCAAAGCCCTATTCATTTCTATGATATTTGTCAGTTCCAAGGAGCTGTATCATATTTATGCTAATTAAAATTTCTTTCCAACTGGAGAAAAAAACTCAAGCAATGTGCTTTATAAACAAAAAAATGAAAATAATTACTACCATAATGGTTTGTCAATTTATTTTTTCTGTTTGATAAACAAATCACTGTCTGTTACTTTTAGCAGGCATTTAAAAATAAAACAAAGCTTGAGTTGTCTCAGAAGAAAAGTCCAGGACCTTAGACAAAGCTGAGTGATAAAAATAAGAGGCAGCCTTGCTTGTAAATGGAGGGACTAAAGCAAAAGCAAGACAAAAGCAAAAAAGCACCAATTCTTCTTTTGTATTCACTCATCAAAAGCAGGATTTCACTGGCCAGTTAAAATGACTTCTTAGCAAAGAAAAAAATCCACAGAAATACCCTAAGACTCAACACTGAATCAAAAGAAAGGATGTGGTACAGGGAAAGTGCTGCAGGAATTTTCAGACATTATTGTTTTTGTTGTTTTCAATGCATTGTTAAAATAATATTTCAGTTATTGCATTTATGAGGCACAAAGTTATACTCAAAAAGTAGCATTTCAAAGTTTTTACTATGTAGATGATCTAAGGAGTGATGTCATATAAAACTAATCTTACAAAATTAAACTTAACATGAAGACTCAAAGTCTAATAATAGGCTTTTTCATTTGGGGTTTGAAATTTTAAAAGACAAAGATAAACTAAGGAAGGAGAGTTGATCACATGGCAGAAATACTCCCTAGGGATTAGGGGGATGGGGGTGCAAATCAACAACTAAAGGACATGGGGAGCGGGGGAAGGGCATGCCTTTAACCTGCACTTGGGTGAGGCAAAGACATAAAGTGTAACTATAATGTTTGTACCCTCACAATACCCTGGAATAAAAATTAATTAATTAATTAATTAATTAATTAAATTAATAAAAATAAATAAAATCAGTACATACAACAAAAGTCACAAAACAGAAAGGGACTATGACAATAGTCACAGAACAGGAAGAGACTATAGCTTGTGTAGCCCAACTGTCTACCCAATGGAGGAATGTCATCTTGATCAATGCTTTAATGTATATCGCAGTTACCCAAAGACGTTGTTAAAACTCAGTGTTGAAACACAGATTTAGGATGGAGCCTGAGATTCTACATTTCTAACAAGCTCCCAGACCATACCAATTCTTCTCTTCTGTGAAACTCAATATATGTAAGAATTGCCTAACTAGTCTATTGCAAACACTTTTCATGGCATGTAACTGATTACTTCAAGAAGAAGCAATTTCCATGTGGGAGCCATCCAAATGGCTCTGTCTTTGCATTAAGTCAAAATTTGCTTCATAATAACTTCCACCCATTGATCCTAGTTCCAGCTTCCAGAATCACAGCTACTAAGTCTAATTTCTTTTCTACCTGACGTAGAGAAATGTGTCTCTCTGGACTCTTTTCTTTCCTCAAAAATTACATCCCCAACATATTAATGGTTTTGAGTTCTCACTGCTATCCTGTTTGCTCCATACTGGATATGTTTCAACATGTAAAGTCTATCTAAAATTGAGTCCCCAAAACATAAACACAAGACTCTAAACCAGATTGAACTAGTGGCCATTGTGTTTTAATTTATGATTCTACGTTTCTATGTTTCCATAAATCACACTGAGTATGTATAAATTTGTGTAAAACTCACGGGCCCAGCCTTGGCTTAGCATTGTAATTAAAAATAACACTGCACATGGTTAATAGTAATAATTTCCCAGAAAACAGCCCCCACTGCAATGGAAAGAATTAAGAGCTAACTTCCTCTCTCTCTCTCTCCTGTCTCTCTTTCTTTTTATTAATTTTTTTTTTTTTTTTTTGTACAGAGAACTCTTACGAAAATTTCCTCACTGGCTTTGTCATCTGGTTCACAGCCTCATTCTCTCCTTGTCCTGTCATCACTCTCACATTTCTTAAAATTTCTCAAACTTCTTAAAATTATTGAACTCCAGTGACCTCCATCTCCACTCCGACTCAACCATTTATCGGCATGTCCACACCCTGTTTGTGTCATCCCTAGAAACTGCTTCTCTTCATGTCCTGATCAATTCCTTAACCAGAACACCGCCTGCCCCTCCATGATACACAGAAGCTAATCTGTGTCTTTGTTGTGACCCCCATGCCTTGATCTCCCCATGCTATCACAGTCCATCATGCCCATATGATTTCACTTTTTTTCCACCCCAGTTTGCAACTTCTTGCTTAAACAGTTTGTTTTAACCATGCCTTCTGTAGGATCCACACCTAATTCCATTCCTGGGAAATTCTCATTATCTGCTTTCTTCACTCCTATCTGTACGAAGTATGTGGCTGAAGGGGGAAAAATGTCTTTCTTCTTGATGATTTCATTAGAAATACAAGTGATTCAAATTTCACTGTTGACTCAGTATTTGACTCCCTATAGCAACAGATCCAAACCTTCTTCAAGATCTCGAAGTCCCCAACCCTCCCTGGGAGCATAAATTTTAGCAGATGAACAAATGATCTCACTGACAATTCTCTGAAATTTTCAAGACCACCTGGCATGTGATCTCTCCATTTCCCTCCTAAGAGGTTCTTCGTATTTTCACTGGCCTTTTTCTCCCCTCGCTACAACCTCCTTAGAGGAAGACTCTCCCTTTTATAAATGCCAAAGTTCAAGTGTCAAGTATTTCCATTTAACGTCTTCCTCCCTAGACAAATGTTCTATCAATTATACATCCTGCCTTGTATTTTCAGTCTCTCTACTGAATTTATATTCTTTTACCCATAAACATGCTCAAATTTCCATATCCTCTAACTAGCTTTCTCTTAAGCCTATGTCTTTTTCTTTTTGGTTTCACTTATAAACTTAGTAAAATAAGCCAGGACTCCCTCCCTATACTTTAACCAAATACATCCCCTGTAAGCCCATGGAATTCGTATCTCCTTCATCTTTCTCACCACAGCCTCACCACTGAAATTAATGTATTGAAAGTTACCTCCAATCAAGTTTAATAGTATTTTCTCAGTCATGCTTCTCTTTGCCCTCTTTATGCATTTTATATTGCTGACTTCCTGTTCTTTCTTAAAGCCTTGTCTTTTTCTGGATTACATTAAATTACATTACTTTGACTCATCTATCTCTCTGCTCCCATGTCCAATTAAATAAAAACTTACAGATGATTGTTTCCTATCTCCTTCACTTCTTAATTTAAGGTTATCTTCTGAGCCTTCTTCTCTCTATAACTGTTCTTTAGTAATCCACTAGTCATGTAGTGAGTGCTAGCTCTATATTTTTATATCATATGTCTCTGCCTATACCTGTAGAGACATAAAGGCACCAGTGTACTGTAGTAATCGCATGTAAAAATTCTAGAGGTACTTAAAATTTTTTTTAATTAATTTTCTCCCTAAATACTTCCATATTTTCTATCTTGGTTGCCAATATCATCACCAATCTAGTACCCTAAGTCATTTGAGGTTACTCACATAAACCATTCAGTCAATTCTGTTATTCTATTTCTCTAATACCTCTGAAATCCATTATTCTATTAACTCTGTGTTTATCTTTTCAGTGCTTTAGTCTATGTTTTTATCATTTCTTAGGGGGTAAATCATCGTAGCCTCTTTTTTTTTTTTATTTTTTGGCTTATGAACAACAGAAATTTATTTCTCACTCTTCTAGAGGCTGGTAAGTCCAAGATAAAGTTGCTAGCAGAGTCAGTGTCTTGTGAGGCATCATATCCTTTTCACACTTTAATCCATCCTTCACATCGCTACCACTGTTAACTTCCTGAAATCCATCTCATTCTCAGAGAGGTTCCACACCACTTCATGAGGCACACATGATCTTTTGTGGCCTGACACCTACCATGTCAGTGGACTCTTACATACTGTTGATTCATCTTCCAAATACTGCATGCTTATCCTCAATTCACACTCTTCTTTCTGACTAAAGATGCCCCTTCCTAGTACTTGTTAAAATTCAGCTCTTCATTTAATTATCCATATCCATTTGCAGCACATAACTTATTAATAGTTTTCTAATTTCCACAACTGGGAATAATACCAACTTTCAGTAAATAGATAAAAACCTGCAAGCCCTGTTTTGATGCCTCACCTATAGTCCTCATTACTGCATGTGCCCTTGCTTTTTGTTTCCAATTTGCTTGCAATCACTCTGAGAATAAGGGTACATCTTTTTATCTTGAACAATGCCTATCAATTAGTCTTACTCTTGCTGAATGAATTGAATTGCCTTTTAATGACATTTTATGCCCTATGTGTAAAAGTCTTAATATGAGAAATACTGAGAAATAAGAAATATGATTAAAAGTCTAAAAAGAAAGGAAGGAAGGAAGTAAAAAAAGGAAGAAAGGAACAAAGGGAAGGAAGGAGAGGAGAAGGCAGGAAAGAAAAAAGGAAGAAAGACATTGATTTAAGGATTTGCCTGTAAAAATTTTCCTCTGTGAATTATTCAACTCCAAATCCAAATATTATACTGAGGAATTTTATATATCTAGAATTAGGAAATCACAAATATGGACTAACTTTAGATAAAATACAAACAGAAGCCAAAAGTTGATTTACTTAGCTTTCCCTACAGAATTTCAAATCAGGCTGCTGTGAATCACAGAAGAACTAAAACAAACAGCTCTTTTAAGGTATGATGGTTTTTCTCCAACGGAACAACATGAGAGTGGAGTAAACTTTCCAGTTGCCAGAGAGTAGCAATGGTATTGCTTTCTACTTTTCATTCTGAAATATCCATGTCATGAGAGCTAATTCCCATGATTGCTTTTCAGAAGAAGAATAAACATAGTTGTTATTTTCTTGCTCAGATCACTTTCTGTTGGTTGTATCTGTAGAAAGCCTTGCAAATCACACCTCTTAGGCTGCCTTATATGAATGGAGATGGTGGTTGTCTACATCTACCCACTCCCTCCTAGAATATGTAGTGGTTGGCAGAAGATTCTTTGTACAGTAAGAGAATTTTCTACTTTCATCACCACTAGTAGCACAGGCATGTGAGTAGATGTGTGTGCACGTGTACATGTTCATGGCACACATGGTTGAATGTATGTTGCTAGGAATGATAATAATAGGTGTGGTCTAACCATTGCTGTGTTCACTGAAGTAGAAAAATAGAGTCTTCCTACACCCCGAAGAATGCTTTACCTGCTGAACTGATTTACCTAGATGTGAACTACAAAGAAATTTGATAAACTAATTCACAAGATATGAGTGCACGATTGGCCCTAACCTAACCTCAGAAGCAACATTTCATCACTTTTACTATATCCTATTCATTATAAATGAGTGTCTGAATCTGGTCCACACTCAGAGGTAGGGACACCTGTCCCCCCAGCAGGCAGAATCATTGAGAAACTTCTCAGAATATGCCTATCAGACATACCATCTATTTACTCAACAACCCTGTCTCCACAGACTCTGAACTCCATGGGTGTCTTTCTGTCATAAGCTCACTCTCTTAGAAGACCAATTCAAAATCATCTCTTCCCCAAACGGGAATAATGCTAACTGACCTGACAGAGTGAATGCATCCTGAATCCCATTCTAGTGGGCTCTTTAAAGCTGTGTATGGACTACTAAGAGTTTATCAAGGGAGACTGACAGGTAAGTTAGCAGTTTCTGTAGCATGTGGCTATTTAAACACAGAAAACCAATGATATGGCTGGAAAGAAAACCACTAGGCTCTAAATAGTTGTTTTTCTTTAGTGCTGGCATGACATACAATGGGGCGACTTCGTAAAAATAAAATTGTAATACATGATGGTTTATGTTTAGGTTTCAGGATATCACCACCGCTTTCTTAAAAATTCAACATAAATTCATGTTCCTCTGGCCCAGAGGCCCTGAGTTGACCCCTGACTACTTTTCCCACCTCAGTCACTGCTGTGTTCCCTGCCTGTCTGCCATCCAGCTACACTTCCTATCGCTTTGTATGTCATTGCCTTCAAGATAATTTACTTACCTTTTAATGTGTAACCATATCAGCTATAATGGAGGCTCCTTGAAAATGTGTATGTTTTTGTCATTATTGTATTCTTAGCCCCTAGAGCAGTATTTAGCACATAGCATATAATCAATAAATACATATATGAAATATAAACAAATGAATTGATAATGAATCTGTCAGTCAACCAATCAAAATAACCTTCTAAAAACATATCCATTATCCATCATTTGTGGCATCCAAAAGCAGCAGATGTTGCTTAGGTGATAAATGTGGTTATTTGTAAAAAGTTCCAATAAGTAAATATTTGGCATTCTGATAGTATATTTTGAGGATAGGCAACTAAAATTAATTTTCTGCCTAAACAACTACTATGCTAAATTTTGTCTTAGAGGTTTCACTTTATTTCCAGACAAAAACAAAACGTGAATAGGACTTGTGCATCGAATTCTCTAGTCCCTGGCTTCTTGAGTCATTTGAAATAACTTTTAACAGGATCTTGTTCTTGTTTGTTTGCTTTTGTTCTGTTTTGTTTGCATGTCACACATTAAAAACACAAAAATGTTTTGGCTAGAAGTCAAATAATTAAATTACTGGATGGAATAACATTTTAGAACAAATTTAAATTAACAGGAAAACAATTTTTGCTCAGTTTGTTTTAATTCAATGTGAAAAATTATTATCCCCAAATAAAATAACAATGAGTTCAGTCCTATATCATGTTGACCAGACAAAAATGTTTAATACCTGGAAAAAATGCCATTGCTAAATTAGTAAATTTTCTAAAAAAATCTAGTTCACAGAAAACTTTAACCAAACATGAAAACATAATGTGCATAATTCTAATTATGAGATATCTATGAAAGTAGCAGAATCATATTTTGAAACTTAAAAATTGTCTCTTAAAACAATCCTGTGAATTTTCTTGTTTTCAAATATATACTTTAAATAGTTTCTTCTGCCTGGAAAAATGAGAACATTTGCCTTAAAAAGACACTTTGAATCTAAACTTAAATTGTTGAATTAAAATGTACAAAATGGATTAGTTATCTACAGTCCATAGAGCTTTTTTTTCCAGGCAGGGTCTCTCTCTGTCACTCTAGCAGTGATGTCATTGTAGCCCAGTGTAACCTCAAACTCCTGGGCTCAAGGGATCCTCCTGCCTCAGCCTCCCAAGTAGCTGGGACTACAGGTTTGAGCTGTCGCGCCCAGCCCATAGATAGAGCCTTTTAAAAAACAATTCCTGAAGCGTAGCTAGAGATCAGGATCAGGACTGTCCATTTTCTATACATATGCCTTCTTTGAACACCACCAACTTTGTTACCTGCCTATTTTAACCACCTTCTTTAATATCCCAAGTCCCCATCTTTATCTTTGAAATGAGGTACATTTTCAAAACCCACTGATCAAAGACTCATATTTTATTAAGTATGGCCCCTGGAAAGAATTTAAGAATGGTGCATTTCAACTTGTCATTTTATGGGTAAGCTAGAAACTTCAGTTAAATAAATTAAAGAAGTGGAATCATACCATTTGGGGCCTTTTATTGGTTTCCCGAGGCTACTGGAGCAAATTACCACAGACTAGGTGGCTTAAAACAGCAGAACTTTATTAGCTCATAGTTCTGCTGACCACGAGTCTAAAATTAAGGTGTCAGCCAGGACCTGATCCTTCTGGGGGCTCTCGGGAAGCCTCTTTCAGTTTCGGGTAGTTGCCGACATTCCTGGACTTGGAGGACACTCCATGTTCTGCTTCCGTCGTCACATTCCCTTCTCCTCTGTGTGTGTTTGTCTTTTCTATATGTCTCTTACAAGAACACTTGTCGTTGGATTTAGGGTCCATCCAGATAATCCAGGATGGTCTCCTCATACCAAAATCCTTAATAACACCTATAAAACCTCCTTTTCCAAATGAGGTAACATTCACAGGTTCCGGTTAAACATGGACATATGTTTCTTGGGGACACAATTTCCCCCCTAAAAGTCTAGATGGCAAGTTTAGAGTAGTCACAGTAGCATGATATCCGTATACAACTCTGCAGTGCTTCAATGTCCCTAGGGGCTTTCACTTTGATCCTCTCATTGTAGCACATATTACAGCTCCTCACTTGACCATGAGACAACTGGAACTGGAAGAATTACTTCAGAGAGGTCACAAAGCTAATTAATGGCTAAGCGAGATTATGACAAAGTCACTATAAACAATTTTAAAATTTTTATTTTTGTTTAACTAAAACAAAATCAACTTACTTCTGTAGGAATTATTTCTTTTTCCATATCTGCATGTCTATAGTGATCTTCTAGAAGAGTGTTTTCAGCATTTTGGCAACAGCTACCTACTGTTTTCAAAAGTTTTGGATCGAGTTGGAAATGAGAAATCGCACCATTCATCCAAATTAATAATAATATCCGAGGGATAATAAATGCTAACTATGTGCCAGACATGATGTTTAGCATGGATTACCTCATTTAAATGCAGTATATATAGTGATTAAAATCTGGCTCAGCTATTTGACAACTCTGAGTTTGAATTCAACTGCAGCATTGACTCATAAAATCAGTCAAACTCACTAATCTGCATTTTCCTAATCTCAGAATTGGGAGTAACACTAGACCTGCCCTCACTGGATTGTCCTTTAGTGTGTCCTTCGCTGGGTATACCCAGAGCGTATGTTCTTTTGGATAGAAAACATTTTATTTAATACAATTGCCTCATTCAGAACTAAGGCATTTCTCCATTTCTAACATCTTGGGAGGGTGTCTTTATGGTTTGTGTACAATGGGATATGTAATAGTTAAAGACTTGCTCACACACTGTACCATTTTCCTCCCCCAGCCCATCTTGACCCTTTTGCATAACACTCTTTTTCTAACAAGACCACACAAGGAAATAAATTTTGGAAAATATTCCTTGGAACCAAATAACTGCTAACGATGCTATCCTGAGGGTACAGCAAAGGGGTTTATCACTCTAGAATAAATGTTTCTTCCAAATCAAGAGTAGCCAAACATATGCAAAAACACTTTCCTAAAAAATCTCGTGCCTGAACTCCTAATGCAATGCCCCAAGAACTGGGGAAAGTCAAATCTTTGCTAACATTTTTCACTAATAACAAAAGCTGCCAAGACCAAGTCTTGACAGCTCTGCTGAGTGTGCAATTAGTCCTGAAGTTATTGTCTCTTTTGGAAGGACCCTTAATAACAACAAAGCATGAGTGCTGGGACTCTGTAATGTCTAAATAGAAAACACATTTTAATTGGTTTCCTTGTGTTGAATACTTCACAAGCAAACATTTAAAATTTTTCAGTAGATTTGCATGTTTTGCTATTAACGTATTTTGAAAACTGGAAGAAAGGGAAAAAATAACTCATGATAATGGCAGAGTGCATAGCTGTGAGGAAGTCTCCCAGAGGACCCAGTAAAGATCAGCATGAGAGCTTTATTTTACAGAACATCTTTATTCATGGCTGTGAACGGGGAACAAACAGCTCACTAATTACCCTCATCAGGGACGTGATGCAAACACCGCTGGGGAAGATGATAATAAAAAAGGGGACATAAATGCTAAAAGCCCAGATGAAAAATAGAGTGAAATGGACCTAAACTATGTGAGCTAATAAATCTGGAGGGAAAAAATGCAAGCTCAATATGTGTGAAAAAACCGGAGTCTGGAAAGTGAAGGGGAAAAAAAAAAAAAAAACCACCATGATCTTAACATTAAGTGATTATGTGACCATTTAAAAGGAAAAGAGAGTGTTCAGATGGTTTTAAATCAGAACTAAAAGTAAATGGATGAAAGGAAAATTTTGTCTGACTATCACAAAAACATTTCCTAGCAGCAAAATCTATTAAAGCATGGAATAATTTCCTTAGAGAATTAAAGTCCTTTCATTTGATTATTTTAAAATTAGCCTAGACAAACCACTGGGAAATGGCTAGTTTGGAGTTTAATCCATCCTGATTTAGCAAGGAAAGGCATGCAAGATGATCCAATAAGTTGATCCACCGTGTATTCCTAAACTTGTATTAAACATGACTAACCACTTGTTTTGTTCGTATCTCCGTTTGCCTCCCAGAATCCAAAGCTGGCACTTATAAATCTGTAATGCATTCAACATGTTAAGGGTAACAGCGTGGTAACACATTGAATGCATTAAATATACGCTCCAGGAAAAGCACTTTGTCAGACACTGAGGGCACAGACACTCCCACCTTCTCATGGGAAAGACAACTAAACAATAAAAGATGTACAGGGTGTCCCAAAATTTTCCATACAAAGAAAAAATTTTGTAATATATTTTTGTAAATAAAGGTCCATTTAGCTATAATTTCCCATTTTCCCTATATATGGTGACTTTTGTGACACCCTGTAGTAAAGGAAAGCTAGAATTCCCTCCTACCCACACCATCATTACCATTGCTCTTTGAGTCATGTCCAAACACCTTAAGGCAGTTACCAGGTGCTGCGCGCTGCACTAAAGCTCACATACAGCATGAGCTTCCCCGCCATTCTTCCTCAGACATTCAGCCACTCTCATCTTCTTTCAGTTCCATGGGTATTCGGTGTCCTCTGATCACTTACACTGTTAACTCTGCTTCAAGTACATGGTGTTCCTTCATATGGCTTTTGCTACTTCCACTGTTTACATAGTCATGCCTTCCTATGGAGAGTTTACACCAAACCCACGGGTATAAATGAGCCACCCATAGCCTCGTATACTCCCACAGCACTCCCATGTTCAGATTAGAACACTTGTCCATGTTACATTGTAATTATCCACCAACTTGTCTCTATCACTCTCTAGACTAGTTTCTGAGAATATGTCACTGTTCTATTGCATACTATTTTATTGCCATTAGCTCAGTGTCTGACATATAGGAGTTCCAAAGACATTTCCGGAACATATGTAGATAAACCATCTGTTGTAACCATAATGCCATGAAACAAACCACCCTGAAAGTTAGTTTCCAAGAATCATTTATTCATGTTCTCGTGCCTGCAAGTCAGCTGGAAGTTGGCTGATTAAGCAGCTGGCCATGGCTGAGCTTGAAATTAAACTGCAGATTGGGACTCTATTCTATGTGTCTCTAATCCTCCTTGGATAAATGAATTCACCAAGGCATAGTTTTCTGATTACAATGGCAGAAATGCAAGAAGGGTAAGCATGAATGAGCAATGTTGCTAAAAGTCTAGATTTGGGACTTCCATGTTTCTTTTTACTCATATTGCAGTGATCAATAATTCACATGACAGAATCCAGCATCAATGGGGCATGGAAATACACTCTACTACTGGTGAGAGGAACTGTAAAGTCACACGACGAAGAGAATGATGCTGGGGAAAGTGAAGGATTCCAAATGACAATCCCATCTCCCATAATACAAACAAATAATTGTGGTATAATTAAAGTTGTACAGAAGCCATAGGAAATAGCAATGTTTCTCATTAAACCGTGCTGATGTTGAAATGGAATAGGATAAAGTCTTCGGCAAATTGTGGATTACCATTATGAACCACAAACTCAGTCTGGGTATTACTTTGGTTGAATAACAGCTTTTTCCTTCAGTAAACTAGTGTGTTTGCCCAATAAGAAAATAAATATTGTCTGATATACTTTGTTAAGAATACTCAGTAAATTTAGTATCTGCATGTATTAAATAGCTGAGTGAAGAGTAGTGCAAGATAGTTTTAAGTGATTAACTAAGTAATAAAATCTACTAATAATCATTGGTTTGTTTCAGTTCTTTTGTGACATAAATCTCACCTGTCATTTGAATTACACCTCACCAGAGGCCAGGATACATCTCATGATTTGTACTTATGTCATCCAGAAGAATAGAAAAAGAAAGCAATTTAACTAATTGGTTTACCTTTTCAAAGGAAGTTGAATCACTAATCACCAAATTGAATATCTTTAATGTGGATATATGATACGGTAATATCTTTAAAGTGGTTGTCAATGGGGTGATTCTGGGGCTTTAGAATAAGAAGTGTCATACATTTAGTTTACCTTAAAAAACACTAGAGAGTGCTTTCAAGATTGTTCTGTAGAAGACCACTGGAGAAGAATATGGTTAAAGAGAAAGACTGCTGGGTTCTCACTGGTTCTACTCTAGAATAAACTTGTCTCTTAACTTGGAGATGCATAGAGGTTAATTTCATGGCATTTGGAGACACACACCTGAGTGCATCTTTCACTTACGAAGTGTGTGGCCTCGGTCACAAGCTATTCAACTTCTCTAAGCCTCAGAAGATAATAGCCCAACCTACCTGTTACCATTGTGAGGATTCAATGTTAACAATGAGAGTAGAGAGGAAGACTCAGGTCATCTTCATTATTTCTCTGCTAGCACCAAACAGAATGCCTGACTAATAGTATACTTTTAGGTAATAGTCACTGAACATATAAATAAATGGCTATGGGAATCAGCAATTTTTCAGATTTTTGGAGAGGGTTGATTTGACTATTTTCCTCCAATTTATGTTAAATTTCTTTTAAAGTTTCCAAATAGGTTGAGCATATAGTTTGTCTTTTAAATAGGAACATTTTTGAAAGCAAGAAAAGGCACTATTAGTAAGTATAATGGAGCAATAGTTATATAGCAGACCATTCCAGGCAATCAAGGCATTTTGGAAACCACAGTTCGGGGAGATAAAAGAGTCTTGCCTACAAACTGTAGTTATTTCATGCCTAGGTGTCAACTCAGATTCGAAGGGTCCCACATTTTGCTAGCCTTATCTCTCAAAATGTTTTCTAACAACTTATGTCTTCATTATTCACAGGTCACTTTTGTTCTTTCTGAGCTTTCCATCTCAGAAACTTCCAGAGAAATCTATAGAAACCTTTTTAATTTTCTGTACACATAACTGTTACAGGCTGAATTGTATCCTCCAAAATTCACATGGAAGTCCTAACCCCCAGGACCTCAGAATGCAGCTGCATTTGGAGAGAAGGCCTGGAAAGAGGTAATTAATGTAAAACGAGGTGATATGTGTGGGCCCTAATCCACCATGACTTGTCCCCTTGTAAGTAGATGAGATTAGGACACAAACACACAGAGGAAAGACCACGTGAAGGCAATGGGCGAAGATGGCCAGGCATAAGCCCAGGAAAGAGGCCTGAAAAGAAAGCAACCCTGACCTTTTTTGCTCAGACTTCCAGCTTCCAGAACTGTGATTCTGACAGTCAACCCAGTTTCACCTGCTCAATGACTTTCTTTATTATGTTTCATGAAACATCATTGACATCCTTTAACACAAGCTCTGCCCTATGCTCTGTGCATGTTACGCTTGTCCTGCCTGTAACTTCTGATTCTGTCACTTACTTTTGGTACACTTGCTTAGTGTTTCATGTTCATGCATTTTCTTAGAACATTTTGGTATTCGGTATTATATAGCGGGAGTAAAATGCTTCATTATACAACTACTCATATTTTCATTATCTCGAGAAGATGAAGGAATATTATGTATAGTTACCTACGGTAGCTATCAGAGTGTTTAGTAACAGGAACTTTCCATCAAAATCAAAATTTGAGATATGGTAGTTTTAGAAATGCTTGCTGAAATGCTTGGTATTCAGTGGATTATTGTCATGGTGCAGTCCACAGCTGAACTTTGAAGTGTTGCCCCAGTTCTTGGGCTCCAGGCTTGGGGGAATCACAAGCCTTGGCCCTCACAATGACACACACTCAGCCAGTATGAGTGAAGAATTTATTGCTAGTAATGTTTAAGGGCATAAAGTGAAAGCACATTTCCTAAGGGGAAATAGGACTGTCTCCGGGAGTGGAGAAGACCCTGTCTACTCCTATGCTTTTCTTTTTATATGCTAGTAGTTTATGTGTAGGTAAAGGTTAGTTATAATTGGGACTGAATTTCTTTCTGTGTTTGGACATGACTTAAAGGTTATGTTTCAGTCATTCTTTCTAATATACGTATGGTGGGGAAAGTGCCATAACCTGTTTATGTTTTTTTTTCCCATTCTCTGACTAGTAGTCACTGTTCCATGCCCAATTACTCCATTGTGTAAGACCCAAATAACCATTCCCTCTTTTTATTTTTCTGCAGCCATTCCCTCCTTATTGTTTTTCTATAACTACTTTCTCCTTTCTGTTTCTCTGATTTCCGTTACCTCTCACTTGTATTTCTGTCCCTAATATTATCAAATGTCAGTGTACAATTTCTTCGGCAAACCCAAAGTAATTTCAAATGAATGCAAAAGAATATGAAATTCCTCAGGTAATCAGAGCACTATTGAGATAGATACATTTTAGCCCATAGTTTTCTGGCCTGTTGTAAGCAGAATTGAATGAAAATTAATAAAGACATAAAACATTAGTTGATAATTTTGCATTAGTTATAGGCCTAAGGATGCAATTTATCTGCCATCTGATAAAATTGTTAATGTGTTACATTGTACACATTCTCCAAAATATGTTCTTAAATTAGCTAAGACTTTGACATGTTAACATGATTGTTTCACTACAACATAAGTCTAGCCTATCTTGCCTAAAATATCCTAAACTTGCTTATTCCACTCCTCAATATGCCAAAGAGCAACCAAATATACCAAAAGTATTGCTTTGAAACAGAAAGTACTAGGGTGAAGATATGTAGTGGGTCAAGACCAGTACCTTTTTAAAAAAAAATTTATATATTTGTTTGTTTTAGTTTTACAAACACGTACATAACAACACTTTCCTATACATTACAAAATATGTTTATATAAGGTTGCTACATAAAATATATTTTCTACAGTCAGAAATATGAAATTCGATACCCTAGAGAATCTATACTTCCATGCACCAGAAAACATGTACTATAAGAATATTCATAATAATATTGTTTTTAAAGAATAAATCCTGGAAAGGAACATAAATCCATCCACTATAGAATGGATAAATCTCTCGAGGCATACATATAGAAATGATTATAATTCAGGCCTGAAAATTTAATAAAGTACACACAAAATGACATCATTGAATCATAGGATCATAGGATTTAAACAAATGATAAAACCACAGAATATTACATAAAAAATCCTACTTAAAATCTTTGAAAACTATATAACATATAACTCAGGGGATCTAACATATATGATAAAAACAAAGTGAAAAGAATGATAAACACATTATTTAGGATTGTGTTTACCTCTAAATATAGGAGAAAGAGAATGGAATAGGGCAGGAGCCTACAGAAGAATTTCAAATTAACGGAAGTCAATTTTTATGCTATTTTCCTTTGGAAGCAATCAATATTTAATAACTATAATTATTAAAAGAATACAAACATTTGAATCCCAGTTTTGAAACTTATTAGCTATATAACATTATAGTAAATTTTATAAAATAGCTACCGTGTATGACCTTTTTAGTAAATAAAAGAATAGTTGTATTTATTTGAACTTGAACGTTTGTACCCCCATAATATGCTGAAATAAAAAAAAATTTTTTTAATTGACCCACATTTTGTTGAAAAATTTAAAGAAATTTATCTTTTCCCACTAGTTAAGCAGGTTGAACTGTTGGCATTGTATCGTACCAGCAATGCGTTGGGCACTGCCAAAAGTTATCACAGTGAAAAATAAGAAGAAATCGCAACCTTCAACATTTCTTGTAAGGGAAAACATAGAATAGATTATTTAGCACTACAAATGAGGTCTTCTGGTTTATAAAACTTTCTAAATTAGATATCGAATATCGAAAGAGTACTGAGGTTAATATAAAACTCTACATTAAAAAATAAACACTACACTGTAATAAATATTGCTTCTTTTGAATAAAGAAGAATTGATGACTATGTAGAACAATATCTTTATTTTAAACTTATATAATTTTCCACAGCCCATGAGGATTTTTGTGACAATTTTCTGAACTCAGTTTGTGTGATAATTTTCCGAACTCTGTTTTAGCCAGGTAGCTTCCTTTCTTTAGCAATCAAAGTTTGTTTTCTGTGGCTCCCTTATCAAACTGCCTTGTGCAGTAGAGAACAATATTTGAAGCATAAAACATAACTATATTTATGTATTCTACAATGTAAGGTTACTTTTTCACAATGGAGGTAAGGGAAGGAGAACATTATATCCTTTTGACTTTCGTTTTGACTACATTCTTAACATGCCACATGAAATTCAAATCATATAGTTAGCACCAGATTTTGGCATATTATTAAAATGCTGTCAGTCTCCTGGGTACTATGTTTTAATATTTTTATCATCAACTTTATGAGCAACATTTCCACGCTCAGTATTCACATATAGATTGATAGCTGAGCAAATGAACTGTCTAGATATCAAAATGATTTGGTTATTTAACTGTCTCAACTATTGAAAACTGCTTTTACCAGCAGCTCTTTGTACCTAGGGATGTACAGATTCCCAAAAGCACAATGTTTCCAAATTTTACATGCTGAATGCTATTATAAATATGATATCTTGGCACAGGATTATTGTCTGTTCTTACAAGTACATGGTGTGCTAATTTTTAGTGTTTAAAAAGGTTAACGTCATGAGCATCTCTTATACTATCAAAATTTACATGGCAAAAGAAGAGTGAATTCAATGGAAATATATCAATGGATCTCATGAGTTTTCAGTGACTGAATTGATGTTCCAGTTTTAGAGAACTGAATGTGTTTACTGGAAAATTCTAGATTATAGCAAAATGTTCATGTATAGACAAAAGCATTCATAACAGGAGTGTATGGTTTCCCATTTCTGGAATTTAATTACTTAGTACAAACTTTTGTGGGTGATTCTGAGTGATATGTTTGGAAGCAGAGAAGGTATCAGTTATATGATTCTTCTGAAATATATTGCAAACTGGTGTTGGGCAAAATTTGAAAAGCTATTTGTGGCAGTATGTAGAGGTGGGTAAAGATAAAGAATAAATGACTACAATTAATAAAATAAAGTTTTAGCATTATTTCATCAATGTACACTTTTCATTTCCCTAAAAATAGTCAGCTTTTTGTCCCACAATGATCTCTTATATTTTACAAAAATGTCATCAATCTTTCTCCAAGAAGCTCCTCAGACTACCAAGCATTTCTTTCCTCCCTAAGCTTCATGTAGCTTCACTTATCAGCAGGAATGACATTTCAATCTTTGCTCTAGAAAGAAAGGAATTCCAACTGGTCTTGTTTTTCAGGGCATGGTATTAAAGTAGACAACTAATGTAACTACAATAATATTATTTATTTTAAAATAAAAATAAAAGAGGTAGCAAAAAAATAGCTAATGTTTTGTCTGGGGATGAAACAATCGTTTTCAATTTTAGGAGTATTGTAAAATACCATGCTTAGCTGAGAGAAGAGCACTTTTGGAACATTACTAATCGTGCAGTGTCTGAACTAGAAGCAATAAACCAAATTGAGAAAAGACTAATTCAGGGATGTGTGAGGAAGAAACCACTCACGAGGAAACAAAAGAGAATGTGCTATTCTGACAGGAAACGATAAGAAGAAACTGAGAATGTCTTGAGATGGGAGGAAGATGGATTAGACCAGATGTGTAGAACAGTTGACTACTACGTAGAAAAAGAAAACAATAATAAGACTCGAGGTCAAGAAATCAGATAATGAGAAATCTGTGAAAGAGTCCCAGCCACTTTGGGGTCTATAGCCTAGCTGTCAATTTTCCTCAAAACTCAATCTCTATTTGCTTGCTCTCCTCTTAATCTACCTGTGAAATTAAAACCACTTTCAGGTTTTGCAAGAATAAGGTTTATTAAGTTTATTCTGTATACTCCCTAATCTATATCCCTCAATGCTGATCAAGCCACAGATTTATTTCCTCATCTCTCTGTTGGATTTTGCTACACTGAAATTTTAAATAAATTTTAAGAAATTTTTTCCTGATTTGTCCTTCTTGTATGGCCTTTCTTCAGAAGATTTTAAGTTAGACAATCTAGGATGAGGCTCAGAAAACAGTTTATTTTAAAAATCTCTTCATTTAGGATCTCTCTTTCATGTAATCTGTGATCCACTTTACCACCCATTGATTTCATCCACCGTCTTTGTCCTGTTATATGTTTATTGTTCATAAATGTTCAATAGTCCCTTGTTCTGTAAGACAGAATCAAGGTTTCACCCATAGAAGTCTGGACCTTACTTCCTTTTTCATGTTGTCTTTTATTACTCTGTGGAATATTTATTTTTATTTTAGTTGTCCTGATCACAAACACTCCTTACCCAGTCTACCATACTCACCTTTACACACGCTAATCACCAGCCCTGAAATGTCCTCCCCCTTCCCTCCAATAACCAAAACTTTGTCCAGCTTTTGGATTCCAAGTAAAATCCATCCTCCCTGGTAAATTATTCTCAGACAGCCATCAAACACAGTGATTCCTCCTTCCCTTCTCTGAACTTTCAATTTGTCATACATTGGGATGAATTATTTGTTTGTTTTTTTCAAAAGTGTGTCTCTGGTCTACTAAAATGACCTGTGATAATGTGCTCATGTATTTCTCCAAATGGCTTATATAACACTTTGCACATAATAAATTTCTAATAAGGGCATATCCATGTATATATCAAAGCTTAGATATGGAGAAATTGGTGTCCCAGAGAACTATTAAGAAGAGAATCACATGGCTGGCTTAAGTATCAGCAAATGTCTTTTTTGCCTCTAAGTTCTCACTAAGTTGTTCCTCCCAAATTTCACCTGTAGATCCCTGGGAATTAGTGTCTGCCTTTACAGAGTTGCAGCATTTGTCTAACAAAGGTTTAGACTACTCATGCTCCTTAATTTGATTCTCCCATCCACTTCTCATGTTCGTAAACTCTTGGTTCTTGAGTCTTCATTGGGTGTCCAGCTCCTATTTCCTTCTTATTTCTCTGGCACTGTGCTCTTCTGATCCCCATACGCCAGTGTGGTTTTGACCAATGGCTTAGAACCACCATCTTGAAAAATGTGTTTTGTGCAATGCTAATTTTTTATAAAGAAAAGAAGTAATATTTGGGGTGGAAAGAGAGCCCTTGCTCAAACAAATTGGAAACTCAGTAAACTGAAAGATTTCCCTCTAACTCAGTACCTTTAACATATGAATTGTACATTTTGTAGAAGAGAATAAAGATGGTTAGTATTTCTCAGAGCTGTTCAGAGTGCCTTGCAAACACTTGCTGATTGTCATGTTGTAAAGCTTCCAATTCTGGCCACTTTCTGCCTTCCCAGTGAAATGATTGTGATGATAAAGTGAAAAGTCATGATGTCTGTGCTGAGCTACATCAAATGTGATTCTATAAATAATCTGCAGCTTCCCTACCTACATTTGACCCCTTAAATCACATGGAAGTTCTTTTCCATCTAAACAGTTCATGGGGTGTTATAATTGATTCAATGACTCACCATGGAAAATTAGGTCAACATCACATTTTGAGGATCTACTGTGTGAAAAACATTGTGAAATGTGCCAGGAGTACAAGAATAAATAGAACTCAATCCTTGGTCTTCAGGAGTTCACAAACTGATTGTGGTGACAGTGTGATAAATAGATGAAGCATAATATGTTATGGTTAGTGCTGGGACCAAAGTAGGAATACAAACACATCACTATGGGAACCCAAATTTCAGGGCCTGGTTCACTGAGTAGCTCAGAGATGTTCAGTGAGTAGAAGAGATGACATATGGTAGACATCTTTTGGGGTTTCTACTCAACTTATGAACCACCTCTAAGGATTGTCCCCAGCCCTGAAGTCTTCATTTTTCTGCAGCTGCATGTACCATGAGATCAACCCTTGTAATGGTAGATGGAACTGTGATGGCCATCTGGTCTATCTGAGAAAACCAGCTTTGAACAGAGAGGATATAGTGCTTTGTTTGGGAGCTTATATAGGTTCAGGGAATAATAGCATCCTTTTAGGACCTGGAAATGAATCTAAAATCTGGCCCCAAGAGAGCACATGAAATGATGCTAAGGTATCATTTCTTGAGGGAAGCCCAACCAAGAGACTACATATTCTCAGAGTTACAGAAGATAGGCTGCCTTGAATTGGGGTGGCTTTTAATTCTCAGTACCATTTCCCTTGAGACCTGACTATGCTTTCTTCAGCTAGATTCTATGAAACACCCAGAGTAAACCTCCCTTTCCTTCAGCAGTTCTATTCCTTCTAATTTAACAACACTAAGAGAGGATATATTGAGTGAAGTGGTATAGAAAAAAAGTTGAGGAGAATTTGGGATTACAACAGAAAATGTTATTTTTATTTAGCTAAGTAGTTTTTTGGTTCTTACAGGATCTCTGGGGGTTGTTAACCAAGATGCTATTGCTGATGCTGTTTTTTAAATAGCACAGAAGTGATTCAATTAGATACAATGATACCATAGCATTGAGGGGTTGGAGTTCAGGAAACTAACCAAGTAATAATTCAAGGATAGTTTATAAATGTAGGATGGAGGAAGGAAGCAGGGTATATGGTTCAGAACAAGAAAGAGCCTCGGATGACACCAATTTGTTAGCTATTGGATGTATGTGAGTGATCATATTACTCTTCCGCAGTTTCCCCAAGCACCTCCCCTGAAAAGGCCTGCAATATACCATAGTAGTACTGAGACACAAAATACTTACTAAATCTCATCCCCATTCTGAACTAGCAGAGCTCAATATATAGGTGACCCTTTGACAATGCAGGGGTTAGGGATGCTGACACAGTCGAAAATCTGTGTATAAGTTTTTACTTCCTAAAAATTTAATGACTAATAGCCTGCTATTGATAAGAAGCCTTACTGATAAAATAAACAACTGATTAACACACATTTCATATGTTACACATATTATATTCTGCATTCTTACAATAAAGCAGGGTAGAGAATATATTTACTATTCATTAAGTGGAAGTGGGTCTTCATTCTCATTTTCACACTGAGTAGGCTAAGAAAGAAGGAAGAGAGGGGTTGGTCTTGCTGTCTCCGGGGTGGCAGAGGCAAAAAAAGGGTGGGGGTGAAATGGGAGACAGGAGAGAGAAGCACAATCAGTGTAATTTTATTGAAAAAAAATCTGCCTATAAGTGGACCCTCACAGCCTATTGTGATATTACATTTGTTCAAAGGCCAACTGTAGTATCATGTGATTCTATATCAATGTATAGGACTAGATGATTACATCATTTTCACTTCTAAAGGCTTGCTTTAGTATGTTCCCTTTGTCAACCAAACCATAGCTATATGCAAAGGATTTAGCACTTCCCTTGGTGTCTCTACTTAGGCCCAGTTACCTGACTAGCCCCTATTTGCAACATGTGAACAGAAAGCTTGCATTAATCTATTGTCTTCTTTCTTCATTAATTTATCTCTTCTTCTATTGGTGTCTGTTTAACTGTAATTGTCTGTGCACTGGACCTCTTTTATGTGGCAGAGCATTGAGATATAACCTCAAACTTCGAAGTCGAATAAGGGCTAACACGAGCGTTACAATACTACCACGGTAGATCGTGGCTGGTCAAATCTCGATGGTTACTAAGTGACCAAGGGGGGAATGGCAATCACAGCGTGGATATGCTGGACAAAGGGATGATTCATGGCCTGGGCCCCATGGAGTGGGAGGGAACAGGATGGCATGAGATTTCACCTTGCCTCTCAGAAGCTGTGCAATTGAAAACTTTTGAATTGTTCATTTCTGGAATTTTTCATTTTTAAAATTTTGGGGCCGGGTTTGCTGTGGGTAACTGCAACCTCAGAGATCGAAACTTTGGATAAGGAGGGGCCACTGTAATTCCCATTATAATAGAGCACCTCCTTTTTTCTTTTCTCTCCCTCTGTTTGTTCCGTCCTACTGAGTGTGTGTAACACTGTACTAAAAAAGCTAACATATCAAGCACTTACTGGGGGCTAGACACTCTTCTAACCATTAAGTATTTATTAAGTCATTTACCTTTATAACAACCTACTCACCAGCATCCACACTGTACACATGAAGAAACTGAGAGACAGAGAGATTAAACAACCAACTTTCTTAGTGGTCACATAGGAAATGGCTAAATCAAAACTCAAATTTAGATTATTGGGCATTTGAGTATATGTTTCTAACCATTATAACATACTATCTCTTATTTTACTCATAACTGTGCTTCTTATTGCCTACTCCTGCTCGAAAGACATTACTTTGCTAAATTAAAGAATCCTGAGATTGCAGAGGAACTTTGTAGAAGGTTATGGAAGTAGGAAATGATCACTCAGCTGTGTAGCTGTGCTTCAGTTGTGTTTGTGTATGTGTGCGTGTGTGTGTGTCTGTGTGTGTATAGGGAGACTAACAGAGAGAGGGAGTGTGTGTGTTTTCCTCTAATTAGTAACAAAATAGTAACAGGTATCTGAAGGTGTGCTGATTGATTTTATTAAAAGTTCATTATTTTGGTTTATTCACATATCTAAAAGGGTACTATAATGCAATTTCTTACTCGTATAGAAAATCTATTGTTATAATTTGTTTCCTAAAGTTTTAATTTCATGCTTTTTATCATATTAAATAAATAGAAATGGGATGATAAGTTCCTGCCCCAGTCTTATAAGCAAAAAATATTCTTGTAGGCAAAATGTTCAGACACTTAGTCAGGCACAGTGGCGAGTGCCTGTAGTCGCAATTACTCGGAAGGCTGAGGCAGGAGGATCACTTAAGGTCAAGAGTTCAAGGCTATGGTGCTTTATGATTGCACCTGTGAATGGTCACTGCACTCCAGCCTCAGCAACATAGCGAGATCCAATCTCTAAAGAACAAAATGTTCAGACATCTAAGTGTTGTAAACTATATGCATTGAGGGCTAGGACAGGCATTTTTGCATCATCTCCAGGTCGGTTTAACTGTACAGTTCTGTCTGTATTTATATCTCTCTATTTATTCAAATAAGAATCAGCTGTTGGAGATTTAACAAATTTCTAGTTCTGAAAAGTTATGTTCCTTAATCTGTTATATTTGATACTGTTCACAACAAATTAAGGAATATATGTATGCACTGAGTAAATATTATTGGATTATAATGTTGGTTTAAATATTTATGTGAAATTGTCAGAAATCAAATTCAGATGTAGAATAGACTTCAAAAATGAACTGTGGAAAATAAGGAGTTGCTACTCAATGAGCATAAACTTTCGATTCTACAAGATGAAAAAGTTTTGGAGATCTACTCTACAACATTGTGCTTGTAGTTAACAACATTGTACTACACACAAAAATTTAAGAGGGTAGATCAGATGTTAGTATTTTTTTACCACAATAAAAAAGAATAAACTGTGTTACTCTTACATTGTGTAATTTAATAACTAATGAATCTCAAAGCCATGACAATATCTCATAGTACATAACCAACTTCACATCATATAGAGTCTGGAGTATAGAAGGAAGGCAATGCACTGTAAGTCTATTATCATTTTCGTGTCCAGTAATTTTCTTTTTGCATTTCTTTATTAACCACAAAGTAACTCAAGATTTCAAACTAGGCCCAGAAACTGGCTTCTTCCTACATACAAGCTGGCTGAAAGTCATGTCAGTAACAGATGTGCAGAAAGTGATAAGAATACAAACTTGATGAGCTCCACACATGATATCTTTACTGCACCAAACAGCTGCATAAAAATTGAGTCAAGAGAAAAAACAGATTTGGGGGTGGGGGGTAAATTAAAAAAAATTTAAAAATAGAAAAAACAATTGACTCAAATTTCCAGATGTTTGATACAGATGTCCAAATGATTAAATGAAAATGCAGTTTCCCTTCTAATAGTAAGTAGAATTCATAGCCCAAACCATTGAAAAACAATTTTTCAAATTGTAATTTAGACATTTAAAGAAAACATTAATAAGCAAATAGTATTTTGTCATTTTATAAATTTCTCATTATAAAATGCTTTATATAACCTTATATAAGAATTTGACTTTATTTAATGGGGGGGGGGAACAGATTTAGAAGAACCGAATGTCCCAGAGTCCCAATTTTGAAATATGTTGTTTGATTCAGTGGGAGAGAGTCACCAAGAACCACCATTTCACATAATTGTGATTATTAATCACCAGCAAGAAATTAGTCATTACCCAAGAGACATGACTTTTGAAAACAAAATTATTTGAGAATAGAGTCATTTTAAGAAGACCTAAATTTATATTTTGTACCAAACAGTTACACATAGACCTTTTCATAAAATATCTTGATGAAAGGATTTCTCTAATAAATGAATACACATCTTCATCAATCCCTATCAAAATCAGTGTATATACGAATCAAAATATTATTAACAAAATGTTATATTGTTAGCTTCCAGCAGTTGAAAACATTTCTTAACTAACTAGAGTTGATTTCATTATTCATTTCCTTCAGTAGAATGGTCTGGTCACTAGGCATTGCAGTAGCTTGAATGCTTAATGGCAAATATGGAGGAAAATTCATACAGCCAGTTAAAGCCTGGCTTTGGGTGACTTTAATTGAAACAGCTTAAAACCCAGTAGCGACCACTTGAGAATGCCACCAATTAAATCACTAAACTCTACAATCTGAATTCTTTCCTACTGTTCATGTGCTTTCATAGTTCTTGAAAGAATTAGATGATTTACATTGGAAAGCAAGTCACCTGGGATGCTAAGAGAAATTTTGCTTAGCTGAGTCAAGAAGCACTTATGTTAAGTCATTTAAACCAGGTTTTGTTTGCATGCTTTCTTTCATTTTGTAAAAGAAAATAAATTCAATAACTTTAAGACACTCTAAAACGTAATTACCTTATTCTCCTAGTCTTTATTGTTCTCAATAATAACAAAGTGAGAAAACAATGAATTCTTCATTTTTTCTCAGGAAGCAATACACAGTAATGGTTTGAATATTCTTCAATGATTTTTTTCTTTTTCTTTTTTAATCAACTCACTCCTGAGACACCTTCAATAAAATTTTACAAATTAATATGATTAAAAGAGAGCCACTGAAAATATTCAAAATAACTGTAAGTATATCTTTCCTAAATGCACATACGAACATGGGCAAACATTCAGTTTTTATACTAAACAGTAGGAACACTAAAAATGAAATAGATTGGGGCAATAAAATGCAGTCATTTATAAGGTGGGTACTTTATTGAGTGAGGTAAACAGACAAGTTAATAAGACAATGCATTTCCAACTACGTTTAATGATAAATCGTTCTTATCCTGGAAATAAAATAGTAGAACACCCTTGCAATGGCTATTTAATAGTTAATTACTAGTTTTTCTACCATCCAACCTTCTTTTGGGATTAGTTTTTTTAGCATCAATTTTTATCTTTGTAAAATGTAATCAGAAGAACAAAATTTACTTATATCTCTATAGATATATTGCATTTATTTTATTTGTATCAATACAAATTGTGTTTTCAATAGATTTAGTTATTTTTTCAGAGATCCTCCAAATGTTTAAAATCTTTTCACTGCATGAACATGATTCTCCAATTAATACTAATTGGGAAAAGTAGGAGTTCTGGCATCATATAGATTTAAAAAGTAGATGATTACATCAACTAAATGTTTTTATCCTATGGAAAATAGTTCTTGAGTAGGTTGAAAAAAATTAGTTCTCTAATATTGACCAGCTATTCTGGGAATAACATTGTATTCTTCAGTCTAAACATACCTTGAGTTTTCCAAGGACGATGATTTATCCAGTTTTCCCATTTTAGTTTTGAGATTAACAATCCACATTTGAATAATGGCAATAAGAGTAAGCCTGGATTTTGTCATTGTTTCTAGAACTTTCAAACATGTTGAAGGGGTCACTTCTCTGTGAACATTTATAGATCTGTAACTTTGGAAAACCTTTCCTCAAAAATTAGCTGGGTAAGAATTACAGGATAAAAAGGGAAAACATTAAATAAAAGTAGGAAGTTTGAATCCCATTGGCCTAAATAACTTCCTTCACATGCCAAAAGCAATGCCTGAAAACAAATATATCATGTGATCACATTTTCTTTCCTTTTGTTTTTTCTTTTTGTTAAGTGTTTGATGTTTTCTGGAAGCTTCTTTTTAAAAGATGCTACCAAATGTATCACTTTAGATCAGCATCCAGAATACATTACTTGCATTATTCTGTCAAATTGTTTTACAAAGTAAGGTAGAAGAACTCGAGAGAAAACACTTCAGGACAGGTAATTTTTATCAAGAAGGAAGATTTGGGAAGTGTCTTCAAAATTGGGCTCTACATAAAGAAAATAGATCCCAGTGTACTGGAAGTGGATTATGCTAAGCACCCAGTTAAGACTGCTGTCGCTTCAGAATGACAGGATACAGATTTAGTGCTCTGAGCATTTATGAAGAGATTTCTATTGAATGAGTAAATATTTATTTATTGAATAGACATACACACAATACATACAACTATATCTATTAAATTTCATTTAAAAAACTAGATAAATAAATGAAAACTATATATATTCTCTTTTCCAAGAGTTCACAATTCTGGACTGGGGAAAGGTATGTGAACAATTTACAATACAAGCTATGATAGAGATTCAAAAACGGAAACACACACAAAATTTTTTTTTTGATTTATGGGAAATAGGAACATTTCATAGACAAAGTAGGCCTTAAATTAGATCTTGGGGCAAGAGTATAATCATGAGAGCAAGAAAACAAACGACAATGTAAGCAAAATTATAAGTCATTAATGAAACTGAATAATCTGGAGACTGAGTGAAAGATGTGTGCAGGAGATGAGCAGAGACGCAGCGTTAAGCAGGGCTTAGAATTTGGAGCTGATCGTGCACAGGACTGAACGTGGACTTCACTGAAGAGGGTGATAAAGGAAAAAAAATCATCGATTTTCAATCTGATGGGAGTGGCTGGTAACATAATGAGATGCTGAGTCTAGAACAATAATTCTGTGGGGGATAGATATACATACAGGGAGAAGTGAGGGGAGATGGCGGGGACCGAAGATCCCAAGGACAGGGAGACAACAGGGCAAACATCCACTCTACAGTAGTTCAGATGAAAAAAGGCAGCACCTGAACTGGGCAGTGAATCAGAAGGATGATGAAAAAAGAAATAAATAGCTCAAAAAAAGAGTAACACTTAGAGGTGTGGGAGTCAGGTGATACACCACAAAAGCCTACAACAATGGAACTGAACACTGCTGCTTACTCTCAAGAACTAGCTTAGGTTAAGCATTTTGTCAAAATATAGATAGCTTTCCTTTAGTTTCTAATGAGTTTTTTTTGCTTGTGATTTTAACAAAGTATCTTCAACTATAAACCCAAAGCCACCTATGGAAATGAGCACTTACTTCTCTTTCTCAGTTTACCAATATTCGATCATGTCACAGCAGTGTTCAACAAATCGAATTTTGAGTCAGCTGTACTTTTGCAAGGAAAATATAAATGATGAGCTTGGAATACAGACAATATTGTGTGTCTCATGCTTGGAATTATTTCAGAATTGATAATCTAGTGTAGACTATTCAGGGATAACATACAACAAGAAAAAATATATTCACATCAAATTGACAGATGATAGCAGTGTAACTGACAGAAGCATCTGTTCTTAACGTAAAACAAACAAACAATGTGATTTTAGAAGCAATAATCTTTAATCTTCCTTTTATTGTTTGCTCCCTTCTTCAACTTTTATGAAACTTTATACTGAACTAGAGTTACCTGTTCATTCAGTGACCAAATATTTATTGAGTGCCTGCTGTATACCAAATACTCTGATTCATCAGAGACATCAAGAAAAAGACACATTCTGGTGAGACAGACAATGTGAACTCATTTTGGCAATATCCACTGAGATGTGTAATCTATAATAGAACCTATGACAATAGAAATATGTAGGAGAGATAAGTGTCCAGGACATGGAGTCAGGGAGATGATTATTACTTTCTAGAGGAAGAAATGCATTTATTCTTGAGCTGAGTGTTAATGCAATTTAGGAGAGATCTAACAAGAAGAAAGCAGAACAAAGGCTGTTTTCAGAGGTAAAGAGGGAAGAGAGGATAGACTGAGTTCAGGGGATGCTCCAAAGTAAGGGAGAAAGGGAGAGAGAGCCCAAGATAAAAAATGATTGGAACTGATGGCAGAATTAAGGGAGAGGGTGCGATAGGCAACAGATGTGAATGACAGGCTGAAGCTTCTACTGGTCCCCCTTCATAATTACCCTCAATTTACTCCTTTCTGGAGTAAATTAGATAATGTGTAGCTCCACCATAGGTAATTTGATACTTGGAAGATATACCTGACCTCAAAGTAATTTGTTATCATTGAGGAGATTACATTGTAACAAATTAACTTTGTCAAAAATTTACTTTTGAAACAAAAAGCATTAGTAATGGAATAATCATATAACCTTTCCCAGTTGCCACCCTGAACAGAACAATGTTCACCTAGATGTATAAATCCTGGTGAGTTATTTTTTAAGCATCTCTTTTATTTGTAGTTACCACACAGAAGCAATGTAATACTAGACACATTGTAACACCTAAGTATGTACACTATGTAAGATTGGGCCTACGTAGTATATGTACAACTAACAGGTATGTATGTAAAGTTCGCAATGTGTTGACTTCTGGTGAGACTAGTTTTTTCTAGGTTTAATATCAAAGATTTGGGGCCTTTTATAACTAAGATATAAATATTTGACTTTTATGAAATGGAGATTATGACAAAACTAATCAGATGGATTGGATTTGTTTTAGATAAGACAGTGATGAACAACATAATGATTTACTGACCAAGTCAGAGGCCTCTTAGACCTGAGACCCACTCAGCCTCCTCCGTCTTTTAACCACTTTTTTCCCATTGGCTTCTGCAGTGGAGGCCACCTCTAAGTGTGTCGACCCAGCCCACGCCACAGTGGCTGACGGATGACCAGAGTACAACGCTGGGGCACCTACCCCAGGGGACTGTGCATTCTCTCTTCCTCCTTCTGCCAGACTGTTGGGAAAGTAACACCTGAAAGGTGAGTCTGACTATTTGGATGTGGAAACTTGTGGGATATATTTCCCTCCCCCATCCCACGACAGACTGTCCTGAGAAACTGGACATTGTGGGGCTTCTCAGCAGATAGTTCTGAGAAAATGAGCCATCAATTGTCCTTAATCCAAGCGGTAGCCAGCTCGGTAGCGCACACTTTCGAATTTGCTTTTCCTCCTTCATTGCCTCCCTCTCCTTTCTCCTTACTTCCACCTCCCTAGGATGGTCCTCCTGAATAAAATTATAGCAGATAAATTTATACCTCAGGCTCTGATTTCTGAGGAACACCGACTAACAATGAACTTAAAAAAAAAAAAAAAATCTTACTGGAACAGAGAAATAGCATTCTCGGTGTAATCCTATTTCAGTTAAATTATGCATTTATGATTTTGGTGTCTAAGTCTCCACCACACTTTTATGGTGTATTTAATGACTTTGCCATCATGCCGCACCAGGGAATAGAATTAAAATAAGCTGAGAGTGTGACAACCTGAAATCCTCATTATAACTTACATGAAGAGGCTAAATTATTAAAAAATTGTTATGGGCTGGGTTGCCAGGCATGTGCCCTTACAGACTGTTATGTTTTGGGGCTCAGCAATGCTTTTAGATTTTCTGTTTTGTCTTGTTGGTTTTTATTTTTTATTTTTATTTTTTTGTAAAAAGCTGCAATATAATTTTGGATATTTCTTAGGTAGCCTAAACAGACAAAAAAAACACACGACTCATTCATGAAAACGTGGGAACGTAATATAATTAATTTAAAACTGAATTGCTACCAGGTGTGGTGCAATGGCTCACGTCTGTAATCCTAGCACTCTGGGAGGCCAAGGAGGGATGATCACTTGGGTTCAGGAGTCCAAGACCAGCCTGAGCAAGAGCGAGACCCCGTCTCTACTAAAGATAGAAAAATTAGCTGGGTGTCGCAGCTGACAACTGTAGTCCCAACTGCTTGGGAGGTTGAGACAGGAGGATTGCTTGAACCCAGGAGTTTGATGTTGCAATGAGTTATGATGACACCACTACACTCTAGCCAGGGCGACAGAGCAAGACTCTTTCTCAGAACAAACAAAAAACTGAATTGCCATCTGTTCTTTATAAAATAAGGTAATTAATAATTTTTATCATGATATAAAATATGCATTATTCCGAATGTAAGATTTAAATAAAATATTCAACTGGAAAAATAGAGTGCATCTTTTATAAAAAGATACAAAAGGGTATACAAAGAAGGAAATATTTGGCTTAAAAGTAATTCCATAAACTTATATTTCATTTTGAAGTTTTAATAGGATTGTAAAAAGGCTTTTCCCTGAACTTTTGATGTGTACATCATATTGTATTCTATGCGATAAATATTTGACAAAGCTTACTTTTCATCTCCCTAATGATATTGAGTCAATAAAAGATAATTAAGAGACTATACATTTAAATGAATTGAAGTAAACTTATAATGTGTAAATCTTAGGATATTTGAATATTTCGCCATAGATTGAAACAGATCAGTGCAACCAAACCCCATGAGAAACTGTTGCCCAGGGCAAAAGAAACAAAAATTCTGAGCCTGGATCATAAGAATTACTCCAATACTTTTCTTATAATCTCTGGTATTTTTCTTCTGTAGGAGGTTTTGTAACATAACATTCTCCTTCTGAACCATTGTGGTGTAAGAGGTTCTTTTGTGTGATGACAACAACAGAAAAGGGGGAGAATGCAAACTGTCCTCCCCCAGTATTCATGGGAGGTTGGCTCCAGGACCCCTGTGGATACCAAAAACCATGGATGCTCAAGTCCCTTGTATAAAATGTTATATCATTTGCATAAAACCTATGCATAGCCTCCCACATACTTAAATTCATCTTTAGGTTACATATAAAATGTAATACAATGTAAATGCTTGTTTTTATACTGTATTGGTTTTATTTGTATTATTTTAATTGTGCTATTATAATTTCTTATTGGGTTGCAAAAATATTTTATTAGTTTTTGAATGTATTTGTTGATTTACATAATTTAAATGGAAACTTAAAAGGAACATTTAAGCTCACTAGTTTTTCTGTGGTTGGTTGAATCTGCAGATATGGAGGACTGACTATATCACCACTCAAAGGAAAAGTTACAAAGGGACTTTGGATATGTTATTTAAATTCATTTAATGTCAGTTTTCTATTTTTTAATAAGGGATGAATAATAACTACCCCAAAGGAATTTCTGTAATGATTTTTAGAAATTATAAAACAATGCTGTATTAGGGTTCTCCAGAGAGACAGAATCAATATATTTAGATACATGGGAGGATATATTAGAAGGATTAGCTCATGGGATTATGGAGGCTAAGAAGTCCCAGGACAAAGGCCTGAGTACCCGGAGCCACTGTGTAAGTCACGAAGTCCAAAGGCTGAGGACCCTTGTTGTCCAAGGGCCGGACAGGAAGAGTGTATCCCAGTTCCAGAAGATAGATTGACATATTTGTTTTTTCCCTGTTTTTGTTTGCTCTGGCCCCCCAGCAGACTGTCCACCTACATTTAGGGTGAATCTTCCCCACCTACTCCATTCAAATTCACATGCTAATTCTTCTGGAAACACCCTCACAGACACGCCCCAAAATAATGCTTTATTGGGTTTTTAGGTATTCCTTAATCCAGTCAAGTTGACACCTAAAATTAATTACAAATACTTATTAAGTGTTCATCTTGCAGTGGGATAGTCAGTAAATGTGAATCTTGCATTCCATCATTACAGAAGCATCTCTCAAGTATTAAAAGGGCAGATACAACATAGCTGGGGGTCATTCATCGCGTTGAGGAAGCAGATTTGTTCAGCATGAAATTGAAATGAAATGACTGGGGCACTGAGATACTTTTCCTGCTTTCTCCATGCATAGCACGATATATAAGGCACCTGTTATCTCCTGCCCACATCCACATGGATCGTCTTTTCCTCTAGTCTTTGCCACAGCCACCGGTTTTGCACAAGTACAATTTGGCAGCACTTCAATTTAGTTGCATTACATGCCTTTCACCTTTGGCCCTTGGGCAACTTGGGCTTATGAAGGAGCTAATGCCCTGGGAGACAGCCTTTGTTAATTGGAAAGCAGGAGTCCATGGGTTAATAATCCCTTCCACCAGTGGACAACTGAGTAGACAATTCCTTGAAGGAACGATTCTGAGGCACATTTTAAAGAGCACCTCAGGAGTGCCCAGCAGGATCCAAGCCCAATTTCTCACAGTGACATCGACTCAACTCAAGAATGCTTTCTGGCTTGGCTTCAGTCCTCTCCCTTTTTTTCCCCCAGTCATTGGCCAAAATAAACTACTTGCATTTAAGTCCTTGTTTATGACTCTGCTCTGGGGGCAGTAGGATGGAGGACCTCCGGGACAAAGAGAAGTCAAGTCATTAAGGGCTTAATTAAAATATGTCAATGGGATGGTGACAACTGTCCAGAAGGGGAAAAAAGTTCATTATTTTTCCAAATTGGAACAATAGTAAGAAATACATATAAATTTTATATTTGCTAGTGTGCATAATTAAATAAAAATTCTAATAGAAGCATCTAAACTTAATGAAGCTACCACTGATTCAAACAATTAAGGCAACCTATGTCCAAGTTACTGTCTTCTAAAAGTGAGAGCTATCTGTTGTTTTTCAATATATTCAAATGGAATGAAGCCAGAACATTGAGGAGTTATGGAATTTCCTTACTGCTTTACTTGGCAGAAATTCCTGGTGTAATCTGAATCCACCTAACTCCAGCTGATACTTTATCTTTTACATGAATCATGTACAGAGTTTCAGAGAGACATAAGCTATTGAAAAACACCAATGCCTTTTTTCACACACAAAAAACTTCCATCACAGCTGTTCTCAGAACTTTTTCTCTAATTCTTAAGAGACAAGGTGACTTTAACAACTAGCAACATGGATTATATTTATATGCAGTCCCTCTTCTGTTTATCCACAAGCAATAAAAGTAGTCTGTTTTACTATTTTTGTTGCAAGTCATCTCACTTTACAATTTTTCCTTTTGTTTTTGTCCCCATGAGCATATGTAAGTAATGGCCCAGAACACTTTTCACCCTGACTTGTGAGTGTAAAGCCCATAAACTGCAGCACTCAGAAGTTGTGTGTGTTCAGCTCCCCATTTACCATTCACGTGTCATAATGCTGCCTTCCCAAAAGAGTGTGGTGTACAACCTTCACAGCCATGCAGTGACCCTGACTGTCTCCCCTGTCCTCTCAGCATGACTTTTCCACCCACTCCCTTTTATATTTATCAAGATTATGCACTTAAAAAATTCAGGAGCTGTTTGGGATTCACACCATGGATGTTGAGCTCCTGATTCTGTGCTCTTAACCACTACAATATGTTTTATCTTGATGTATGTAAAATCCTTACCAGAGTAAAAAGAAGCATAAAGGCAGAGATAAAATCAAAAGACCATGAAACAGATACACAGAGAAAAGGGCCTTTAAAGAAAAGCAGTAGCCATGTATCAATTTACAATTTTAATTGATTGCTCTTTGAATCTTACACGATGCCCATACATGCAAAACGAGTAAGAGATGGTCAAAAGAATTCCCATATGTGTGACAAAAGCATGATAGGATGAGATGCCAGGAGGACTGCTGACGTTTTGATCGCTATCTCAATCTACACATCTATGACTACTTAATTCATACACTGTTAGCACACAGCCATACTATGAAATGCAGGCCACCCACATTTTATTAGATTCGTATAAACTTTGGCAAGAATTCAAAGTAATTTTACAACTTGTATTATGGGGATTTATTAATAAAACACATCTTCTCTCCCATTTCACAGTAAACCCCTATTTATTATAGGCATATAACACACAATAGCAGTTGGACATTGGGAAACTCCACTGTTATATTCTGATGTTTTACATAACCATAACATGTTTATGATTTAGCCTTGCTGCTACAGGTGAACTTTAGTAAGACCACCAATGTAAGTTGAGCTGTGAACAAAGGTGTACATTAGGTAGACTTCCACTTTGTCAGACACTGGATGGATGGATGGGGAATACTTAGTTAAAATGGTAAAATAAATCCAGCTCCTCCCTTTAAATGAAACATGTCTCACTAACAAAAACAGCCACAGAAGAGAAGATTCGAATAATGATACAATGTTGAAAATAATTTTTATAAATCAGAAAGTTTGGTCTGGTAAGATCTACCAAAAAAAAGTCAACCTAATTAATCCAAAGATGCACTGTGACAGCACTTGTTCTTCAGAATAGCGGTCCCCAAACTTTTTGGCACCAGGGACAGTTTCATGGAAGACAATTTTTCCACCAACTGGGGGCAGGTGTTGCCTTGGGGACGATTCAATCACATTGCATTTATTGTGCAGTCAAACCTCTCTGCTAATGATAATCTGTATTTGCAGCCGCTCCCCAGCACTAGCATCACCACCTCAGCTCCACCTCAGATCATCAGGCATTAGATTCTCATAAGGACTGTGCAACCCAGATCCCTCGCATGTGCAGTTTACAGTAGGGTTCATGCTCCTATGAGAATCTAATGTTGCCACTGATCTGACAGGAGGCGGAGCTTATGTGGTGATGTGAGTGATGGGGAGTGGCTGTAAATACAGATGAAGCTTCCCTTGCTTGCCTGCTGCTCACCTCCCGCTGTGCAGCCAGGTTCCTAACAAGCCATGGAGCAATACCAGCCCGTGGTCCCGGAGGTTGGGGACTACAGCTTTAGAATATATCTACACAGATTTATTAGTTAAACTAAGCATTTTGTTTCAAAAATAAGTCACATGAGTATTTTGTTGAGGGTAAGAACAAATTCTATCAAATATTTTTGAGAAGTTTACCTTCTTCTCTGGTTTTATTTATGCATATAACTAGAAATAAAGATATAAATCAAAAAAGATGTTTGTGAATATGTGTGTATGTATGTGTAATTTTCATGTCAATAGAAATCTTAATTAAACCCATAAAATCAATGTTCAGTTGTGGCAAATATGTTTTCCATTTTTATTATATCTTATATACCATTTTAACTTATATGAATATACCACTTTAAGTTATATTCTGTATATAATTTTAATTTAAAATGCTTGAAAGGATTTAGTATATTTAAATATAAAATTTTCTTTATCTTTTAAGCACGATTTTATAGTACTACATGTAATGTGTGCCTGCTCAACTATGTAATCACATAAAGATGAACTGAAATTTAATATCCTGTTCATTTTAAAGTAGTATGCATTTGCCAAACTTTGACTTGCTTGATATAGATAGTTATCTAAAATGTCATGCTATCAATAAAAGAATCTAAATTCTGTTTTGAATTTGGTTATAGAACGGTATTTTATAGATGCATTCATTCTATTCATTTGATAAGAATTTATTAAACACCTAGTTATATACAAGATACAGTTTAGTGAGCTCATGCTTTCAATGAAAGGAAGCTAAAACAAAGAAGGCATAACATGATATAGGGCATTAAGGGTTTAAAAATAAAATACAGACAGGTATAGGGGATAATCCTGTGAGCAGGAAGCTATTATTGCATGTAGAACGGACAAGGAATGGTAGAGAGACATTTGAACAGAAATCTAAAAACAGTAAGGAATTGGTGTTTTTATTCAATCTATAACAGAATTCATTATTCGAAAAATTAAATGGAGACATTCCAAGAGATGACAAAATATATTCTGTGGCCATGCCTGTGCGGAATGCAACAAATGGCAGAACATTAAGAAGTTTTGAAATAAAGAATGGGTAATGGATTTTGAAATCTCTCAAGTTAAAAGCAGAGAAAGTCACTGAGAAGATGGAGAACTCATACTAATATCACTCAAAAGCTCTGGAGGTCAAGTGTGTGATTTTAGTTTTTTGCATAATAAAGTTCTCTCCTTATAATTTTTTTTTAGTGTATATGTACATTTTGGATGGATGTATGAATTCACAGTCAATAATATCCACTTCTATCAACCTAAAAGGCCTGTAATATCAACCAATCTTTATCAAATAGTGTAACTAGTTTTCTAAGTAAATAATGAGGCTCTGTTCAGTAATGCTACATAAAAGCACTTGGATTATCTTCTGCATAAGAATGCCACATCTAATGGGCTGTCACTGACGTTAGAAAAATATTCCAACTCACAATGTGAGGGCAGAGGGAGAGATTTCAAGCCTCCCGGCTAAGTCCCAGGTTGGAGCCCTTCTTTGTAAATGCCCATTGGCACAATCCTAGCCATGCACACCTTGGAGAGAGCCCACAGGCAGGCACACCAGGGGTACAAGGCTTCTGGCTGTCTTGACCTTGCTTCCAGAAATGACCCAAATCCATTTTCTAGCATCCCTACTGCCTTAGCATGGCTATAAACCTAACATGGTCAACCCTATGCTATGGTCTGAATATTTGTGTTCCCCCCAAAATTCATGTGTTGAAATCTAATTCCCAGTGTGATGGTATTCGTAGTGGGGTCTTTGGAAGTTCCTGAGTGGGATTAGTGCCCTTGTAAAAGAGGTGCAAGACAGCTGCTTTTTCTCTTCCCCAATGTGAGGACACAGGAAGAAGACAGCACCTGTGACCCAGAAAGCTACCCTCACCTAGCACTGAATCTGTTGGTACCTTGATCTTGGGCTTTCCAGCCTCCAGAACTATGAGAAATAAATTGCTGTTTATAAGCTACCCAGTTGATGGTATTTTACTACAGCAATCCACATGGAGGGCAGGAATGTAGAGATGGTAAGGCATTGGCGTGCTGCTGGTATGTACATTCCATCATGCAGAGGGTGTGGGAAGGGGCTGGAGTGTATGAAGTGTCTGTGCCCATCAGTCAGACCCATCGCCTATCAACAACTAGAAAGCTACTCTGAGCCGAAGCAGCATTTTAAAGGGCCACTTTATACATATTTAAAACTAAACTTACATTCCAGTATTATATATCTAGTATGTTTTAGCAAGTTGTCATTTGGGTGAGTTTACGCACTGGCAGAATTATTCATTGTTTTCTTCCTTCGGAATCAATTAACAATGGAGAATTCCTTTATTTGAGAGAATTTGCATCAGCTTCCTGAATCATCCTATTTGATTCTCACCTCAATTGAATAAAGTAGATACGATTATAATCTTCCTCTCATAGACCAAAATAAAATTGAAGCTGAAATTCAGTGACATACCCAAATTCGAAGAGTTAATATTTTTGGCATCGGGATTTAAACCCAGATATTGGGTCTGCAGAGCCCATATGTTTAGCCACAAAGCTAAACTGACTCTTGCCATGAATTATTGTGACCCCATACCATACTAGTAGGCCCATTGCACAATGCTATTTGCAAGTTACTTGTCAGTTTCAATTAATTATGCTTAAAATGCTTTAAGATGCTTAAAAACATCACCTATGTCAACATGCCTGACCCCAATGATAAACATTAGAGGAGATGAGAAATGGTGTTCCTTTTATTTCAATGCAGACTGAATCCAAAACAATGCACCACTTTTGTTGAAACCCACAGTATTTTAATGTGTATTACTAGACTGAAACCCGAAAACTTCTTAACCTTGCAAAAATTAATTTATAGATATATTCCCCTCCCCCTCATAAGCTCCATAGTTGGCTTTCAAGATAGAATGACATATTTAAATAATTTTCCTGCCAAAGTCTTGAAAAGAATATTGTAATACATATACATAGTATTCCCTAGTTTTTATTTCAGTAGACATGTGGGAATGCACCAAATATTTTCTTGAAGAAAGAAAGCTTTTGATATGCAACCCTTTCCCCTCAACATATTAGATTCTTGATTTAATGCCTAAAGTAGTAAACCATAAAGGAATATAAGAAGCAGAGAGAAAGTAAGTTCATTGTTATGTAGAGTTGAATATATATATGTAGTGCTATTTTTACAAGGCATAAAAAATGTTCATAAAATGCCTCTATCCCCACACCTCTCAAAGTGCCAGAAAAGCACAAATCAGCAGTATTTTTATATTTCTCAAGTATAGATTCTTATGGAATTTTAGTATCAAACAGAAGGAATTACATCACCTAATCCTTCCTCTCAGATTTTTATTTCTTTACCTACTAAAACTAAAGATATTTCCAACTTTAAAACCTGAAATATTTTCAAGCCCAGCTGTTAAAGATTATATGTAAACTCCCGTAAACCCAGCTTATATTGGCTTCATGTTGGCAACTTGAGTTGACGTAAATAATATAACAGGTTTTGGGATTTACAGTGCAAAATACAAGCTGGATTTTGGTAGTATAATACACATTAATGAGTATCCTCTCATTTTCTAAGACTTTAGCTAATTAATAATGTTATCTACCTATTTGTATCATTTTTCAAATCACACTCACAGAAAGAATGAGTGCAAAAGCAGTTTGTTTGACTTATTCCAGGGCTCAGTGGTGAAAACAAACCACCCTACGTGTTTTAAGCAGACATAAGTAACAAAGTGAGTTAGGAGCTTATGATCATAGAAGGTCTGTTGCATCAGGCCCTTGTCAGGGCTTCCAGAAATGACTCCCAGAGCTTAGCAGAACTGACATTACGAAGCAACTGCTTAGCCACTGTCGGGCCACCACTGAACAGCATGTTCAATATGTTCAATAGCATTTGGTCAAAGTGACCATGCAGGAATCCTGGATTCCTGAAATTAGGAAATGTCCTAAATTTAAGTGGACAACGTAACTCATTTTTAAAACCCTGGCTGTACGGGTGTCTGGGAAATGTAAACTTTAATTTTTCAGCCCTTAGAAACAGATAATGAGTGGGAATCTGACATGTCTAGCACACCATTAAAGCATGTATTTCAACTGAATAATGAATCAGCTATTATACTTTTTTGATACAAACTACACCAATAAATGAACAACAAAATTCCCAAAATTGATGCCTTAATATTAACTGGAAGTAATCTTACAGGGTTTGTTTATGGCTCTATTAAATTGGTAAATCTAAATACGTTTGTCAAATAAGATTTAACTGATACTTCACCCATTTCTAGTATCCTAAAGTATTGATTTAAAAACTAATAAAGAGCAACAGTGCTCAGTTGATAGGTAAAGGTAAGAAGTTATTGAAAAGTAGTAAATAGCTTCAGTAACTGTTAATCTTGGGGGCCCAGAGATAAGTAAAACAGCTGCCTTAGTATCTGCACAAGAAATCATGACAAATATCTACTTTGGTAATGGGAATTCATCCCTATAAATCATAATTAAATTAATGGCAATAGTTTTGATGTGCTGAATAGCAAAGGGGAAAATAACCAAAATAAATTAAAATGATAATTCCACTCTGGAAAACTATATTCAATCTATCAAAAGTAATTGTTGAAATTGTACTAGGATAGAAAACACAGCACATTCTAGATGTCTTGTCAGAAAAGCAAGGTACAAAACAGCCAGTATGTTAAAAGGCTTTAATGTCTAATGGCATTTGGAAAGCTGTAAGTTTCTGAGGACAGAATACAAAGCAATGTTTCATGATAATAATAATCTGACAGTTTTTATTATTAGAATGTTAAATAAGATATTTTAAACTCGATTGTCAGTAATGCATAACAAAATTACACCATTTATATGGACTGTGATGGGATTATTTTAGTGACCACTCACAAATCTGTTTGAAGACCAGAAACAAAATGATCCAGTTCCATGTCTCCTTTTCATCTGTTAATTTCAGATTCTCAGAAATATGCAAACACCCATTTATGCTCATAGAGCAGACTTTTTATTTATCTCCTGGTCTATCATATAACAAAACTCTACAGACACTTGGGATAGAATTTCTCACTGCATATTTTAAATCTGCATCAACAAAGTCAATAGTTTTAAATGCTGACAGAGATTTTTCTAGTACATTCATTCAGCTAACATGTACAGACAAATGATTCAAAACTTCTTGATGTTCTACACAACAAACACATTTGACATCTCAAATGAGCAAATATTCTCTTTCTCAAATTCTGCCATCTTAGATATATACAATACATCTGATGAGCAGTGAAAATTGGAAAGTAGCAGCATTGTTTAACACTGGAGCTGGAATAGAAATGTGCATCTTGAATTGCCATTTATTTTAATTTCAGTGATCAAATAAGCAGTCATGATTTTGTTTATAAAACAACTTGTCTACACATTGAAAAGCTAAAGAAAACAAACAAAAAAGCATGGATAGGTTTTTAAAGCAGAAACTGCAATGAGCATATTTGGTACAACTAGCATTTTCACTGTCCAGGAACCACAGAGTGTCTGCCACAGTGGCTGAGAGAGTGTATTAACAACTGTATTGTCAACCAATCCAAAAGCAGGGAAAAACACTGTCAAAAAGCTCATTTCCTAATCTCTGTGGATAATAGAAAAACAGATTTCGTGGATTTGGCTCTAAGCATGTTAATAAAAATAACTACCATTTATCAAGGTCCTACCATTTAAATTGTGCTATAAATAAGTTTTAGCCAGCCTCTGCAACAACCTTTTAAGACTGGCCTTAAGACGAACCCACAGTGGAGCTAAGCTAAGCAGCTGAATGCTGAACACATACTAACTCATCTCATGGACAGAATTTGACCCACCCCCATGCGGCTTGAAAACTTGTTCACCATATCCAGATGCCTCTTGCTAGTCTAGACTCCAATGATGTCACTCCAAAATAATGACATTTCCATTTACCTTTTGAGTACTCTACTAACTTGTTCCCAAAATTAATAGGAGTCAAAATTGCATCGGGACTTCCCAGGAGCTTCAAGTCAGGAATAGTGTTCCTCAGGCATTATAGTAAAATTAAATTAAATTTAAATCAGAATAGCCGTTAAAATAATTACTCAGAAAAATAAGATAGGAACCTGCAAAACTCTAACATTGGAAAGACTCTAAGAGTTCGAAGTTGCATAGACGAAAATTGCTTTTAAATCCAGGGGTGAGAGGTAAGATTTTTTTTAGTATTGATTTGGCAATTTGACCAAGGTACTGATCAGTCAGAATGATTAATGGTTGAAGACGTGACTAGAAGCAGAACAGCACAACATAGAAGGAAAGAGGGCTCTTCAGTCCCAACTTGGATCCTCCCTTATTAGTTGTGTGACCCTGCATGCTTTCCTGAACACATCGACCTTTAGTTTACCCTTAAATAAAAGAAAGAAAATAAACACACACACAAATCTACCATTAATAAAGATGTTTCGAGGGTTCCTTGAAAGTAGCAGGTCAAGTGCTCTTATTATCATAGAGAATTAAACAAGACTTAGGAAACATAATTAGGGATAAACTTTGAGAACCCTGATAAATATGTAAAATTGAATATTGAAAATAGTACAATAAATATAAGTAAACTTAATACTAACATTAACACACATTCTAGAATTAATAACATTAGAGCTATTAGCATAAATTCTCTACCTTCCTTCCTGAAATATTTCAGGATTTCCATCCCTACGAGTTTTTATGCAATACTCGCAAATGTGTTTTGCTTGGTTGTGGATAACACACGGATACAAGAAGGATGAATTTCTCTACCTGTTTTCGTTTCCTTTAATGGATTTTTCAATGCCTTTCTATATAAATGATTCAAAATTGTCTTCTCGGCCTCTCGGGTTCTTAATCCTAAGTCTTCTTTTCTGAATCCTCCCATAATCCCAGAGATTCAGAGAAACTTATATACTTATTAAGGAGCACAAATATTAAGTGTGTACTATTTATATTTTGCTATAAATATGGTCTACCGAGCCTTTACGATAACACTGCAAGACTGGCCTATCATGGTTACTTGGCCGACGAAAATCTTTGTCGATAAACAACTGTCTGGTGTTTGGCAATATCCTACTTAAGGACGAAACGTTTAGGATGGTAGGTGGGGTGGGGGGTCTTTGGAGACAGACGAACTGTGGTCAGAAAGCATAGTCTTAACTGTACCACTTGCGAGCTTAGGCAAGTTTCTTAATCTCTGTGTGTCTCTTTTATCTATGAATTTCAAGCAGAGTCTTGGGCCTGTCCACGGAATGTGGCGCCTTCCTCTGAGAAGACACAGGAACTAAATCTCTTCTTCCTCATTTCCCAAAACTTAAATACCTCGATTTTCTTCTGTGCTATCTGCTTTATCTCCTTTCTAGTGTTACCAGATTTAGCAAATATAAATGTAGGATGCCCACTGTAATTTGAACTTCAGATAAACAATGATTTTTTTTGTTTAAATATGTCCTAAATATTACATGGGACATCTTATAAAAAGAAACCAAAACTATAATTTTTTCAAATTGAAATTTAACTGGGCATCCTGTATTTTATTTGGCAACTTTACTTTCTCCTTTTTCTAATTATGCCAAAGAAGATCGATTTGAAATTTGGTACATATTATGTTTTAAAAATTGGAATTGAGAAAAATAAAGAAAGAATATTATATTGTCATAAAGTCAAATTTTACCTGAGGAAAACTAAATTAGGTAGGAAATACTCTAAGTCACATATACTGAAACTCTATTTATTAAATCTACAAAGTATGGCATTCCTCCTTCCTTTCCCCTAACAAAAAAGAAATAGTTTAAATGTTAAGCAAAACAGAACAGGGGTTTTTTTTGTTGTTGTTTTTTTTTAAGTGACCTTTCAAATAATTGATTGTGGAAACTGATTTTATTTTCAAAGAATACGTAAGCTGAGTTTGCCAAATTATTTTATTGGATGTCTGACTGATTTTTTAGCATGGGAGAATGATGGGATTTGATAGCACAACGGGTGTGCCAAGCATTCAACAACAGGGAGGCAGTCCTGCCAAAGAAGTCACATTTCTCACAGTGCTTAAAGACTTGAACTATTTTTCTAAAAAATAGCTCCACTTTGAAATGTTATGTATTTTCAGCAACAACAAACAAATTATCTCCATAGATCTTGAGGCACACAATTAAATTATTTGAAGAGCTTTATTAGCATTCAGTGTTATAAACAGAAAATATTTAATACATTTATCACCCAACAACTACCTTGGAAGGTAGAAGTGAGAGTTAAAAAGTCTTGGAAAATATTATCCTCCTAAGAAAAGGGGAAAATCACATAAATGCTAAATTTCTTGGGTGTGCCCTCACAGCAGCACTCAATCAAATGCTTTACTCAAGTTGTTTTGGCAACATTCACACTATAGGAAAACACATTTCTAGGCCCAAATGAATGGTTAGATTTGGAATACTGTCTGGGATTCCAAAAGCATATCACATGGGAACCATGAGATGAAAATAACACAGAAGAGGTATTAAGCACTCTGTAAGCTTAAACTCTATATTTACGTAGAGTTTATAAATCCTGCTTTCCAAGAGCAATCTTCACTGATTTTACGTAGCATTTGATGTTTGTTAGTTAGCTCCAGGAATATACCAACATATCAGAAGGATAATAAACATTCAAAATATTTAGAGAAAGCAAAATTTGGAGAAAAGACTTGGAAAGGCCTTTTTAAACATCATAGAGAGGAGACGGAGTCTTTCTTTTAATACTACTGAGAACGGAGGCATTGAATTCCAAATGAAATGATAATGGCCTAGATTAAAAGCAAGCACATGCATACACTATGGAAACAGACGCAAACAAAACCCCCATGAAAATTATCAGGAATTAGGATCCGGTGATGCCAAGTACGGAAATTAAAGACTAGGGGCCTGAAGATGTAATTAAACACTAGGTTAACAATGCTGGGCAGAAACATAGTCGGACAGAGGAAGGTTGGAGAAGCCCAGTAAGAAATGTTTGAGATTCAAATCAGAAGAGGTACCATGGTCCAGGAAGACAGGTTGACACAGAAAGACATCCAGAGAGATTAGGGGCCAAAGACTAATTCGTCTGCCCTCCTTGGTGAATTCTCTTCTACCATCTGGCTGTGGTTTACAGATTCTTTGCCATTATAGTCCCATGAAACAGGACAATGCAAAACATAACCTAAAAGACTATATGAGGCATAGATATTTCTTTCTAGTTGGGTCAGAATTTATGTTTTCTAAGTGCCTTCTCTTTTGTTCTCTCAGCTAATTATCACAGTGGCCATGCAAGGCACGGCTCACACTTTGAGCTGAATTGTAGGCAATGTGGATAAAAGGAGATGGAGGAGGATTCGGAGATCATACTCAGGTCTGAAAGTCTGCAAGCAGATGGAGAGCCAAATTTTAGGTCTTTTGATGCTAGTTTCTCATGAAAAACATAATTTATATATTTTAAATGTACTTAACAAAACAAAAAAAAGCACTCAATGATGTAAGTGATCTAAGGATGAAAAGAAGGTACTGGAGAAATTAAAGGCCTGGACTTCCGGGAAAGGGAGTTTTCCTATGGTTCAGGAAATTTGGTACCTGAAACTAGAGTTGCTGGATTTAGAAAATAAAAATATAGGCTTCCCAATGCAATTTGAATTTTAGATAAACAACGCTTTTTATCGTTTAGTGTAATTATGTCCCACTGTTTTAGTGTAAGTATGTCCAAGTTTTAGTATAAATGTGTCTCAGTATTTTGGTCATTTTTAGACTAAAAAATATATATTTTTTTAATGAAATTCCAATGGAATTGAGCACCCTGATTTTATATGGCAATTCTCCTTGAAATATTAATACAGAGAGGCTTCAGCTACAGTGGGTCAGGGTATCCTACTTGGGATCATGGACTCAGCAACATCTTCAGCAACTGATTTTAAATTCTCTCTGTTGGAATAAAGTCTTGTTGAATTTTGTGGCCCGACCTCTGCTTTAATAGTGAGAAATTGAAGGCCTGTGTCCCCAGTTTGGATAAAATATTACAGAAGAAGGAGCAGAGACAGTCTGGGAATGCTGGACTCCAGACCAAAAGTAATGAACTAGAGAAGTAGAGTCGTTGGGAGTCAAACTGCTGGTCAAGAGAGCAGAGAGCAGAGAGATGTGTGGAATATGGGAGCCTCCCTGGCACCATAGACACCTGGGGGAGAATGATCTAGTGAAAGATTGGACTCCCCGGAATAAAACAGAAAATGAGGCTAAACTATTAGTCTTTGAAGGTTAAAGGAATATGGGACCTTATGAATGATGACTTAGCATGGGTTGTTAAGCTTCTTTACATGTAAAATTTTCCATAATACAAAGTAAGAATAAAAAGGAAAATTTTACATGTTTCACATCAGTAAAACAACATGCATTTTCCATAGTCATCTTACTTATATCAGAGATGTAGTTTCTTTACCTGTAAAATGGGAAGAATATATCTAACAAGAATATTGAATTTAAAGACATAATATTTCTAAGGCACTATCATGGGGCCCAACACATGGAGGGCACTCATTTGCTCTGTAAATTTGATCAAGTACTTTAGCTTTACAGCTCTTAGTTTCCACAGAAGTATTGGAAGTAAATTATCTCTCAGAGCCTGCCCTGTATGACGAAGGAAGGGGAAAACTTTAGAAGATATGTATTCTACTATAAATCAATGTCATAAGTAACATTCCATCAGGAATTACAATCTCCCCCAGAATTAGGGAATGATTACAAAACAAACAAGCAAAAAAAAATTATCACTGTGAGGTTTAATGATTTACACTGAAACAAGTATTAAAAAGACAGGAAATATTTGTATTTAAAGACACAAAGAAAAAGACACAAGATAAAAAATGATATTTATTTTGTTCGCACATTCCCCTAATATAAACAAAAGAAAAAAAAACCTGTAATTACCTAATTTTTCCTCTGGTTGGAGACTTAAAGAAAGACATTTCAGTGAAAAGAATGTGTAAGAAGGAAAATTGTTGAGTTACTCACGTCATAGTTATGAGCCCTATAAATTTAAAGCAGAAGTTGGGAAAGCAAGTTGCTTCATTTAATATATTACAATCAAAACAACAACAAAAGTTAAACCAAATACCAATAAATACATCAAATCTTACTAAGCAGTTCAAAACTCTGATAAATTATAGAGTCTAAAATGAAAAAAATTCAATATTTTATTTATATATTTTATGTAAAAGTGATTAACAAAAACGAATGAAAAAAATAAATTAATAACTTACTAAAACTGAAATGGATACAGTGTATCACAAGTGAATTATAACCCAAACTTTGAATTCACCTAATTTAATTTACAAAGAGGAGGCAAATTCTTTCATTTTTATATTAATCCAGTAATCCATAAACATATGTGTCCTTTCTTGACTAATATGATTGTATCATTTTGTAGCCTGAAAAATTTTTATTTAAAATTGTTTAAAATGGAAAATGGCTATATAATTTCTAAAGCCATAGTACCATTGAATTACTGTACACTCCTTTTCATATGATTTTCAACGTGTTTTTCAAGGCCCATTTTAGAAGTCATTAAAATAAATAAGTCCTGAGCACTTTATTCCCTGTGCAGTACTATGAAACCTTAATCAAAAATTTCCAAATGAAACATTGAGCACTTCATACACTATAAAGATTTCAACCATTTAAAATTGCATGCATTTGATTACTTGTTTATGTTATTTTAGTTCATTTTATGATATGCTACTTTTCATTAGTTGAAATAGCATTTAAATTTACAGATATATAAAATCATTTGTTAAGAATAATATTTTTCTTCAAGTACACACTGCTATAAACTTTAAGCTGAGTATCAAATTCTATGCGTTATTGGTTTTGGGGGGATTTAGCAGTAATGTATTCCAAGCTAAAAATTGTTGATAAACAATAATGCCTTTGAAGGAGGTATGTAGAAATGTTGAGTCAGCCCATCATAAATCTTCAATACTGTTATGTCCTGGGAATGCATTAAGGTTCAAAATGTATTTTATTTTTTAGCCTTGCATATTTGTGCTTGTCAACAAAAGTCAAATCAGCTTCCAATCCCTACTTGGGTTTCTCCTAGTAATTAAAAATGAATATTGTGTCACTTTCAACTAAGTATGTGATAATATATTTGTATTTATTTTCTTAATTTTTAATGCAATGCTTAAATTTGTGTTTAACAGTATTTATTATATTATCTTTAATGGTATTATCTTTTTTGTTGTGTAATATGTACAAAGTTCATAAATGTCAAAATAACTAATTCATGTGACCTATGACTTCTCTTTTAACAATGATAGTATTTTTTTTAAATATGGTGGGAAAGAAACACACAAAATATTAATGTCTTTGAAGCACATCATTGAGCATTTTTTAAGTACAGCCTCAGTGTCTCTATTCACAAAGCTTCACATATACTAACTCTAATCTTTACAATACTGTAATCTAAAAAGTGTTATTTTTGTTTTATAAGGAAACTGATCCCTAATAAAATTAAGTAATTTTTCAAGTGACCATCCATAGCAAGGTTAGACTCAAATCAAAACCCAAGTTCATCCAACTATAATACCCTAAATTTTAACACTTCCATCTGCACTTAACTGCCTACCTCAGTTTTGCCTTTCTCAACTTCGAAAACACTTATTACCTTTACTAATAGAAATGTTAATATTGGGGAATTATTTCTATTTATTCTATATTTTACATGTAAAAAGTGAAAAATCTAAATCTATGAAGTAGATACTTTTACTTGGAGGAAGTGCATTCCTTTGCATTTCACTCTAAATAAATCTTGAAGAGATACTATCAAAAATTCAACTTATACTATTTGTTAAAAATTTTCAGTCAAAAACTAATATAAATACAAATGGATGAAATTGGAGTGGATGTTCTCCAATTATGATTTTGCCAACTATATATTGATGACCATTATGAATTTTTTTATCAGCCTGAGTTTTTCAGAAAAGATTATACCTTATGACTTGAAATGCTTTAAGAACTATAAAACTATTCAAATTGATTTACCATACTTAATGCCATAGTTAATTTTCACAATATTGAAATTTTGTGAAAAAACTGAAGGCCTTTATGTTTACATTCATTTGAAAGTCTGAAATCAACCCTGTTTTCATATATTACTTTCTCAAAAAATTTTTACCACATTATATTTATTAATAGTTTTCAAAAATAATTCTTTGAAATTTTTATATATATATATATATATATATATATATATATATAATTAACTCTCCTATCTTAGTATGCCTGTACTTACTTAAGGACAATGCGGGGAATCACTTATATATTTTTGCATTTATTTACTCCCTCATGATTTTGCCCACGGTGGGTAGCTTATAGAATATAAATGTGCCTCAACTCTTGATAAAATGCACATGTTCATTTTTTCCTAGAAGGTGAAAGATGAAGAAATCAAGTGAAAGCTAAGCCTAAGAAACCAATAGAACTTTAGCTAATTGCATAGGTGTGGAAAGACAACATTGGCATTTGGAGCTGTCGACACAGGTGGGAATACATGTGCCGAGACCACAGAGAGAAAAAATGGAAGAAAGAAATGGATATAACCATTGGAGATCTATCATTCTGAGACATTTGCCAATTTGTTAGGTTTTATGAAAAAAGAAATTAAGCAGCTAAGCCAAAAGCCAAGGAAACAACGGAATGAATATTTGGTAATCTTAAGGTACTAAAAAGCCAAAATTAGCATTCAGATCTAACTACGGAAACAGAGTTTTAATAAAAATTCCAAGATTTCAGTTGGAATTCTTGAAGACTAAATTGTTTAGAGTAAATTGAAACAGAAGCAGTGTGAGCTTCTCTAAACTGCAAACAAATCTGGAATCAGCTCCATCCCTAACTGGATTAAGCAGACCAGCTCCCACTTAAGCTGCTTGCCCGAACTGTGGGTCAACCTTTTGTGGAAGAAGAAACGTTATCCAAACACACTGCAATTTTTATACACAATATTGTGCATTATATTAACAGACAAAATAATAAATAGAAGCATAAAAAATATTACACACAATCGAAATGGAGGACCAGTTATTGAAACAATAAAACATGGACTTTGTTTAATGACTATGAAAATAACAGGGACAATAATTATGAAAATAATACAGACAAGAAAATTTAGAAAAAGAATGGAAAGAAGAGACAAAAGTTTGGATATTTGAGAACAAAATTTCGAGTCAATAAAAAAATTCAAATGGACAGTCTAAAACTAAAAATAGAATATTTGAAATTAGAAATGCAATGGATGGTTTTAATAGAAGACTAGATACATTAGTTTTGAACTAAATGACATGTCAATATAGAAATAGTTAAACCGAAGCATATGCAAAAAAAAAAAAAAAAAATTGAGAATAAATGAAACGGAACGTGAAAGGTAAGTGGGAAAATGCATGAAATATTCAGAATGCATGTAATTGGAGTGCCAAGATTAGCAGAGATAAGAAAATATGGCAGAAGCAATATTCGAATAAATAATGGCTGATAGTTTCCTAAATTCCAGATGCTAGAAATGCAGAACACCTGAAGGAAGAAATGGAAAATTAAAAGGAGGCGGGAGTGGAGTGGGGCAAGAGGATAAATTGGAAACAGAAGGCATAGGAAAAAATATACATTATTTTCAAAGAGCAATAATGAAGAAATAGTTGATTGCTCAAGAGAAATGATAGATACTTTTGACAAGGGTGAATCTAATGGTGAATGTTAAATTTATGTGTAGACCCGGGTTTAAATTTCACTCTGAAGCTATCACTGTAATTTAGAGCAAGGTTTTCTAAACTGACTGTGGCACTCTGTCGACTAGGTAAGTGCAAGGGCCTTGACTTTTGCTTTAGGGCCACTGAGTCAGAGGGTTTGAGTTACCTTACAGAATTACTCCAACGGGCAATAATGCATGTCGCCTCTTTTACTCTCCACCTCCTTCCTCGACTTTGAATGACACCTAAAGTTCTATTTGATTGTTTTTAGAAACCTCACAACAAAGCCAGTGGAATAATTTTAAACTAAAAACACAACTTGCTAACTTGTAAAATGTCTAGTGGTTTCTTCCAGAAAGACCCATTATTTTTACTTTTTGAAATATCATTACCACCATTTCTCATGGACACTAAAAATAGCCAAATTTATATAAATAACAAAGCCGGGTTGGGGGGATCCTTGACATGGATTAATTGACATGGATTAATTATTTAGTCTAGATTATAAATGAAAAAAACGATAAAGGGGTTTAACAGATTCCCTAAGTACAGTTACATAAATTCTGAAGGTACACTCAGTGCTTTTAACGGGAAAGAAGGATTTTAGCCAAGTTGTTCTTTAGGCATAATGGACAAGCTTAACGCTTCACTACTTCTTTTCCAGCTGTTAACTGGGTGCTATTTTAGAAAGACTGTTTCCTTTATCTAAAACACTTAGTCCAAACCATTCAAGTACACTCTGCTGCTTAAGAGAGAATAATGTTTTGAGTGACCCACTTTTCAAGTAACCTTAACTCAATATGCTGGCCAAAAAAGGAAAACTTTTGTAGGGTTATAGATAAATAGTCTAGTCTAGAATGCTATCTTTTCTCCTAGAATTTTAAATGTAAAATAAATTGACAAAAATTAAGACGGCTGTTGTTTCACATATATATCACAGCAGCCGCAGGAAATTCGGCGATTTTATGACAGAAAAATCGATTAATTGCTTTAAGTCATGCTGTCAATATGATGAGCTCTGATGGAAATCACTTTTAAGTTAGTATTACCAAAATTCAACAAAATATTAAGTTTTGAAGGTTGGTGCTAGAAAGCGTACCACTGTTGGGTCGTCTAGATTCTTTGTTTTTTAAATGTATAGATGTTACATTTATAACACTAATATAAATAGAGGAATTGAACTAATTAAATATAGATAAAGGCTTTACTGGAGCCAAGTGATCATCATTAAGAGATGGACAGAGAGAGTTCCAAATCAACAGTTTGCATTATCATAAAGGCATGGAGACTAACTTGGCCACCAAAGGAAGCAAGAGAAGTCACCACCACTGTTGTGCGGGAAAAGCTTATCATGAGTGAAGTCCTGCATAGGAGTTGTGGGCAATACCAATGTGATTGGGATCTGTTCCTCCCTCCTAGATCTAATGATTTAGAAAGGGGTAAAAGACACATTTAAAGGACGAAAAAAAATTCTATTTACTACCTTTCTGGGGTAAGATAAATGCAGTCCAGGTGTATAGAGTAGCTTAAGAAAATGCACAGAGGAAGAAAAATGCAATGTTTTATTTTTATTTTTTTTTAATTTCAAAATATTGAAAGGGTACAAATGTTTTTGGTTATGTGGATTTCTTTTTGTAATGCTTAAGCTGTAAGTGTGCCCATCACTAAAATAGTGCTCATTGCACCTGCTAGCTAGGTTTTTGCCCATGCCCCAAAATGCAATGTTTATTTAAGAATAGCAAATAACTAGTGTGGCTGTGGTGCTAAGGGGAAAGCATGTAGAGTTATTCAATTCTACTCCTAATTATCTCTCAAATTCACTTCCTCTTACTCTGTGCTTTGTCTTCAATGTATACCTTTATTATTTCCTACCTGAGTTAACTGGTATTTTTTTCTCCCAGCTTCTTTCTCCTAGAATTCATTCTTTATAATGTTGCTAGAATTATTTTTCTAGAATGCAAATCCATGGCTCTCTAACTCATCAGGTAAAGTTCAGATACTGGGGCATAGCATATTTGTTCTTCACTATCTGAGCTATCTGGGATTTCATTGTTGCAATCTGCACTACCCATCTGGACCATATAGTAGCAGCACCACATGTCTTAGAGCTCTCTTAATGGGTCATGTGATTTCACGCAACTGCATATTTGCACATGTTCTTTTCCAGCCTGAAATATACTTCCTGATAGTGTGCAGTTGCAATAATCCTTTTCACTCTTCAAGATTCAACTGTGTTATTTAATATTCTGGCATCTCTCTCTCTCTTACACATTCTTCCTTTGCTTGTTGTAGCCAGAATGATTCACTTTCTCCTCTGTTGTTCTCTTATTTGGACTCATGCATTCATTTATAGAAAAAAATATATTTTCTGAGCAGCTACTATGTGCCAGGCAGTGAAAAAGATAGCTGAGGACCCAGCCTTCATAGTGCAGAGAGTCCAGTAGAAAATGTAGATATTAAACAAATAATTGCATGTGTGTTATTCTTAGAAAAAGGAAAATAAGTATCTCTTCTTTTGGAAAAATTGCATGGCCAGGAAACACTGACCCTGTATTTCAGTGAGGAATACTCAGCCAAAGCTGAGCAGTGGTTGCCCCTTTAAAGAGGGTAGCATGTGCTTTCAGATTCAACAGTCTTCAACTCATTTATGTGTCAATCTTGGTTTTTGGCACACTTGGGTTTATGACTTCTTTTTAAAGCAAGAAAATAACACAAGCAAATTTCCTGTTTGCAACATCATTGGTCAAAAGTAGAGAGAATAAGGTGAAAGGCAGTAAGAATTGATACAAGGTAGGCAGTTATGAAAATACTGTTGTAACAGTCCTGGCAATAAATGGAGTTGGCCTAAACAAGGATGGTGTGAGTAGAGATAGAGTTAAATGGCTGATTTAAAAGGATATTTATGCTGTGGGTTAACAGTATGCATTACTGTTATATATGGGGCATTATAAAAATAGAGAAGTAAAGGATAATTCTCAGAATTCTGGCCCAAACAACTGGTACCTTCTGGTCATATAATGAAAAACAAAATATTAAATATGAACACTTATGAAGCAAGGATGAGATCATGAGACTAATTTTGTACATATTAAGTTTATGGTGTATGTGTGATATATGTGCAGGTGTGGCAAGTATTAGGCTGGTGCAAAAGTAATTGCAGTTTTAGCATGGTTGACATTTGCTGTTTGATATTGGAACACATTCTTAAATAAATGTGGTTATGTTATACATCATTTTAATGCACTTTTCTCACTTTATTTTTTTATGAATAACTTATTACTTGCTGTTTATATTTATTTTAGACTATGAAAATGATGTTAGACCATTGGAAGTTGACAACGACCAATTGAGAGCAATCATCGAAGCTGATGCTCTTAACAACTACACAGGACATTGCCAAAGAACTCAAGGTTGACCATTTTACAGTCATTCATTTGGCATTTGAAGCAAATTGGAAAGGGGAAAAAGCTCAAAAAGGTGGTGCCTCATGAGCTGACCGAAAATCAAAAAAATCATTGTTTTGAAGTGTTGTCTTCTCTTATTGTACGCAATAACAATGAACCATATTTTGAATGTTGATTTGTATTCTGCAACATTAATGAATTTGCTTTTTATTAATATTTAGGCTTAGAGCTAAGAAAAGAAGTCAAGCTGATGGATATACAATTGGAATTTGTTGGTATATACATGATAGCTGTGACGATGTACAAAGATGATACCACATTGAAATAGGGTTTAAAATAATCAGTGAACAAAGCTTAGGAGGATATTCAACATCAAATAATTGTATAACAGGAAGACAACTTTACCTAAGAGACCCAGAAAAAAGTGAAAATACTCTTCTCCTGAAAGAGACAGAAGCAAACTTTTTTTTTTTTTTTTTTGGTTTAAATGCCAAGAAATCCAAGGGAAGACAGTATTTCACGAAGAGGACAGATAAGCTACTAGTTTCAATAACCTAGATCTACAATGTTTCCCACGCAGTGTTGGGTTGCCATGGAGCTAACAGGTCCTGTTAGTGAGAGGAGTTTTAGAGGAGATATGTTGGCATAAGCCAGATTGAGAGGGATTGAGTACATGAACAGCAAAGAAGTAGAGACAATGAGCATAGGTAAATGTTTTCAACATATACAAATGAGAGAGAAGCAGAGAGAGAGACAGAGAGAGGTAGTTAAAAGATGGGCAGAAAATGACTAAGGGATGAAATGTTAAGGTGGAGGATGTGGATGCTTAAAGGCTGAAGGAAAACCAGCAGATGGGAGAGAGATAAAGGCAGGACACAGATTCACATCAATGACCCTGTGAAAATAAGAGGAAATAGGAGAGCAGAGAAGAGATTGGCCCTGAACAGAACAAAGGGCAATGCCTCTGTTGAGACCAACAGTCAGGAAGAATGGATGGCTGCAAATGAACATAGGAAGTTCAGGCAACTTCTCTCTTCGATTTTCTCTGTGAAGTATGAGGGAGGTGAGCTCCCAAGGAGGGAGGATGGAGAGAGGCTAAAAATGCAACTTGTTAACACTTCCTCACTGACAGCATCAGTTGGAAAGGGAGTATGAGAGTTCTGCCTCACTTAATGAAATACCAGCATTTGCATTTTAATAAGCTACTTCAAGTGATGTTCAAATACATAAAAGTTTGACAATCACAAAGACAGAAGAAGGAAATAAATGAGTCGTTTTATTCAGAGCTTGCTTAATTTTTCTTAGAAAACACTCCAAAGATACTGCTTTGATCCTTATGCCTTAGGTCACTCATCTCTCTTTGTTTCCTTGTAAGTAGGGACTTTGTTTCCTTCCAGCCTGTGACATTTTCTTTATCAAAAGTGGTAAATCCTCACTTGTTCCTCAGCTGGTCCCAGAGGGAAGCATGTCCCAAAGTGAGCTAGTAATTGGCTGGGATCATTTCCTCCCAGGGAGGCACCCTTCCTTAGTTTTACCATGATTGACTACTGAAAAAAAGCCTGAATAGTCTTCCCATTCTTTCCTTCTTAAGATTCCTTTATGGTTTATCATTATCATTTCTAAAGAGATGGCTAAAAGGAATATCAATCAAAACTGCATTTTGATTGCTAATTATAATATCAAGTAAAGATGGTTTGCCTTTGCAGCAGTACCAGCAAATAAAATGTCCTATTAATTTTCTTTAATAAGGGTATTTTTTTTATAATTCACTCTTTTATAGTTACTGCTCTGAAACTTGCAACAAAAATTCAATGTATTGTGCCTAGCATGTATCAACATAGGAACCACACCCACTGAATCAGGATTTACTTGTCTATCATCTGCATAAGGCTATTTTCAGGGTATGAATAGCAGTGCATTCATAAAGCCCTTCCAATAAACAACAAATCCTGTCCTGAATTCAGAGCTTCAAGCATGTCCATATCCCAGATGGTGTGCCCTGCACCCATTAGGTGTGAACATACCCAGCCCCTCCTCCTTCCTCCTACTTGCCTGGCACCCAATGAATGTTACTACTATATGTGCACTTAAGTGTTGGTCAGTTAAGTCAGTTAATACCAAGTTGATGGTGAGTACATATGGTGCTTGCTTTTCCATTCTAAAGGTTCCTAAATTCTGGTAGTCATAACTAAATTTAATACATTACCAGGGGTTACTAAATACTTATCCAGAGTCTACTAAAACTTCTAGTTGCCACATAGTTTGTGTGTAGGAAAAATTATCGGAATTACTCTATTTTAGAAAGATCATTTGCTATCAATGCATCTCGCATCGCCTTGAGTTGATTATGGTTATCAATTGGAACACTTTTTACTTTTACATTATAAATCATAGTTTATTTTCAACAGCACAAATTTTGCTTATTGTGAGTTGTTTGGTCAACCTGACAATCTACTTGCATCCACAGAGTTGTGACCTATAAATTTCAAACATGTACATTTAAAAATATGGATGTGTTATGGATCGAAATTGTGCCAACTGTGTGCTTATTATTAAAGGTAATATATAAAAAATGTTCATAAATTCTTACGTGATCCTGCTTCTTTAGTGATGAGATACTTATGACTATGGATTATTTAAACAATTGATAAAGTGTTATCATTGTAATAATTTATTATTATAAAATTTATTATTTAGAATATTGTGAAAGAATGTAGGAAATTACTAGCTTTTTTAAAGTTATAAGGCCCTATTTTAAAATTAAAATTCAGGTATTTAAACTTATCTTTTCTTATGAAGAAAATAATAAATTATTCTCATATCCTATTAGGAAATTGTTTATTGTTATCCATTTTGAATTGCTTCCCTCTATTCATCAGTTATCACTTGTTCTTTTTGCAAAAGAAAAAAAAAGTAATATTGCCATGAGATTTTTTTTTAACATCACTGAGGATTGAATGGAATGCAGTGGGCCACAATATTTTTGAGTCAAACTCCCTAGGGATAATCAAGGCTTGTTGTATTTCCTTTATATTTTCCACAGTGCTTATAATAGTTCTAAACGAACCCTAGATCTTGGAGAAATGTTATCAGATATTAGTATGTGAGTGAATTATTCATCCAACACATATATTGTAAATGTTATCCTTGGTAACAAAAGTTAAAAATTTACACTCATTTTTTTCTCTTGTAAAAATATGTAGACAACTGAACTAAGACTGCAGTGCAGGAGGTACTCAGCTTTTGGTTGCCCCACCCTTGAATGACACCCACTTTGGAAAATTTGACCACACACGATTACATGACAAATGGTGAGGAAAAGATGTCTCAAGGCAGCAACGGTGGTGGGGTTGTGGCCAGATTTTACTGAGCTCCTATTCGTCAGGCAGAAAGAACCTGAAGCTTCTTCACTTATAAAGGAACACTTCCATGTATATCATTTCACCTACCCCAGCCATGCTGCCAGAATCCCATACTGTTTTCCCGATTTTCATTCCTTCTCCACCCCCACCTAAGATCTCGTGAGCAGGAAGAGATAGAGAGTTGCAAAAGGACTGGGTCACCCAAGGATAATAACTGCCTGAGAGGTATATGAGCGAGAAATATGGTGGATTTTATATATGCATATTTGTATTTCCGCTGCTCTGGGGACACAGGGAATTCAAATTCTTATATGTAAAAATAAAGAATTTTCCAACCCTACACCCTGGAACCAGTGACATAAAAACATGTAAGAGGCACTGGCTCATGTAAAGTGAGTCCTTTTGCATGAACTTCCCAAATCCCTAAAGTATATGATGGAAGCCACTTTTCTGGCTACAGAATTGTGTGATTTCATCTAATCCTCATTTTGGATGATGCGGTGGAGGCAGTGTTGATCAAATCGTAAGTCAAAAATGTATGAGCATGCATGTGTGTGCATTTGATATCTTGGATCAGAAAATGCCTCATAAGAGACAAGTCTATTATTTTAGTTTCAGAGTATTAACTCATTAAGCACCAAACTAGGTTCCTACCTCTAGTTAAATTGTCAGAGTTAAAGTGGACCATCAGTTGGCAAGTAAACAAAATACAATAAAGATATGAAGATCTTGGGAAGGACAAGAAAGCCACCTCCAAGAAACCTGCACATTGGTTAAAAAATTATACAATCTTATGGATTAGATGTGAGGAGATAACATGAACAGATACTAAAGAATGGTACAACATCTAGTAAATATACCATGAAAGCAATTCTTCAGTTGCAATTTATATTCCTTATAATATTTAATTTTACCAAATGAAAATAGTAATTTATTATGAGTATTTGATTAAATGTGTATCTTTTGCTTTTGGATGTGTTATGGTAATGATCACAGGTGGGTTTTAGTAATTTTTAAACAATTAATTTGCATGCTAATTTATAAAGAAGAACATACATGCCTGTACATATATACAGCCATACATTGGTATCTATATAAATTAGGTAGTAACTATTTTCCTTGAAATTATTTTTTTTGAAATTCTTTCCTCATATTTAGTGAGTATAAAATTATTATAATGATAACACTTTAAACTAGAATTTTAATAATCTAGGTTTCATAAAAGCAGAACTATGGCTTGCTTTAAACATCAAAAAAATTAACCAATAGAATGTTCTAATTACAGAGGAATAAATGGATCCAAATACATTTGACAGGTGGGAGTTACTCTTAGATGTGACTGAATTAGCCACAGCTGCTTTTCATAGAATACAGCCCATATGCTCAGTAAAAAGGGAGATTAGTTTTTATCACATAGTCATGTTGAGTAATAATATTTAAGGAGCCATGTTAATGCAAGCTAACTCCATTTGTATCTGGTGCACTAAAAATTGAACACAGAAAAAGCTCACCACATGTGAAAGGAATTATGTGTCTGACCTCCCAGAGCTATTCAACAGAGAGCCATTTCATGGAACATTGACACTTTCTATAAATCCTGATATTTCTCTTAATTGCTTCATACCTTATCAATAGTTGTATCCAGAGACCTGGTCATTAAGTAACAATTGACTTACATACAGCTCAGTTTCAGTAAAAGAACTGGAGATTTGTCTTTTCTTTTTGGAACTAACAAATCCATTTCAAACCCATGCCATTCACAGTGACAAACGGATATATTTGTTTCTGGCGTATAGCTTGAATTTTTTTTTCATTATCTTCCAAATATTCATAATTACTTTATTAGTTCTATTTAACCACTGGGTGTTTAGTGGCATTATTATTTGCAGACATGCTATTTCATAATGAAAACATTAGCTATAACAATAAAAAATAGGCCAAATACATTCAATTAAAACAATGTTTAATTAAAATATAACTTATACCAGGATGAATATCATTTGATTTGAATCATCATGAAATAAAAATAGAATGTTCTTGCAAAAATTAAATGGTATTAGAAGAGAGCTTTTCTTTGATATCATGAACATCCAATTATGTTGAACACCTGGAAAGAGCAGAGGATGAAAAAATCCCTCCAACCAATGAAGCCAAGTGCACTTTCTATGTTAAAAAATGTTCTGTTGATAATTGAATGAATAATTGTGAAGGCTAAGTGTGAATGTATATATCCTATTTTATGGGGAAAAGTCTGTCTTTGCATGTAAGAAGCTTTTAGGCAGGTGATGATGGTTATATACCTTCTATGACATACATAGTTCTGTCTAGCACCTCTAGGAGCCCACAAGAAGAAAATCCAGTGACCAATAAACTAAAAAAAATAAAGCCCTTTTCAAAGCTTTCTTGGAGATCTGGAATTCCAGCGTCAATGCTTCTCATTGCTAAGGCATGAATCTAGCAATAACAAACAATAGATAGTTTGGATTATTAGGAAGCATTATCTGCTTTTGGTAGACACATGAGGAGAAACTAAATATGACTTTATCTTTATTGGGCCTCATCAGTTCTGAACTTTCTCAAACAAATATACTTATTATATCAGCAATGCAGGAAATGTTATCTAAATCCTAATAGTAATCTCCAGGTTTATATTTTAACATTGATACTATTTACTCATTCAGGAAATATGATGAAAATTTTACTATTCTAATTACTAAAACATGAATCAAGTCCAAAGTATTTTGAATTCTACTTTTTTTAACTATGTAGATTCATTAAAATATAGAGAAAAAATAGAGAAACTCATATTTCCACTCATTCCATGTGTGTGTGTGTTTTTTTTTTTTTCTACTTTGAGAATTATTTCCCAGGGATTTTTCTAAACCTTTTAGGTAAAATTCATTTAGAAATGTTTAAAGAATAAAATATTTAAGATTTCTATGCCTAAATAGAATTTTTTGCTAATACCCAACCTTATTAGATCATTAAAACTTCTTTAGACAAAAGATAATTTTACAATAAAACAAATATTCTCTTTCTCTCTCACACACACACTCATATTCCACGTAAATTGCTAATAAGCACTTCAATACTGTTATAAAGAGAATTTAACTTTTAGCTTCTAAATTTTCTTCCAAATGGAAAAATCAGAGCCAATGGCATAGGTAGGAAATCTACTCGCATTTAATGCTCCAAGACTGTATCAGTGTTCCCTACCACACCCATGGAAATGCTATTTTGTTCGTGTTTGACATAAAGAGGCCCATTCATACTTTGGGATTTAATGGAACTGGTGGGAATCTTATTTATAGACGTGATAAAAGATCCCTAATGCATGAAACAGATGTACCACTCTATAGTATCTACATTCAGATCTGAAGTGGTTGAGTAAGGAAGTCGTCTCTCTCTTCTTCAGGGAAAAAGTGGAGAATCAGAAAATTAGAGACACACTGATATACTTTGTGTTATGAATAATAAAACACAGCATGGACATATTAAGGAATTTTCTTACAAAATCCCTTAGCGTGTCCTTCAAGCTACACATTTTAAAAAGTGGAGTCAAGGCTACTGTATGTTCTAACAATCATATGCTTGATCCCCTCCTCCCCCCAGAAAGAGTTAAAATATTCTCAGGAAACTTTCACTGACTTTTGTTTAAAAATCCAGTAGCATAAAGGGACATGAAAGAGCAAATCTGCTCTACATAATACCAAAGAGCTGAAAATCTGGGAGGCAGCATTAGCATTTTAAATGTTTGTTTGAGCCATTTAGAAAACACATTTGAATAACACAATATTCATCCAGTTTATAGATCAGCATGATATGTCTGAGTGAAATGTGTATGCCAGTAATAGGTAGGTGTGGGAGGAGGTCCTGTTTTCACTGGCAGAGTAACAAAATCTATGGCATTATTGAAGGCTTGGTATCTACACTGGCGGCAGAATTTCCATATGGTAGACTCTAGGATGGATACATTTAGTGAGGTCAAGTGCCAGGGGAATCCTTGGCTCTATGTTGGGCACAATGGGTTTGAATTCTGGTCCTACCAACAATTAGCTTTGGTCCTTGGGCAAGTTATTGAGACTGTTTTTATCATATTTGTTCTCAACTTTAAAAGGAGTATTAATCGTACTTATCTCACACAGATGTTGGGAAGATTATACCAGATGATATTGGTAAAACGTAGAGTCCCCTCTCACGTGCGCAGTAGTGAACACCCTATAAATTTCTTCTATCATTGGTACTTTCTCCTCTTCCTTTTTTTTTCTTTTGAGATAGAGTCTCCCTCTTTCACCCAGGCTAGAGTGCCGTGGTGTCGGCGTAGCTCACAGCAGCTCCAAACTCCTGGGCTCAAGCGATCCTCCTGCCTCAGTGTCCAGAGTATCTGGGACTATAGGCAAGCGTCACCATGCCCGACTAAATTTTTCTGTTTTTTTTTTTTTTTTAGTAGTAGTAGAGATGGGGTCTCACTCTTGCTCAGGGTGGTGTCAAACTCCTGAGCTCAGGTAATCCACTTGCCTCAGCCTCCCAGAGTGCTGGGATTACAGGCATGAGCCACCATGACCACCCTCTCCTCTTCTTTTTTTTTTTCCTTTCTTCTTAATGTTTTTTCTTTTCTCCCTTTACCTTTATTATTTGTGTACCCTAATTACCATAATTGAACTTATTTTATGACAGCTAGTAAAGTTTAATTTTCCAAATAAGAGAGTATGCATTTGTTTTTTACAAATTCTGTAGCAAAAACATGTTAAAGTAAAAAATTGACAGAGATCATTGTAAGACTTTTCTAAATTCTGCCACATAGGGGAAATAGTAATACTCTCCATTGAGAGATTGTTCTGATCCATGCAGTTTGCTACATGTCACTTAAGCTTCACAAAATATTTATGAGGTAGAAGTTATTACTGTCCTCATTGTAGAGCTGAGGACCCTAAAACCTTATGGAGATGCTATAATAATATATCTAAGGGTTTGCCACTAGTTCTGAGCAAGACAGGATTTGAATCTTAACTATCTAATTGTGTTGTTTTCATAGCCATCATCTCCAATGGAACTTCTGATAGGAAAGGTTCAGGTCATGGGTAGCTACCCCAGGAAGCCCTGTTCCTATTAACAGTGGAGAATGGTGTCCAAGAAAAGGAGGCTCAAGGGAGACGATCACAATGGCAATAGGTTTATGAGATCTTTTCTTGTATTTAAAAAACTTAGGCATATATTGTTTTGGGATTTTTTGATAAAGGCCAGTCTTACTGGAGATAAGTGATCTCTCATTCTGGTTTTGATTTGCATTTCCCTGATGATTAGTGATGTTGAGCATGTTTTCATATGTTTTTTGGCCATTACTCTGTCTTCTTTTGAAAAGTTTCTGTTCATTCCCTTTGCCCATTTTTTGATGGGGTTGTTTGATTTTTTTCTTGTTGATTTTTCTGAGTTCTAAGTAGATTTTAGTTATCAGCCTTTATCAGATTTGTGGATGCGGAGACATGGGAACACTCATACACTGCTGGTGGGACTGCAAACTAGTGCAACCTCTGTGGAAAGCAATATGGAGATACCTTAAAGAGATACAATTAGAAGTACCATTCGATCCAGCAATCCCATTACTGGGCATCTACCCAAAAGAACAAATGATACTCTATAAGAAAGACACCTGCACCCAAATGTTTATAGCGGCACAATTCACAATTGCAAAGATGTGGAAACAACCCAAGTGTCCATCAATACATGAGTGGATTAATAAACTGTGGTATATGTATACCATGGAGTACTATTCAGCTTTAAGAAACAATGGTGATATAGCACCTCTTGTATACTCCTGGATAGAGCTGGAATGCATTCTACTAAGTGAAGTATCCCAAGAATGGAAAAACAAGCACCACATGTACTCACCATCAAATTGGTATTAACTGAACAACGCATAAATGTACATATAAGAATAACATCTATTGGACGTCGGGCAGGGGGAGAGGGGGAAGGGGTAGGGGCGAGGGGGAGGAGGAGACGGATATATGCATACACAAAGAGTGCAATGCGCACCATCTGCAAGATGGACACGCTTGAAACTGGGACTTGGGGGGAAGGGGGGGGCAAGGGCAACATACGTAACCTAAACATCTGTACCCCTATAATAACAAACAATAAAAAATAAATAAATAAATAAAAAGAAAATGACAGTGATGGGAATGGAGTGTTCAAAAAAGATATTGAGGACATAAGAGATTTTGTTAAAGACTGTGAGTACCATAGAGCACAGAGAAAAGGTGAAAAAGAGTTAAAAAGAGATGAAAGTGGAACCTCTTGATTCAAGAGAACATAAGGATACTTGAAAATAACCATTCTTAGCTCCAGTTGAATGGAGATGACATTCTAGGTGAAAGTAGAGAAATGAGCATAGACGAGGCTATTGGAAGAAAATAAGGATAATTTACTATTTTCCTATATTTTTAATATAAGATTTATTTACTCTTGGAAACCTCCATTCTTTATTGTAGCATTATCACTCCTCATCAATAGCAAACACAAAAATTCTCATCATTCTGTTGTTAAAAGATCAACCAAAATTAAATAATAATTTATTTTTCTCTGAAGAATTCAGTGTCAAGCAGACTGAACTCTCTCTCTCTCTCTCTCTCTCTCTCTCTCTCTCTCTCTCTCTCTCTCTCTCTCTCTCTCTTTCTCTCTTGCACACACATACACACACACACACTCACAAGCCACACTGGCATCGACAGCCATGTGCTCATCCAGCCACATTGTCACACTTATATTGTGAACTGAGATGCTTGAATAACTTCATATGTAAATTAAGTGAGCAATAGCACGCTATTTTATGAACACCATGCAATTATATGTCAGAATTTCAAAATCCTAGCTTTCTTATCTTTGTATAGGACAGTGTAGGAACTTTATTAAGTGGCATGGACCCAAGACTGAATGAAAGCTTAAAATTTTAAGAAAAATAGATGTATATGACACAAATTCAGAGTAAGTGATGAGTGCACTGTGGCATGGAAGCAATGTGTTGGACAGAAATGCCATGAGCTTTGGAGACATACATGCCCAGGATTGGATTCAGCATTGCCACTGACAATCTATGGAATCTTGGAAAATTTACATAAACTTTTCAACCTTTCATTACTTTATCTATTTGGTTAAAAAAAAATATTTCACAGAATTCTTGTGTTAAATAAGATGATGTACAAGATAATAGCAAGCCCTGATCATAGAAATAAGTGAATGTTCAACAAATGATTAT